>JAVSCE010009059.1:0-336245 GCA_032199065.1 Smutsia gigantea
AGGAATTCTGCCTGTCTTAGCTTTCCAACCCCCTAATTATGAGAGTATCATGCAAGCACCATGAAATGTAGGTTTGTGCTCCCAGAGCAGATCTCCAGAGTTAGGTATTCAGCAGTCACAGATATCCACTCCCTCCCTGCTCTGTTACTCTTCCTCCTGCCAGGGAGCTGAGGTGGGGGAAGGGCTTGGATCCCACAGGACCACAGCTTTAGTACGTTACCCTTTTCTGTGAGGGCTGCTCTTGTTTCCAGGTGTATGCAGTTTGTTGCAGTCCTCTTTCCTGTTGCTCTTTCAAGAGTGGTTGTATTTGGTCATATTTTCATATTATGTGCTGTTTTAGGAGGAAGCCTCTGTCTCACCTCTCACACTGCCATCTTTAATCCAATCTCTTAAGTGTCCCCTTCAGTCTTTTTTTTTAATTACTATGTGTTTTGTGTCTTCCTGAGGTTCATCTTGTTTGGGGCTTTCTGTGTTTTCAGTACCTGGATGTTTATTTCCTTCCCAGACTGGGGAAGTTCTGATCTATTATTTCTTGAGATAGACTTTCTATCCCTTTGTCTCTCTCCTCTCCTTCTGGGACCCCTATTATGTGGATATTGTTTCATTTGGAGTTGCCTTACAGCTCTCTTAGTGTATTCTCATTTTTGGAAATTCTTTTTTCTTCCTGCTACTCAGCTTGGTTTCTCTGCAGTTCTCTATTTTCTATCACACTGATTCTTTCCTCTGCTTCCTGCAGTCTGCTGTTTTTTCCCACTTGTATTTTTCATTTCAGTTACTGTATTCTTCAGTTCTGAATGGTTATTTTTCAATTTCATATTCTCTCTGTTGAAATTCTCATTGAGCTCCTGAATTGATTTCCCCATTTCAGTGAGCATCTTTATGACTGTTACTTTGAATTCTTTATCAGGAAGATTACTAATCTCCATTTAGCTCTTTTTCTGGTGTTTAACTTGTTCTCTAGTTTGGAACATATTCTTCATTTTTGTCTGGGTTTCTTTGTTTCTTCTTTGTATTAGATACGTCAGCTATGCCTCCTCGTCTTAAAAGTCATAGCTTTATGAAGTAGGTATCTTGTGGTGCCCAGAAGCTCAAGACTCTGCTCACCAGTGCCTGGTTCTCTTTTGCAGCTGAGCCAAAGTTGCTCTTGATGGGTTGTGGGAGGAGCTGACCTTTCTGCCTGTCTGCCAGATCCCCACAGCTAGCTTCTGTGTTCTCTTTATGTGACATGAGACACTTATGCTGGGATTCGTTGTGGGTGGACTGTCCTCTGCCTGTTGGTCATCAGTGCAGACCACTGCTGGGCTGAGAGTGCCAAGTGGAGTGGATAGTCGTTGGGGTGCTGCAGTTGTGCCAGTTGGGCAGGTTGAGAGTTTAGAGCTGGCTCCCATAAATGTCTTTCCAGTTGAGTTGAGGGAGGGCCAGGAAAACCAGGAAAGTGTGGTCCACCCTCCACCTGCCAGTCAGCAGAATTGGACTGCTGCTGGGCTGAGTGGGCTGGGTGTGGCAGGTATTCAGGGATGTGCCACCATGGGATTGAGTCAACAGTGAGGGAAATGGAGAGTTTTGGATTTGGTTCTCCCAAGTGCCTAACCAGTTGGGCTGGGGAAGGGCTGGGAAAGTGTTGTTTACCTGCCTTTTCTCCTCCAGTTAGCACTTCCTCTGATCCATGCCCCTCTGGTACACTTCCTGCTGCTGGTAAATCTTTCAAAGTGCCACCTCTGTGTTGGTCTCAGTGGGACGAACAGTGTATCTGTCCTCCACAAATGACAGGAGCCTTGGGCCCCCACAGTTCTCTGGCTCTTCCTGATGTCCAGCCCCATTAATCATCAAAGCTCAGTACAATGTGGACTCATATTCCCAGAGCAGATCACCAGGGCAAGGAGTGCCAGATTCTTGAACATTTATCCCCTCCCCACACTGTTCCTCTCCCTTCCTCATGTGGGCTGGGATGGGGGAAGGGCTTGGGTTCCAACTGATCCTAGCTCTGCCCCTTTACCCTTCTCAATGTGGTCTTTTCTTCTTTGCCAGGTGTAGATAATCCGTTCTGTAGTCTTCAGGTTGTTTTCAGAGTTAGTTGTATTTGCTGTAGTTGCTTCCTTGGTGTGTAAGTGGGAGGAGGTTTTCACCTTGTCTTCCTATTCCACCATCTTTTTACCACCAATCTCAGTTTGTCAGTTTTAAGTGGTATCCTTTGAATCTCACTGTTACCTTTACCATAGTTAATTATCTTAATTTTACTTTACACTTTCTCTCTTCTTTTTCATCCCAGAATATATAACATTTGTATACTATTTTAAGTCTTAATTTTTAAAAATACAGATGCTTTTCCTTTTTTTCTACTGAGACGAAATTCATGTAATATGATCATTTTAAAGAGTACAATTTAGTGGCATTTGATGCATTCACAGTGTTTTGCAACCACCACCTTTCTCTTATTTCAAAACTTTGTCACTCAAGAAGAATGCCCTGTACTTGGTAAGTTCTTGCTCCCAACCCCTGGAAACCTCGAATGTGCTTTATGTCTCTATGGATTTGCTTATTTTGGATATTTCACAGAAATGGAATCATATGATAATGTGAACTTTTGTGTTTGGCTTCTTTCTCTTAATGTTTTCTAGGTTCATCCAAGTTGTAGCACTGTACCTTTTAATGGCTAAATAATATTCCATTATATGGATATACTACAATTTGTCATTCATCAGTTGATAGACATTGGGTTGTTTCCACCTTTTGACTATTATGAATAAGGCTGCTTTTTGAAAGTTTGTGTACAACTTTCTGGGTGGACATTATGTTTTCATTTCTCTAGGTTATGTACCTAGGAGTAGAATTAATGAGTCATGTGTGGTATTCTGTTAGTTCAGCTTTTTAAGGAATGCTAAATTGTTTTCTACAGTGGCTGCACCATTTTACGTTCCAATCAGCAATGTACAAAGGGTACGTATTTCTCCACATCCTCCTTGACATTGCTGTGTATTGTTGTTTTGATTATAGCCATTGTAGAGGATGTGAAGTGGTGGCTCACTGTGGTTTTGGTTTACATCTTTTTAATCATCAGTGATATTAAATATCTTTTATGAGCTTGTTGGCCATTTATATATCATCTTTATAGCAGCTTTTCTATGGTAATTTAGAAGTTATGTGATTATTTTATGTTTTAACATTTATATGCAAAAATGAACCAAATTTTTTTTCTAAAGAATGTTATAAACTTGATATAGATTATTACAAAGATACATGTCATTTTTTTCAGTATGAACAGATACTTAGTTCTGTTTGTATTGTGTACTCCCATGTGTGTGCCCTGGTTGATGCACCTGTTATAAGTAAGTGGAAGTAAAATTTAACTCATATAATTCTGTTAACATATGTACTTTGATCCTTAAATCCTTGATTTAATTTGGTTACCTTAATATATTTCGTTAGGAAGGTTTTAAAGGGTTATATGCTCAGTCTTTTATTTTTATAGATAATACTATGTTAAGTGTACCAATATATAAAATTACTATCACCTATAAATTATAAATTTAGCAATGTGGTATAGTGTTTATGTATGCCTTATATGAGCATAGTCACTCTAAAGATTTATGCTAAATTGTATAGTCAGCTGATGACATATGTCATTAAGCCTGATAAAGTAGTATTAATTTTCAGTTTGTACTTGTAGGTTATTTTGTTTCTAACGATTATATATTTTGAAGAAGTTAGTTTTCTTTTGTCATTCCCCTAAGCAGTTGTGATCATGTGGTGTGGGAATACAAATTTAAGGGAGAAAAATTAGTATAAATGTGATAGGACAAGTACTAAATATATTATAAGAAAAAATGTCTATTTGATGTCTTATAAAAGGATTGAATGCCTGCCTTTGAGAAAGGAGGGCCCACTGAATATTAGCTATTGGAGGGAGACTATCACTGTATATAGCTTTGTCTGCACCTTTTAGAGAAACTTCATGATGCTTTAGGATATGCAGTTAGCACAGCTTTGGATCTCACAAAAGCCTGAATACATCTTTGATTGGTTATATAGTAAAGGAAATAGCCCACGGCATGGTGCCAGGCAAGGGAAGAGCCCAACCAATATGATCCTTAAGTAGGGAGAAGAGTTCTATTCATCATTAAGAGATTAGATTGTAAAATGTTGTAATTTTTTCAGTCTAAATTAGTTTGAAGCTATTTTTTTCTTCAATAAAACTTCTCTTTAAATTGTGAAGCAAGAAGATAGTTTTCATTTTGATGACCTTTCCTGCATTGCGTTTTTAAGTCCTCCCACCCTACCCTGTGGCCTACTCTGTTTACTGTTCAAATCTGAATCATAATGTGCATCTGGAGGGATTCTGAATCATGTGACTGACTGAAGTGTCTTGTCATTTATTAACATTCTTTGAATATCTAATTTTGACATAGTATTTGGTTATATCATGAAGGAACTTGCTCTTGCTCTTGACTGTATCAGAGGTGGGTGCATATATAAAATTATTTTTTCTCTTTTTTACCTATATACAATTTTTGTTTTTGTCTTTTAATTAAAAATGGAACAAAGAATGACAGCCACATTGGGCCTTGACAGGGATCCTTTTACTTGAAGGAACACTCCTGTAATGAATGATTTTTATTCAAGTGAATATTCATATATTTCTCTGACTCTAATTTGTATGAAATGACAGCTTACAGACAATTTTTGTTTGATTAGAGTCCTTCACCTTCATTATCTTTTATGTCTATTTAAACTCTGGACTTAACATATCCATCTTGACCCTCCCCCACATCTCTCTGTTTGTATTTTCTTTCATTGCAATTTTCCTCTTTTCTCTTCTGTGGGCATTCACAGATTGTTTTTGGAGTTCATTAAAAAGGGAGTGTGTTGTCTGGGTAGAAAATTACATTTGCATGCTTGAGAGAGGCCTAAGGGTTTCTGTGGGTTTGGCAAGGATCCTACTTTTTTTTTTTCTTTTGGGAGGGAGGAGTAAGAAAAAGGGTGTATAAGAAGGGATTTTTGGAAAGGAGAAAAGTTAAGAGTTGTTGAAGTGATTTCTTCTGTCCCTATTTCTTTCTTTCCGTATTATATACATCTGATTTTCTTTTCTTTTTTCTGCATGTATAAACCACTTGACTAACAATGGAACAGATTAGAGGCCTTTCTTAGAACTGTTTTTGAATGCATAGTAGAGTTCTGCAAAGCAGAAACCTTTCCTAGGATGGTAATTGTCCATTTACTAGTGAAGCTGGCAAGTTGCAACATATATATGTATGTATGTATGTATATATGTGTGTGTATATATATATATATATACACACACACACACACATATTTTTTTTCCTTTGTGGTAATTGGAAGGAATTTTATGTAGGAAAATTGTTTCTTGAATTAATATAACATTTCATTTAAACTAGTATCTACATAGCAGCTTAGCTATGTTTTGAACTATGATTTCTCCCTTTCAGAATTTTAGGTCTTAAATATTTAGCTTTTTTTGAAGTTGATAATGTTCCTGTTTTTTATTAAAGATGATGTCATTTGTTATCCAGAACTTGTCGTTTATTTATGCCTGTTGGGACATGAGGAAACCACAGAACATTTATAATAGAAGGATTTTATTTTATGTTGGTGAAGAGTCAGAAGAATTCAGTTAAATTTATAGTTAATACCAGAAATGTGGGTGGTGAAAGACTGAGAATGGTCATGTGGTAGGTCAGGATTAGCCAGGAAAATCAGGGAGTTACTTTGTGCTCTATCAGATATTCATAAGAAAAGAAGTTAGTTTATCATAGAGATAGCCAATAGGGTTGAATGCTTTTTTTAAAAAGTCTGACAGACATTACATACTATAGCCATTCAGCAAATATTTTTAATTGAATACTGACTATGTGCCATACTAGGTACTAAGACCACAAAGATGAGTAAGACATAGTAACCGTCCTCAAGGAGCTTATAGTCAGTGTAAGTATTTGCAATTGTATGTAACAATATCCATAAAGTCTGGAAACATAGATAACTTTGTTTTATATATATTTTTAAGATTGAAGAAGTCCTTGATGACCAGTATATTTGCCTGTTTCCAGACTTAATGGTTACCATATGGTGTATGTGTGTGTGTGTGTGTGTAAACAGAGTAAAAGTGCTGAGAAAAGCTATATGCAAAATAATTTGGACTGCATCATTGACTTTAATTCTTTATTAGATATTTCCATTAGCAAATAAACATGGTTTTATTTCTTTCCTTTAAAAAAATCCTAACTCTACTAACTTCTGTCAGTTATTATTCTATTTCTTTACTACCCTCTGTAGCAAAACTTCAAGAGGTGTCTATACCAGTTAACTCCAATTTCTCACCTTTCATTTTCTCTTAAACCCACTTCACCAATGTTGACTATACTATTCCAAATCTGCCCTCATCAAACTCACCAATGACTATATTGCTAATTGTCATTTCTCAGTCCTTATCTAACTTGGCAATCAGTAATATGTGGTACAGTTGATCACTCACTCCTCCTTGATTCATTTCCTTCACAAGGTTTCCAGGATACCACACTCTTACTTTTTCTCTGACCTCATTAGTACCTGTTTCTCAGTGTCTTTTGCTTCTTCTTTGTTCTTCCTCTTCTCTTTATCCCAACTTAAAAAAATTTTTTTAATATCACACATTTTAAAAATTGAATGTTTTATCTTTTGTTGTATAGTTCTGTGAAGTTTAACACATGTGTAGATTTATGTAACCAGTACCGTAATCAGGATATATAATAATTCTGTCACCCTAAAAATCTCCTTCATGTCACCACTTTATGGTCACACCTTATCATCTGGAAACCACTGCTGTTCTCCATCACTAAGGAACTGTCTTTTTGAGAATGTCTTATAAATGAAATTATACAATATGTATAATCTTTCTAGACTGGCTTTTACCTAGAATAATGCATTTGATATTCCTCTAAATTATTGCATGTATCTATTATTTATTCCTTCTTATTGCTGAGTTATATCCTTTTTATGGGTGTGCCACAATTGTTTTATCCGTTTACCTATTAAAGGACATTTGAATTCTTTCCAGTTTGGGTTGTCTTTGGCAGTTATGAACAGAGCTGCTGTGAACATTGATAGCCAGGGTTTTGTGCAACCTATTTTCATTTCTCTAGAGAGAGATCCCAGGAGTGGGATTGCTGGGTATTATAGTAAGTATATGTTTAACTTTATAAGAAACTGCCAAATACTTTTCCTAATGGTACAGAGTGCCCATACAATCTTGCATTTCCACCTGCAGTGTGTGAAAGTTCCAATTGTTCTGCACCTCCACCAGCACTTGGTATTGTACTTTTTATTTTATCCATTCTCATAAATATGTGGTGGTATCTCATCATGGTTTTAATTTGAGTTTTCCTAAGGGCTAATGATGTTGAACATCTTTTTTATGCTTACTTGAGATTTGCATATTCTCTTTTGAGAGGTGTCCAAATCTTTTGCCTAGTTTAAATTGGGTTGTTTTATTGAGTTTTAAGAGTTCGTTATGTATTCTGGATACAACTCCTTTGGGGGATATGAGTTTTACAAATATTTTCTCCCAGTCTTTGGATTGTTTTTCCATTCTTTTAACAATATCTTTAGTAGAGCAAATGTTTTGTGTATGAATGAAGTCTAATTTATCAGTTTCTTTTGGGGTTTGTCCTTTTGGTGGCATGTCTAAAACTCTCTGCTTAACCCTAGGTCACAAAGATTTTCAGCTGCTTTATTCTAAACATTTTACATTTTTACATTTTATATTTAGTCTGTAATCCATTTTGAGTTACTTTTTATATAAAATATGAGGTTTAGGTCAAGATTCTTTTTTTTTTCTTTTTTGGCATATAGATGTTCAGGGTCCAACCCTATATGTTGAAAACGCTTCTTCCATTGAACTGCTTTTGCATCTCTGTCAGAAATCAGTTGGCCATATTTGTGTGGATCTATTTCTAGACTTTATTCTGTTTCATTGATTTATGAATGAAACACCAGTACCACACTGTCTTGATTACTGTAGCTTTATAGTAAGTCTTACAATAAGTTAGTGTGATTCTTCTAACTTTATTCTTATCTTTCAGAATTGTTTTAGTTATTCTAGTTCCTTTTTGAATTAGCTTGTCTATATTAAAAAAACTCTGAGATTTTGATTAGTTGTATTAAATCTATATACCAATTTTGGAAAAATTGAAATCTTTACTATGTTGAATCTTCATTCTGTGAACACAGTGGATATCTCTATTATTTAGGTCTTCCTGGATTTCTTTCATCATTCTTTTATAGTTTTCAGTGTATAGATCCTGTACATGTTTTATTAGTCTTAAACCTACATATTTTACTTTTTTGAAGTTTTATAATTGGTTACTTTTTAAAATATCAGTTTCCATTTATGCATTGCTAATGTAAGGAAATATGATTGATTTTTGTATGTTGACTTGTATCCAAGTCTTTGCTAAATGTATTTATTAGTTCTGGAAGTATTTTTATAAATTACTTGAGAGTTTCTATGTGGATTCATGTCATCTTTGAATACTGATAGTTTTATTCTTCCTTCTCAATCTGTAAGCTTTTTATCACTTTTTCTTATTATTTTGCACCAGGGTAAGACTTCCAATATGATGTTGAATAGAAGTAATGAGAGGATACATTCTTGCCTTGTTCTGGATCTTAGGAGGAAGGCATTGAATCTTTCATCATTTAGTATGATGTTAGCTGGAGGATATTTGTAGATAGTGTCCTTTATCAGGTTGAGGAAATTTTCTTCTATTCCTAATTTACTAAGAGTTTTTAACTTTTTAATTTTGTTTATTATCACGAATGGATGTATTTTGTTAAATGCTTTTTTTCTGTATCAGTTAAAAAAATCTAGACTGTTAATATGGTAGATTACATAGTTTGATTTTCAAATATTGAAACAGCCTTTCATTCCCAGGATGAAGCCCATTTTGTTGTGGTATTTTTCTGGTTTTAATATGCTAATTTTTATTGTCAAGAAGTTTTATACAATATTATTTTGTTTTCAGATGTATAAAGTAGTGACTCGATAATTGTATACATTACTAGATGCTTGCCACAATAAGTGTAGTTGTCCCATCAGCATACCAGATATTACAGTATTATTGGTTATATTATCTATGTTATATTTCCCTTCCTATGGCTAACTTATTTTACAATTTGTACCTCTTTATCCCCTTCACTTACTTTAACCATCCCCCAACCCCTTCCCTATAGTAACCAACAGTTTGTTCTCTATATTTGTGGGTCTACTTCTTTTTGTTTTTAATTTCCACATATAAGTGAAAGTATAGGGTATTTGTCTTTTTTTGACTGGTTTATTTCACTTACCATGATACCTTCTAGGTCCATCCATGTGTCACAAACGGCAAGATTTCCTTCTTTTTTATGGCTCTGTAATATTCCATTGTGTATATACATCACATGTTCTTTATCCGGATATTCATCTATCCATTGCCACATGTGTTGCTTCTGTATCTTTGGAATTGTAAATAATGCTGCAGTGAACATAGGTGTGCATATATCTTTTCAAATGACTGATTTTGTATTCTTCAGGTAAATTACCAGAAGTGGAATGGCTGGGTGTCATACGGTATTTCTTTTTTTTTTACTTTAATTTAATTTAATTTTTTAAATTAACTTTGGTATCATTAATCTACAATTACATGTGCAATATTATGGTTATTATAGTACCCCCTTCATCAGGTCCCCCCCAACAACCCCATTACAGTCACTGTCCATCAGTGTAGTGAGATGCTATAGAATCACTACTTGTCTTCTCTGAGTTGAAGTTACCTCCATGCCCCCCCCCAACATTACATCTGCTAATCGTAATGCCCCCTTTTCCCTCTTATCCGTCCCTTCCCACCCATCTTACCCAGTCCCTTTCCTTTTGGTAACTATTAGTCCGTTCTTGGGTTCTGTGAGTCTGCTGCTGTTTTGTTCCTTCAGTTTTCTTTCTTTGTTCTTATACTCCACATATGAGTGAAATCATTTGATACTTGTCTTTTTCGGCTTGGCTTATTTCACTGAGCATAATACCCTCTAGCTCCATCCATGTTGTTGCAAATGGTAGGATTTGTTTTCTTCTTATGGCTGAATAATATTCCATTGTGTATATGTACCACATCTTCTTTATCAATTCATCTACTGATGGACACTTAGGTTGCTTCCATTTCTTGGCTATTGTAAATAGTGCTGCAATAAACATAGCGGTGCATCTGTCTTTTTCAAACTGGGCTGCTGCATTCTTAGGGTAAATTCCTAGGAGTGGAATTCCTGGGTCAAATGGTATTTCTATTTTGAGTATTTTGAGGAACCTCCATACTGCTTTCCACAATGGTTAACCTAATTTGCATTCCTACCAGCAGTGTAGGAGGGTTCCCGTTTCTCCACATCCTCGCCAACATTTGTTGTTGTTTGTGTTTTGAATGTTGGCCATCCTCACTGGTGTGAGGTGATATCTCATTGTGGTTTTAATTGCATTTCTCTGATGATTAGTGATGTGGAGCATCTTTTCATGTGCCTGTTGGCCATCTGAATTTCTTCTTTAGAGAAGTGTCTATTCATGTCCTCTGCCCATTTCCTAATTGGATTATTTGCTTTTTGTTTGTTGAGGTGAGTGAGTTCTTTATATATTTTGGATGTCAATCCTTTATCGGATACATCATTTATGAATATATTCTCCCATACTGTAGGATCTCTTTTTGTTCTACTGATGGTGTCCTTTGCTGTACAGAAGCTTTTCAGCTTGATATAGTCCCACTTGTTCATTTTTGCTTTTCTTTCCCTTGCCCAGGGTGATAGTTCATGAAGAAGTCTCTCATGTTTATGTCCAAGAGATTTTTGCCTATGTTTTTTTCTAAGACTTTTATGGTTTCATGATTTACATTCAGGTCTTTGATCCATTTTAAGTTTACTTTTGTGTATGGGGTTAGACAGTAGTCCAGTTTCATTCTCTTACATGTAGCTGTCCAGTTTTTCCAACACCAGCTGCTGAAGGGGCTGTCATCTCCCCACTGTATGTCCAAGGCTCCTTTATCAAATATTAATTGACTGTATGTGTTTGGGTTAATGTTTGGATTTTCTATTCTGTTCCACTGGTCTGTGGGTCTGTTTTTGTGCCAATACCAAATTGTCTTGATTACTGTGGCTTTGTAGTAGACCTTGAAGTCAGGGAGTATAATTCCCCCTGTTTTATTCCTCCTTCTCAGGTTTGCTTTTGGCTATTCGGGGTCTTTTGTGGTTCCATATGAGTTTTAGAATTATTTGTTCCAGTTCATTGAAGAAAGCTGTTGATGTTTTGATAGGGATTGTGTTGAATCTGTAGATTGTTTTAGGTCGTATAGCCACTTTGACAGTATTTATTCTTTCTAGCCAAGAGCATGGGATGAATTTCCATTTCTTAGTGTCCTCTTTAATTTCTCTTAGGAGTGTCTTGTAGTTTTCAGAGTACAGGTCTTTCACTTCCTTCGTCAGGTTTATTCCTAGGTTTTTTTTTTTTAACTTAAACCAGCATTTTTTATTTAATATGCATTTTTTAGTTTATTTTGATATCATTAATCTACAATTAAATGAGTAATATTATGGTGATTACACTACCCCCTTCATCAGGTTCCCCCCGCTTCAACCCCCTTGCAGTTACTGTCCATCAGCGTAGTGAGATGCCATAGAGTCACTACTTGTCCTCTCTGGGTTGTACAGCACTCCCCGTGCCCTCCGAACATTACATCTGCTAATCGTAATGTCCCTTCTTCCCCCTTGCCCCTCCCTTCCCACCCATCCTCCCCAGTCCCTTTCCCTTTGGTAACTATTAGTCCGTTCTTGGGTTCTGTGAGTCTGCTGCTGTTTTGTTCCTTCAGTTTTTTTTTCCTTAGTTCTTATACTCCACATATGAGTGAAATCATTTTGTACTTGTCTTTTTCAGCTTGACTTATTTCACTGAGCATAATACCCTCTAGCTCCATCCATGTTGTTGCAAATGGTAGGATTTGTTTTCTTCTTATGGCTGAATAATATTCCATTGTGTATATGTACCACATCTTCTTTATCCATTCATCTACTGATGGACACTTAGGTTGCTTCCATTTCTTGGCTATTGTAAATAGTGCTGCGATAAACATAGGGGTGCATCTGTCTTTTCAAACTGGGCTGCTGCATTCTTAGGGTAAATTCCTAGGAGTGGAATTCCTGGGTCAAATGGTATTTCTATTTTGAGTTTTTTGAGGAACCTCCATACTGCTTTCCACAATGGTTGAACTAATTTGCAGTCCTACCAGCAGTGTAGGAGGGTTCCCTTTTCTCTACATCCTTGCCAACATTTGTTGTTGTTTGTGTTTTGGATGTTGTCCATCCTCACTAGTGTGAGGTGATATCTCATTGTGGTTTTAATCTGCATTTCTCTGATGATTAGTGATGTGGAGCATCTTTTCATGTGCCTGTTGGCCATCTGAATTTCTTCTTTGGAGAAGTGTCTATTCATGTCCTCTGCCGATTTCTTAAATGGATTATTTGCTTTTTGTTTGTTGAGGTGCGTGAGTTCTTTATATATTTTGGAGTCAACCCCTTATCAGATACGTCATTTATGAATATATTCTCCCATACTGTAGGATCTGTTTTTGTTCAACTGATGGTGTCCTTTGCTGTACAGAAGCTTTTCAGCTTCATATAGTCCCACTTGTTCATTTTTGCTTTTGTTTCCCTTGTTCGGGGAGATGTGTTCATGAAGAAGTCACTCATGTTTATGTCCAAGAGCTTTTTGCCTATATTTTTTTCTAAGAGTTTTATAGTTTCATGACTTACATTCAGGTCTTTGATCCACCTTGAGTTTACCTTTGTGTATGGTGTTAGACAGTAGTCCAATTTCATTCTCTTACATGTAGCTGTCCGGTTTTTCCAACACCAGCTGCTGAAGAGGCTGTCACCTCCCCATTGTATATCCACGGCTCCTTTATCAAATATTAGTTGACTGTATGTGTTTGGGTTAATGTTTGGATTTTCTGTTCTATTCCACTGATCTGTGGGTCTGTTTTTGTGCCAATACCAAATTGTCTTGATTACTGTGGCTTTGTAGTAGAGCTTGAAGTCAGGGAGTGTAATTCCCCCTGTTTTATTCCTCCTTCTCAGGATTGCTTTGGCTATTCGGGGTCTTTTGTGGTTCCATATGAATTTTAGAATTTGTTCAGTTCATTGAAGAAAGCTGTTGGTAGTTTGATAGGGATTGTTGAATCTGTAGATTGCTTTGGGTAGTATAGCCATTTTGACAATATTTATTCTTCCTAGCCAAGAGCATGGGATGCATTTCCATTTGTTAGTGTCCTCTTTAATTTCTCTTAGGAATGTCTTGTAGTTTTCATGGTACAGGTCTTTCACTTCCTTTGTTAGGTTTATTCCTAGGTATTACATTCTTTTTCATGCAATTGTGAACGGAATTGTTTTTCTAATTTCTCTTCCTGTTAGTTTATCGTTAGCGTATAGGAAAGCAACAGATTTCTGTGTGTTAATTTTGTATTCTGCAACTTTGCTGAATTCAGATATTAGTTCTAGTAGTTTTGGAGTGGAGTCTTTAGGGTTTTTTATATACAATATCATGTCATCTGCAAATAGTGACAATTTGACTTCTTCTTTACCAATCTGGATGCCTTCTTTGTCTTTGTTTTGTCTGATTGCCGTGGCTAGGACCTCCAGTACTATGTTGAATAACAATGGAGAGAGTGGACATCCCTGTCTTGTTCCTGATCTTAGATGAAAAGCTTTCAGCTTCTCGCTGTTAAGTATGCTGTTAGCTGTGGGTTCGTCATATATAGCCTTTATGATGTTGAGGTACTTGCCCTCTATACCCATTTTATTGAGAGTTTTAATCATGAATGGATGCTGTATTTTTCAAATGCCTTTTCAGTATCTATGGAGATGATAATGTGGTTTTCGTTCTTCTTTTTGTTGATGTGGTGGATGATGTTGATGGATTCTCAAATGTTGTACCATCCTTGCATCCCTGGGATGAATCCCACTTGATCATAGTCTATGATCCTCTTGATGTATTTTTGAATTTGGTTTGCTAATATTTTGTTGAGTATTTTTGCACCTACGTTCATCAGGGATATTGGTCTGTAATTTTCTTTTTTGGTGGAGTCTTTGCCTGGTTTTCGTATTAGAGTGATGTTGGCTTCATAGAATGAGTTTGGAAGTATTCCATACTCTTATATTTTTTGGAAAACTTTAAGGATAATGAGTATTATTTCTTCTCTATATGTCTGGTAGAATTCAGAGGTGAATCCATCTCGTCCAGGGATTTCGTTATTGGGTAGTTTTTTGATTACCGATTCAATTTCATTGCTGGTGATTGGTCTGTTTAGTTTTTCTGTTTCTTGCTTGGTCAGTCTTGGAAGGTTGTATTTTTCAAAGAAGTTGTCCATTTCTTCTAGGTTTTCCAGTTTCTTAGCATATAGATTCTCATAATATTCTCTTATAATTCTTTGTATTTCTGTGGGGTCCGTCGTGATTTTTCCTTTCTCATTTCTGATTCTGCTTATGTGTGTAGATTCTCTTTTTCTCTTAATGAGTCTGGCTAGGGGTGTATCTATTTTGTTTATTTTTTCAAGGAACCAGCTCTTGATTTCATTGATTTTTTCTATTATTCTTCTCAATTTTATTTATTTCTTGTCTGAGATGTCCCTCCTTCTGGTGACTTTGGGCCTCATTTGTTCTTCTTTTTCCAATTTCAGTAATTGTGTCTTTAGACTATTCATTTGGGAGTATTCTTCCTTCTTTAAATAGGCCTGGATTGCAATATACTTTCCTCTTAGAACTGCCTTTGCCGCGTCCCACCGAAGTTGTGGCTTTGTGTTGTTATTGTCATTAGTCTCCATATATTCTTCGATTTCTGTTTGGATTTGGTCCTTTACCCATTGATTAATTAGGAGAATGTTGTTAAATCTGCATATATTTGTGAGCCTGTTAGATTTCTTTCTAAAATTTATTTCTAGTCTTATCCCTTTGTTATCTGAGAAGTTGGTTGGTAGAATTTCAATATTTTTGAATTTACTGAGGTTCTTTTTGTGGCCTAGTATGAGGTCTATTGTGGAAAATGTTCCATGTGCACTTGAGAAGTATGTGTATCCTGTTGCTTTTGGGTGTAGTGTTCTGTAGATGTCTGTTAGGTTCATCTGTTCTAGTGTGTTGTTCAGTGCCTCTGTGTCTTTACTTATTTTCTGTCTGGTTGATCTGTCCTTTGGAGTGAGTGGTGTGTTGAAGTCTCCTGAAATGAATGCATTGCTTTCTGTTTCCTTCTTTAATTCTGTCAGTATTTGTTTCACATATGTCGGCGCCCCTGTGTTGGGTGCATATATATTTAAAATGGTTATATCCTCTTGTTGGACTGACCCCTTTATTATTATGTAATGTCCTTCTTTATCTCTTGCTACTTTCTTCATTTTGAAGTCTATTTTGTCTGATACAAGTGCTGCAACACCTGCTTTTTTCTCCTTGTTGTTGGCATGTAATATCTTTTTCGATACCTTCAACTTTAGCCTGTGTATATCTTTGGGTTTGAGGTGTGTCTCTTGTAAGCAGCATATAGATGGGTCTTGCTTTTTTATCCATTCTGTTACTCTGTGTCTTTTGATTGATGCATTCAATCCATTTACATTTAAGGTGATTATCGATATATATGTACTTTTGCCATTGCTGGCTTTAGATTTGTGGTTACCAAAGGTTCAAGGGTTGCTTCTTTACTATCTGACAATCTAACTTAACTTTCTTGTTGAGTTATTGTAAACAGCGTCTGATGTTTCTTAATTTCCCTTCTTGTTCTTCCTCCTCCATTCTTTATATACTAGGTGTTTTATTCTTTGCCTTTAGTTAGTATTTGGATGGTCTGCTTTCTTTGTTATGATTTTATTTTCTCTGGTGACATCTTTTTAGCCTTAGGAGTGCTTGCCTGTGGAGCAGTCCATTTAAGATATCCTGTAGAGGTGGTTTATGGGAGGCAAGCTCTCTCAACTTTCGCTTTTCTGAGAATTGTTTAATACCTCCATCATAGTTAAATGATAATCGTTCTGGATACAATATTCTTGGTTCGAGGCCCTTGTGTTTCAGTATGTTAAATATATCCTGCCCTTCTCTTCTGGCCTTTAAGGTTTTTTGTTGAGAAGTCTGATGATAGTCTGATGCATTTTCCTTTGTAGGTGATCTTTTTTCTCTCTCTAGCTGCCTTTAATTCTCTGTCCTTATCTTTGATCTTTGCCATTTTCATTATTATGTGTCTTGGTGTTGTCTTCCTTGGGTCCCTTGTGTTGGGAGATGTGTCGGCTTCCGTGGACTGCGAGACTGTTTCCTTCCCCAGCATGGGGAAGTTTTCAGGAATTATTTCTTCAAAGACACTTTCTATCTCTTTTTGTCTCTCTTCTTCCTCTCGTACTCCTATAATGCGAATATTGTTCTGTTTGTATTGGTCACACAGTTCTCTTAAAAGTCTTTCATTACTAGAGATCCTTTTATCCCTCTCTGCCTCAGCTTCTCTGTATTCCTGTTCTCTGTTTTCTATTCCATTAACAGTCTTTTGCATGTCGTCCAGTCTGCTACTAAGCCCATTGATGGCTTGTCTCATTTCTGCATTGTCTTTCCTCACTTCCCTCACTTCCTCCCTCAGCTCTTGCATATTTCTCTGTAGATGCATCAGTATGTTTATGACTTTTTTTCTGAATTCTTTTTCAGGAAGATTGTGCATTTCCATCCCTTCATGTTCCCTCTCTGGTGTTGTCTGGGTCTCGGCAAGTTTTGTTTGTACCGTATTCCTCTGTGTTTTCGTGGCAATAGAAGTGGTCGCTTAGGTGCTACTTATGTCAGCTGGGTTCTTTAAAGCTTTTTAAAAGAAAAAAAGAAAGAAAAGGAGCAAAAGAGAAAAAGAAAGAAGGAACGAAGAGAAAGAAAAGAAAAGAGAAAAAAACAGAAAACAACAAACGCCCACCGGGGGTAGATTCTGTGGGGATGCTGTAGGTGGCGCTGTTCCTCCAGTATTCCGCAGCTGCGGCCGCTCCGCTCTGCAGGGACCTTTGTAGCTCTGGCCCGGGCAGGAGCGAGTGGGAGGCTGTTGATCTCTGTGGGAAGTCTCAGTGCGGCTACTTTTTCCAGTCGCCAGCCAAGGGGTCCGAAATTTCCCAGGACTCCCAGCCTGCGGGGCTATGTGTGCTGGGACGATCCTGCTCCTCCGTTGGGCCACTGTCTCCTTGAGACTGCTTAAAAAGCGTGTGCTTTTCTTTTGTCCCGGGGAGCTGGCTGCTAGGACCCGGGTGCGTTTCCTGGCTCAGGTCCTGCACCATCTGTCTCTCCACTCTCCGATACACCATGTGATGTGTGTCAGCGCTCCCAGCGCAGATCACCAGGGCTGGTTATTTCGCGGGCCTGTCCTTTCACTCCCTCCCCGCTCTGAATCGTCTTCTCCCACTGGTGCGCTGGGGTGGGGCAGTGGTTGGGTCCCACCGGGTTGCCGCTCTGTATCTTACTCACCTCGTGGGGTGCTGAGTCCTCTCAGATGTAGATTCAGACTGTGTGCTGTCCTGTATATTCTCGTCTCTCTTTTAGGAATAGTTGTATTTGTTGTATTTTCATAAATATGTATGGTTTTGGGAGGATATTTCCACCGCCCTCCTCACGCCGCCATCTTCCCCTGCAATCCGTCATATGGTATTTCTGTTTTTTAATTTTTTGAAGAACCTCCATATTGTTTTCCACAGTGGCTGGATAAATTTACATTTACATTAAAGAAGGGTTCCTTTTTCTTCACATCTCCCCAACACTTCTTATTTCTTATCTTTTGGACAGTAGCCAAAAGATGTGAGGTGGTACTTCATTGTGGTTTTGATTTGCATTTCCCTAGTGACTAGAGATGTTGAGCATCTTTTCACGTGTCTGTTGGCCATCTGTATGTCTTCTTTGGAAAAATGTTCAGGTACTCTGCCCTTTTTTTAACTGAACTATTTTTTACTGTTGAGTTGTATGAGTTCTCTACACAGTATAGATAGTAGCCCCTTTGGGATATATCATTTGCAAATATATTCTCCCATGTGGTAGGTTGTCTTTTTGTTTTGTTGAAGGTTTCCTTTGCTGTGCAGAAACTTTTTAGTTTGATATAGTCCCACTTGTTTATTTTTGCTTTTCTGTCCCTTGCCTAGGGAGACATATCCAGAAAGAAATCTCATGCTTGTGTTCATGAGATTCTTGCTTATCTTTTCTTCTATGAGTTTTATAGCTTCATGATTTTTCTAAGAATTTTGTGTTTTATATTTAGGTCTTTAATCAATTTAGAGTTTACTTTTGTGTGTGCTGTAAGACAATCTAGTTTTGTTCTCTTACATATATCTGTCCTGTTTTCCCAGCACCATTTATTGTAGAGACTATCTTTTCCCCATTTTATATTGATGTCTCCTTTGTCATATATTAATTGACCATATATGTGTGGGCTTATTTCTGGGCTCTCTATTCTGGTCTGTTCTTGTGTCATTACCATACTATTTTAATCACTGTAGCTTTGTAGTATATAGCTTGAAATCAGAGAGCATGATACCATCAGCTTTGTTCTTCTTTCTCAAGATTGCTTTGGCTATTCAGGGTCTTTTATAATTCCATACAAATTTTAGGATTATTTGCTCTACTTCATTGCCCTAGCCATTGGTATTCTGATAGAAATTGCACTGATTCTATAAATTGCTTCAGGCAGGAATATGCTACTATTTTGATGAGATTTTTTTTGTATCTGTATTCATGGAGAATATTGGTCTGTAGCTTTCTTTCCTCCCTCTCTCCCTTCTTCTCTCCCTTTCTTCCTTCCTTTCTCTGATGTTGTATAGTTTTAGTATCAGAGTAGTACTGGCCTCATAAAATGAGTTTTTAAGTATTCTTCCTCCTGTTTTCTTGATGAAATTATATAAAACTAGTATTATTTCTTGAAGTGGAAGTATTTGCTGGTGAAACTGTCTGTCTTGGAGACTTATTTTCCAGAAGACTTTCTTTTTTTTTACTTGTAAGTAACTGATTTTATTGCTTTAATTTTACATTTGTTATATGTGGTTCTCTACATCAGATTTGTTATTAATTATGTGGTTATGTTATCTGTTATCTATTTATATATGCTTACATATTTTTTTGCCATTAAAAATTTTTGCTATTATTAATATACAATTACATGAGCAACATTATGGTTATTAGACTCCCACTATTATCAAGTCCCCACCACATACCCATTGCAGTCACTGTCCATCAGCATAGTAAGATGTTATTGAATCACTATTGTCTTCTCTGTGTTATACTGCCTTCCTCGTATCCCCCCACCCCACACTAACCCCCCTACATTATATGTGCTAATTATAATAGCCCATTTTCCCCCTTTTCCCTCCCTTCCCACCCATCTTCCCCATTCCCTTTCCCTTTGGTAACTGTTAATCCATTCTTGGGTTCTGTGAGTCTGCTGCTGTTCTGTTCTTTCAGTTTTTTCTCTGTTCTTATACTCCACAGATGAGTGAAATCATTTGATACTTGTCTTTCTCCACCTTCTCCACCTGGCTTATTTCACTGAGCATAATACCCTCTAGCCCCATCTATGTTGTTGCAAATGGTAGGATTTGTTTTCTTCTTATGGCTAAATAATATTCCATTGTGTATATATACCACATCTTTATCCATTCATCTACTGATGGACACTTTGGTTGCTTCCACTTCTTGGCTATTGTAAATAGTGCTGTGATAAACGTAGGGGTGCATATGTCTTTTTCAAACTGGGCTGCTGCATTCTTTAGGGTAAATTCCTAGGAGTGGAATTACTGGGTCAAATGGTATTTCTATTTTGAATTTTTTGAGGAACCTCCATACTGTTTTCCACAATGGTTGAACTAATTTACATTTACACCAGCAGTGTAGGAGGGTTCCCTTTTCTCCACATCCTCGCCAACATTTGTTGTTACTTGTCTTTTGGATGGTGGCCATCCTAACTGATGTGAGGTGATACCTCATTGTGGTTTTAATTTGTATCTCTGATGACTAGTGATGTGGAGCATCTTTTCATGTGCCTGTTAGCCATCTGAATTTCTTCTTTGGAGAGTGTCTGTTTAGCTCCTCTCCAGAAGACTTTTAAGTACATTTTAAGTTTCTTTAATAAGTAAAGGATTATTTAGTTACGTGTGTATCTTTGGTGAGTTTTGATAGTTTGAGTTTTTGAGAAATTCATTCATTTAATCAAATTTTTAAACTTTGTGTAGAATTATCCTTAATCATTCTTTATTATCCTTTAATGTCTGCATGATCTGTGGTGATGTACCCCTTTTCACTCCTGAAATTGGTAAATTTGTGTCTTCTCTCTTTTTTTCTTTGTCAGTCTTGGTAGAGGTTTATACTTTTTATCAGTTTTCCAGAGAACCAGCCTTTGGCATCATTGATTTTTCTCTGTTTTTCTGTTTTCAGACTCCCCAAGAGATATTCTTACTATCTTTTTGTTACCAGTTTCTGATTTAATCCCATCATGATCATGAGTTCATAAACAGTTTAATGGGATTGCTCTCTCAGGTTCCTCCATCTCTTTCATCTTCCTAGACTTTCTGGTTCTCCAGTACTCCCCTTTTCCATTCTCCAGTCAGAAATCTGGGGCCCTTGCCAGCTCTTTCTGCTGTACATTTCCACATCCAGGTTTAGTAATGTGAGACCAAAGAAAGGAGAAAAACAATGGGGGTGGATCCAATCCTGTTAGAACTACAGCTTCACAGAGGAAGGCCTTCTTTCTAGGGTTTTGACTTCTGATGATTCCCATTACCATTGGTTTTGTACCAGAAGTGTTCACTTCTATACTGTAGGATTGCTTGAGGGCTGGAGTATGAGAGAATAGAGAAGAGAAAGATTAAAAATGGGGGATTTTCACACTCAATTTGAGCATTAGGAGTTCTGTTTCCCATTCTTTGAGCCAGAATGAGAGGGCTTCTTTTGAAGTTCTGTCTATGTGTACCCCAGTACTCAGTGCTCGGTCCACTGATATGTTCAATTCAGACTACAGGATACTAGAAAGAAAGAAAAGAGAACTTCAAATTCTAGTCTTCCCTAGTCTGCCTGCTAATAATGACTTTTCAGAGTCCTCAGAATACTGTTTTTTGCATTTGTCCCGGGTTTTAAAGCTGCATTAGAGTGAAGTGTGCTTATTCCATCTTATCAGCTCCAGAACCTTAATCATTTTGCTTTAACCTTTTTATGTCTTTATATTTTAAGTGGTTTTCTTAGAGACAACATATGGTTGGGTCTTGCCTCTTTATACAACCTGATAATCTGCCGTTTTATTGGGATATTTAGACCATTTATTGAAGATTATTGATACGGTTGTGATTTTATCTACGAAATGCTACTTGTTTCTATTTGTCCCATTTGTATTTTGTTCTTTTCTTATTTTTCTCCCTTCCTTTTGGATTGAGTATCTTTTATGTTTCCATTTTATTGCCTTTGCTGACACATTTAGCTATAATTCAGTCTGTACTTATTTGAGGGCATATATTCTGTGCCAGAAACCAGCAAACTTTTTCTATAAAGGTCCAGATAGTAAATATTTTGGATTTCATGTACCATACAATCTGTGTCACAACTCTTTGACTCTGCTGTTGTACAAAGGCATCTAGAGACAATATGACTTAGACTGTGTTCCAATAAAAGTTTACTTATGAAAAGAGGTGGCAGTGTTGGGAACGTTGGGCAGCTACGTGTAAGAGAATGAAACTGGGTTATTGTCTAACTCCATACACAAAAGTAAACTCAAAATGGATTAAAGATCTAAGAAGGGATGAAATCATAAAACTCTTAGAAGAAAACAGGCAAGAATCTCTTGAATATAATCAAATCATGAGCAGTTTTTTTTCTGCCTTGGGCAAGGGAAACAAAAATGAACAAGTTGGACTACATCAAATTAAAAATCTTCTGGGAGGGGGAATAAGATGACGGCATGAGAAGTGAGGCAGAAATCTCCCAAAACTACGTATAATATGAAAATATGGCAAATACAACTAATCCTAAAAGAGTGACCAGAAAGAAGGTTGCAACAGCTGGCTTACATCTGAAATAAGAGCAGACCTCATGGAAAAGGGTAAAGTAACCGAGCCACAATCTGGCAGGACCTAAGCCCTCCCTCCACCCCAGCTCACCGGCAGGAGGAAGAGAAACAGAGTAGGGAGGGAGTAAAAGCCCAGGACTCCTAAATACCCAGCCCTGGAGATCTATTCCAGGAGCACAAATCCGCATTACATGATGCTTTGGAGATTAGAGGACTTGGAAAAAGCAAGACAGGGAGAAAACTCGGAGAGAGTGAGATTCCAGCCACTTGTGGAGAACAGGTTCCCACAACTGGCTGTTCTAGGACAAAAGAAAGGTGGGTGTTTTGAAAGACTTCCCAACAGTGAGAGGGCTGCTAAAGGGGCAGGGATTACACAGACCTTGCTGAACAGGAGAAGGAACAGGTGGACACTCAGCCCAAGAGGTTTGGAACTTTCAGGAGCTTCAGATGCTCCATCCCCTGACTGGCAACGCAGCCCTAAGGCCCGCGCACTGCAATACGCAGACTGCCACTCCTTCCTCCCGGCCAGCTCCTGCTCACAAACCTGCTGCCTCTGCCATGGCACCAGGCCAGCCAGAGGGCAGCCCTGCCTATGGCAGCTATAGGAGCATATCCAAGAGGTGGCTCCTGCATGCTCGGCTCATTGGCCTTGACAGTGGAGTCAGGCACTGTGACTGGGAAACAGGAAAGAGCTCTCTTCTCCCAGAAAGCACTGGCACACCTCACCTGTGGCCCCCACCATCGCTCCAGGCCAGTAGAAGGGCAGCCTCACCTACAGGAGCCACAGGGGTGTATCCAAGTGGCTGCTCCCTGTGTGCTTGGCTCACTGGCCCTGACAGTGGAGGCAGGCACTACAAACAGGAATCAGGAAAGAGCTCTCTCCTCCTAGCAGGCACGGGTGCCACTCGCCTGCAGTCCGTGCCATCGTTCCAGGTGCTGGGCAGCTCCAAAGACTAGAGCTTCTGGGCACTAGGGGGCACTCCTACACAAACCTGTTATTCCTCATTAACCAGTAGGATTATGAAAACGGCAGAAGAACCTTGTTCAATCCTAAATCCCTCAAACACCAAAGAGAGGGCTCAGTGAAACTGAAATCACCAATCTTCCTGATAAAGATTTCAAAATAAAAATCATAAGTATACTAATGGAGCTACAGAAAAATACTCAAGATCTAAGGGATGAATTCAAGAGAGAGCTAGACACTTTGAAAAATACAGTACCTGAAATGAAACATACAATGGAGGGATTTAAAAGCAGGCTAGAAGAAGTAGAGAAGATGTAAATGGAATAGAAATTAGAGAACAGGAATACAAAGAAGCTGAGGCAGAGAGAGAAAAAAGGATCTCTAGGAATGAAAGAATAATAAGACAACTCTCTGACCAACCCAAATGGAACAATATTTGCATTATAGGGGTACCAGAAGAAGAGAGAGAAAAAGTGATAGAAAGTGTGTTTGAAGAAATAATGGCTGAAAACTTCCCCAGTCTGGGGAAGGAAGAGTAGTCTCTCAGGCCATGGAAGTGCACAGATCTCCCAACACAAGGGATCCAAGGAAGACAACATCAAGACATATAATAATTAAAATGGCAAAGATCAAGGACAAGTACAGAGTATTAAAAGCAGCCAGAGACAGAAAAAAGATCACCTACAAAGGAAAACCCATCAGGCTATCATCAGACTTCTCAGCAGAAACCTTACAGGCCATAAGGGCCTGGTATGATATATTTAATGCAATGAAACAGAAGGGCCTTGAACCAAGAATACTCTACCCAGTAAGATTATCATCTAAATTTGAAGCAGGGATTAAATGATTCCCAGATAAGCAAAGTTGAGGGAATTCACCTCCCACAAACCACCTCTTGAGTGCGTTTTAAAGGGAATTCTCCAGATGTAAGTGCTCCTAAGGCTAAATAGCTGTCACCAGAGAAAATAAAACCACAGTAAAGAAGTAGACCAATTATTACTCAGCAAATGTATAATTAAATCAGCTACCCACAAAGTCAGTCATGGAATACATAAAGAGTTCAGAGTATGACACCTAACATATACGAGTGGAGGAGGAAGAAAAAGAAGGGAGAAAAAATAATCTTTAGATTGTGTTTACAATAGCATAATAAGTGAGTTAAGTTAGACTGTTAGTAAAGAAGCTGCCCTTGAACCTTTGGTAACCACGAATCCAAAGCGTGCAATGACAATAAGTACATATCTATTGATAATCACCTTAAATATAAATGGACTGAATGCACCAATAAAAAGACATAGAGTGACAGAATGCATAAAAAAGCAAGACTAGTCTATATGCTACATACAAGAGACTCACTTCAACCCCAAAGACATACATAGACTAAAAGTGAAGGGATGGAAAAAGATATTTCATACAAACAATAGGGAGAAAAAAACAGGAGTTGTATCAGATAAAATAGACTTCAAAATAAAGAAAGCAACAAGAGACAAAAAAGGACATTACATAATGATAAACAGGTGAGTCCAACAAGAGGATATAACCACTCTAAGTATCTATGTACTCAACATAGGAGCACCTACATATGTGCAACAAATACTAACAGAATTAAAGGGGGAAATAAAATGCAATCCATTCATTTTAGGAGACTTCAACACACCATTCACTCCAAAAGACAGATCAACCACGCAGAAGATAAGTAAGGAGAGAGAATCACTGAACAACACATTAGAATAGATGGACTTAATAACATCTACAGAACACTCCATCCGAAAGCAACAGGATCACATTCTTCTCAAGTGCACATGGAACATTTTCACAGAATAGACCACATACCAGGCCACAGAAAGAGCCTCAGTAAATTTAAAAAGATTGAAATTGTACCAGCCAACTTCTCATATCACAAATGTTTGAAACTAGAAATAAATTTGCAAAGAAAACAAAAAAGCCCACAAACACATGGAGGCTTAACAATAGGCTCCTAAATAACAACATACCCCTAAATAATCAGTGGATCAATGACGAAATTAAAAGAGATCAAGCAATATATGGAGAAGAATGAAAACAGCTCAATGCCCCAACTGCTGTGGGACACAGCAAAGGCAGTTCTAAGAGGAAAGTGTATAGCAATAAAGCCCTGTCTTAAGAAAGAAGAACAATCCCAAATGAACAGTCTAAACTCACAATTACTGAAACTAGAAAAAGAAGAACAAATGAGGCCCAAAGTCAGCAGAAGGAGGGACATAATAAAGATCAGAGAAGAAATAAATAAAACTGAGAAGAATAAAATAATAGTAAGAATTAAGGAAACCAAGAGCTGGTTCTCTAAGAAAATAAACAAAATAGATAAACCCCTAGTGAGCCTTACCAAGAAAAAAAGATAGTCTACACATAAACAGAATCAGAAATGAGAAATGAAAAGTCACTACAGACACCACAGAAATACAAAGAATTATTAGAGAATACTATGAAAAATTATATGCTAGCAAATTGGATAATCTAGAAGAAATGGACAACTTTCTAGAAAAATACAACCTTCTAAGGCCTACCCAGGAAGAAACAGAAAATCTGAACAGACCAATTACCAACAAAGAAACTGAATTGGTAATCAAAACACTACCCAAGAACAAAACCCCTTGTCCAGATGGCTTCACCGCTGAAGTTTATCAGACATTTAGAGAAGACATAATACCCATCCTCCTTAAAGTTTTCCAAAAAGTAGAAGAGGAGGAAACATTCCCAAACTCATTCTATGAGGCCAGCAGCACTCAAATACCAAAACCAGGCAAAGACAGCACAAAAAAAGAAAATTACAGACCAATATCCCTGATGAACATAGGTGCAAAAATACTCAACAAAATATTTGCAAACCAAATTCAAAAATACATCAAAAAGATCATCCATAGTGATCAAGAGGGATTCATCCCAGGGATGCAAGGATGGTACAGCATTCGAAAATCCATCAACATCATCCACCACATCAACAAAAAGGACAAAAACCACATGATAATTTCCATAGATGCTGAAAAAGCATTTGACAAAATTCAACATCCATTCATGATAAAAAACTCTCAACAAAATGGGTATAGAGGGCAAGCACCTCAACATAATAAAGGCCATATATGACAAACCCACAGCCAATATCATACTTAACAGCAAGAAGCTGAAAGCTTTTCCTTTTAAGATCGGGTACAAGACAAGGATGCCCACTGTCCCCACTTCTATTCAACATAGTGCTAGAGGTCCTAGCCATGGCAATTAGACAACACAAAGAAATAAAAGGCATCCAGATTGGTAAAGAAGAAGTCAAACTGTCCCTGTTTGCAGATGACATGGTATTGTAATAAACCTGAAAGAATCCACTCCAAAATTATTAGAACTAATATCTGAATTCAGCAAAGCTGCAGGATACAAAATTAATACACAGAAATCTGTTGCAATCCTATACACTAACGATGAACTAGCAGAAAGAGAAATCAGGAAAACAATTCCATCCACAATTGCACCTAAAAGAATAAAATACTTAGAAATAAACCTAACCAAGGAGGTGAAAGACCTATACCCTTAAAACTACAAGACCCTCTTGAGAGAAATTAAAGAAGACACTAATAAATGGAAATTCATCCCATGCTCTTGGATAGGAAGAATGAATATTGTCAAAATGGCCATCCTTCTTAAAGCAATCCACAGATTCAATGCTATCCCTATCAAAATACCAACAGCATTCTTCAATGAATTAGAACAAATAGTTCTAAAATTCATATGGAACCACAGAAGACCCCGAATAGCCGAAGCAATCCTGAGAAAAAATAAAGTAGGGGGGATTACACTCCCCATCTTCAAATTCTACTACAAAACCACAGTTATCAAGACAATTTGGTACTGATAGAAGAAAGACTCCAGATATAAACCCATACGTATGTGGCCAATTAGCATACGATAAAGGAGCCATGGATATACAATGGGGGAAATGACAGCCTATTCAACAACTGCTGTTGTGAAAACTGGACAGTTAAGTGTAAAAGAATGAAACTGGATTATTCTCTAACTCCATATGCAAAAAGTAAACTTAAAATGGATCAAAGACCTGAATGTAAGTCATGAAACCATAAAATTGTTAGAAGACAACATAGGCAAAAGTCTCCTGAATATAAGCATGAGCAGCTTCTTCCTGAACACATCTCCTCGAGCAAGGGAAACCAAAGCAAAAATGAACACATTGGACTACATCAAGCTAAAAAGCTTCTGTACAGCAAAGGACACCATCAGCAGAACAAAAAGGCATCCTACAGTATGGGAGATTATATTTATAAATGACATACCCGATAAGGGTTAACGTCCAAAATATATAAAGAACTCACACACCTCAACACCCAAAAAGCAAATAACCTGATTAAAAAATGGACAGAGGATCTGAACAGACAATTCTCCAAAGAAGAAATTCAGATGGCCAACAGGCACATGAAAATATGTTCCACATCTCTAATTATCAGGGAAATGCAAATTAAAACCACAGTGAGATATCACCTCACACTAGTTAGGATGTTCAACATCCATAAGAGAAGGAACAACAAATGCTGGTGAGGATGCGGAGAAAGGGGAACCCCCCTACATTGCTGGTGGGAATGTAAACTAGTTCAACCATGTGGAAAGCAATATGGAGGTTCCTCAAAAAACTAAAAATAGAAATACTGGAATTCCACTCCTAGGAATTTACCTGAGGAAAACAAGATCACGGATTCAAAAAGACATATGCACCCCTGTTTATCGCAGCACTATTTACAATAGCGAAGATGTGGAAGCAACCTAAGTGTCCATCGGTAGGTGAATGGATAACGAAAAAGTGTACATATACACAATGGAATATTTTTCAGGCATAAGAAGAAATCAAAATCTACCACTTGAGGCAACATGGATGGGGCTAGAGGGTGTTATTAAGTGAAATATGCGAGGTGGAGAAAGACAAGTAGCAAATGATTCCCCTCATTTGTTGAGTAACAATGAAGCAAAACTGAAGAAACAAAATAACAGCAGACTCCAAGAAGGGACTAGCGGTTGCCAAAGGGAAGGAGGGTGAGGAGGGAAGGAGAAGGGGATTGAGGGGTATTATGATTAGCACTCATACTGTAGGGATGTCACAGGGAAGGCAGTATAACAGAGAAGACTAGTGGTGTCTCTGTAGCATCTTACTATGCTGAAGGACAGTGACTGCAATGGTGTGTGTGGGTGACTTGATAATACAGGTGAATATAATAACCCCAATGTTGCTCATGTCAAACCTTTATAGCATTGCATATCAATGACACCTTAATAAAAAAAAATGGGATAGAGGACCTGAATAGACATTTTTCCAAAGACATACAGATGACCAACAGACACATGAAAAGATGCTACATGTCACTAAACATTAGGGAAATGCAAATCAAAACCACAGTGAGATATCACCTCACACCAGTCAGAATGGCCAATATCCAAAATCAAGAAATCACAAGTGTTGGTGGGGATGTGGAGAAAAGGGATCCCTGCTATACTGTTGGTGGAAATGTAAATTGGTGCAGCCACTGTGGAAAGCAGTATGGAGGTTCCTCAGAAAACAAAATAGAAATACCATACTATCCAGTAATCTCACTTGTAGGAATTTACTGAAAGAAAACAAAATCTCTGATTCAAAAAGATATATGCAGCCCTATGTTTACTGCCACATTATTTTCAATAACCAATTATGGAAGCAACCTAAATGACCATCAATAGATGATGAATGGCTAAAGAAGATGTGATATATACATACAATGGACTATTATTCAGCCATAAAAAATAAAGAACGCTTGCAATTTGTGACAACATGAATGGACCTACAGTGTATTATACCTGGTGAAATAGACATATACCATATGCTTTCACTTATTTGTGGAATCTTAAAGCAAAGCAAGACAAAATGAACAAAATAGGAGTAATAGTAGTAGGTCTTTGATCTGTTTCAAGTTTAGTTTTCTGTATGGAGTTAGACAGTAATCCAATTTCATTCTCTTGTATGTAGCTGTCCAGTTTCCCCAATATCAATTGTTGAAGAGACTGTCTTTTTCCCATTGTATATTCATGGCTCCTTTATTGTATATTTTAATTGAGTGTGTGGGTTTAATCTGGACTGTCTGTTCTGTTCCATTGACCTATGGGTCTGTTCCTGTGCCAGTACCGTACTGTTTTGATTAGTGTAGCTTTGTAGTATAGCTTAAACTCCGAGAGTGTAATACCCTCAGCTTTGTTCTTTCTCAGGATTCCTTTAGGTATTTAGGGTCTTTTTGAAGTGAAACATTATTGTGATTTTGATTTGCATTTCCCCAATGACTAATGATGTTGAGCATCTTTTCACGTTCTAATTTGATATTTGTATATCTTCTTTGGAGAAATGTCTCTTCAGATCTGTTACCTATTTTTAACTTTGAGTCTTTTTATTTTTGAGCGCTTTATGTTTTGGGTAAAAGTCCCTTATCAGATGTAGATTTACAAAAATTCTCCCATTGTCTGCATTGTCTTTTCACTTAATGGAATCCTTTGAAGCCAAAAACATTTTATTTTTGATGAAGTCCATTTACCTAGGTTTCCTTTTGTTGATTTTGGTGTTGGTGTCATATCTACGTAACCAATGCTTAATTAATTAGGTCACAGAGACTTATTTCTGTTTCCCTTTAAGAATGTTTAGTTTTAGCTCTTGCATTTAACTCTGTTGTCTGTTTTGAGTTAATTTTGTATGTAGTATGAAGATGTAGTTCAGCCTAATTCTTTTGAATGTGTATGTCCAGTTTTCCCAGTGCCATTTGTAGAAAAGACAAATTTTTCCACTAATGAGTGTGAAGTGATACCTTATTGTGATTTCAATTTGCATTTTTCCGATGACTAGTGATTTTGAGAATCTTTCTGTGTTCTTACTAGATATTTGTGTATCTTCCTCAGAGAGATGTCCTCAAATCTTTCACCCATTTTTAACCTGAGCCTTTTTTGAAGACTCAAATGAATTGAATGGTTTTGTTACACTTACTGAAAATCAATTCACTATAAACAAAAGATGTTAGCAAAAATTCATTTATACCGTTATACCGTCTTTTAGATTTACCTATGTAGTTACTCTTATGGGTGCTCTTTTTCTCTGTGTTCGTTTAAATTAATGTCTAGAGTCCTTTCATTTTAGTCTGAAGGACCCTCTCTACTATGTCTCAGAAGGCAGATTTGCTAGCAGTGAATTCTGTTTTTATCTGTGACTGTCTTAATTTCCATTTTTAATATCAAAAAGGTTCTATTCTGGTAAAATACATATAACAAAATTTACCATCTTAACCATTTTAAAATATGCAGTTCAGTGGTTTTCAACACATTCATAACGTTTACTTTCTGTCTCTATGATTTTGACTACTCTAAGTTCCTCATAAGTGAAATCATACAGTATTTCTTTTTGTGACTAGCTTATTTTAGTTAACTTAATGTTCTAAAGGGTCATTCATGTTGTAGAGTATTGGAGACTTCCCTTCCTTTTTAAGGCTAAATAATACTGCATTGTACATATATACCACCTTCTGTTTATCCATTTATTGGTTGACAGACACTTGGGTTGCTTCCATGTTTTAGCTATTGTAAATAATACTGCTATGAACATGAGTGTATAAGTAACACCGAGAAGTGTAATTGCTGGATCATATGGCAGTTTTATTTTTGATGTCTGTAAGAGACTCATTTTATTTGAGGTATAATTGACATAATATTTTATTAGTTTTAGAGGCACAACACAATGAATTGAAATAAATATTGCCAAATGATAACTGTAGTAAGTGTAGTTAACATCCATCACCACACATGGTTACAAATTTTCTCTTGTGCTGAGAACTTTTAAGATTCATTCTCTTAGCAACTTAATTGTTAACTGTAGTCACCATGGTGTACATTACATTGCCAGACTTAACTGTAAGTTTGTGCCCTTTGACCACCTTTATCCATTTTACTCCACCTGTGGTAGCCACCAATTTGTTCTCTATCTAGGAGTCTTGGTTATTGTATATAATGCTGCAGTGAGCCATGGGAGATATCTCTTTGAGATAGTGATTTCATCTCCAGATACATGCCCAGCAGTGGAATTGCTGGGTCATATGGTTGTTTCCCCAAACTCCATACTCTTTTCCATAGTAACTGCACCAATTTACATTGGTGCACCAGCAGTGCATAAGGGTTTACTTTTCTCTACATTATTGCCAGCTCTTGTTTTTTGGTAATAGCCATTCTAGCAGGTAGAGGTGCTATCTCATTGTAGTTTTGGTTTGGATTTCCCTGATGATTAGTGATGCTGAATATATTTTCATGTGCCTGATGGCCATTTGTATGTCTCCTTTTGAAAAACGTCTATTCAAAGTTTTTGCCCATTTTAAAATACTTTCTTTGTTATTGTTTTTGGTTATTGAGTTGTGTGATTTCTTTATATATTTTGGATATTAACCCCTTATCAGAGACATGATTTGACCCATTTTGTAGGTTTGCTTTTCAGTTCTTTTAATGGTTTCTTTTGCTGTGCAGAAGACTTTTAGTTTGATGTAGTCCCACTTGTTTATTTTTTGCTTTCGTGCTTTTGATTTTTCTCAGCAAAAATCACTGCCAAGACCAAGATCTAGGAGTGTACCACCTATATTTTTTCTGGAAATTTACTGATTTCAGGTCTTAAATTTTAGTGTTCAATTGTTTTGAGTTAGTTTTTGTGCTTGGTGTAAGATAGTCGTTCACTTTCATTTTTTTGCATGTGGCTGTTCAGTTATCCCAACACCACTTATTGAAGAGACTGTCCTTTGCTCATTGTATATTCTTGGTTTCTTTGTTATAAATTAATAAACCATATATGTTCATTTTGGGGCTCTTTATTCTGTTCCATTGATCTATGTGGCTGTTTTATGCCAATACCATACTATTTGATTACTATGGCTTTGTAATGTACTTTGAAACCTGGAAGGGTGATACCTCCAGCTTTGTTCTTTCTCAAGGTTGCTTTGACTATTCAGGGTCTTTTGTTGTTCCATGCAAATTTTGGGATTCTTCTATTTCTGTGAAAAATGCCATTGGAGTTTTGATGGGGATTGCAGTGAATATATAGATAGTTTTGGTTAGTATGGACAATTAAACTATTCTTCTAATCAATGAGCATGGAATATCTTTCCTTTTTATGTGTCTTTTTCAGTTTCTGTCATCAATGTAAAATAGTTTTCAGTGTACAGGTCTTTCACCTCTTTGTTTAAATTTATTCCTAAGTATTTTATTCTTTTTAGTGCAATTGTAAATGGGATTGCTATGTTACTTTCACTTTCTAATAGTTCTGTATTGGTGTATAGAAATGTAACTGATTTTATATTGTATGGCTTTGCTAAATTTGTTTATTAGCTCTAATAGTTTCTTGGTAGAATCTTTTTATTTATTTATTTATTTTTATTAAGGTATTATTGATATACACTCTTATGAAGGTTTCACGTGAAAAAACAATGCGGTTACTACTACATTTACCCATATTATCAAGTCCCCACTCATACCTCAATTCAGTCACCATCCATCAGTGTAGTAAGATGACACAGATTCACTGTTTGCCTTCTCTGTACTACACTGTTTTTCCTGTGATTCCCGACACCATGTGTACTAAACATAATACCCCACAATCCCCTTCTCCCACCCTCCCACACCCCTCCCCTTTGGTAATCACTAGTTCCTTCTTGGAATCTCTGAGTCTGCTCCTATTTTGTTCCTTCAGTTTTGCTGCGTAATAGTCCCCAAATGAGGGAAATCATTTGGCATTTGTCTTTCTCGGCCTGGCTTATTTCACTGAGCATAATATCCTCCAGCTCCATCCATGTTGTTGAAAATGGCAGGATTTGTTTCATTCTTATGACTGAATAGTATTCCACTGTGTATATGTACCACATCTTCTTTATCCATTCATCTACTGGTGGACACTTAGGTTGCTTCCATATCTTGACTATTGTAAATAGTGCTGCAATAAACATAGGGGTGCATATGTCTTTCTGAATCTGAAAAGTTGTATTCTTTGGGTAGATACCAAGGAGGGGGATTCCTGGGTCAAATGGTACTTCTATTTTTTGTTTTTTGAGGAACCTCCATATTGCTTTCCATCATGGTTGAACTAGCTTACATTCCCACCAGCAGTGTAGGAGTGTTCCCCTTTCTCCGCATCCTCGCCAGCATTTGTTGTTCCTAGTCTTTTGGATGCTGGTCATCCTTACTGGTGTGAGGTGATATCTCATTGTCGTTTTACTTTGCATATCCCTGATGATTAGTGATGTGGAGCATCTTTTCATGTGTCTGTTGGCTATCTGAATTTTTTCTTTGCAGAACTGTCTCCTCATATCCTCTGCCAATTTGCTTTTGGGGAGTTGAGGCATGTAAGTTCTTTATATATTTTGAATGTCAACCCCTTGTTGGATATGTCATTTACAGATATATTCTCCCATACTGTAGGATACCTTTTTGTTCTGTTGATGGTGTCCTTTGCCATACAGAAACTTTTTAGTTTGATGTAGTCCCATGAATTCATTTTTCCTTTTCTTTCCCTTGCTTGAGGAGATGTGTTTGGGAAGAAGTCACTTATGCTTATATTCAGGAGATGTTTGCCTATGTTGTCGTCTAAGAGTTTTATGGTTTCATGACTTAATTCAGGTCCTTAACCCATTTCGAGTTTACTTTTGTGTATGGGGTTAAACATTATTCCAGTTTCATTCTCTTGCATGGAGCTGTCCAGTTTTGCCAACACCAGCTGTTGAAAAGGCTGTCATTTCCCCATTGTATGTCCATGGCTCCTTTATCATATATTAATTGCCCATATATGGTTGGGTTTATATCAGGGCTCTCTAGTCTGTTCCCTTGGTCTATGGGTCTGTTCTTGTGCCAGTACCAAATTGTCTTGAGTACTGTGGCTTTGTAGTAAAGCTTGAAGTTGTGGAGCATAATCCTCCCAGCTTTATTGCTCCTTCTCAGGATTGCTTTGGCTATTCGGGGTCTTTTTTTGTGATTCCATATGAATTTTATAACGATTTTGTCTAGTTCGTTGAAAAATGCTGTTGGTATTTTGGTAGGAATTGCATTAAATCTATAGATTGCTTTAGGCAGGATGGCCATTTTGACAATATTAATTCTTCCTATCCATGAACACAGGTTGTATTTCCATTTACTGGTATCTTCTTTAATTTCTCTCATGAGTGTCTTGTAGTTTTCAGAGTATAGGTCTTTCACTTCCTTGGTTAGATTTACTCCTAGGTATTTTATTCTTTTTGATGCAACTGTGAATGGAATTGTTTTACTGATTTCTCTCTCTGCTAGGTCATTGTTAGTGTGTAGGAATGCCACAGATTTCTGCATATGAATTTTGTATCCCACAACTTTGCTGAATTCAGATATTAGATCTAGTAGTTTTGGAGTGGATTCTTTAGGGTTTTTATGTTCAATATCATGTCATCTGCAAACAGGGACAGTTTAACTTCTTCCTTGCCAATCTGGATGCCTTTTATTTCTTTGTGTTGTCTGCTTGCTGTGGCTAGGACCTCCAGTGCTATGTTGAATAGAAGTGGGGAGAGTGGGCATCCTTGTCTTGTTCCCGATCTTAAAGAAAAAACTTTCAGCTTCTCGCTGTTAAGTATAATGTTGGCTGTGGGCTTGTCATATACGGCCTTTATTATGTTGAGGTACTTGCCCTCTATACCCATTTTCTTGAGAATTTTTATCATGAATCAGTGTTGAATTTTGTCAAATGCTCTTTCCGCATCTATGGAATGATCATGTGGTTTTTGTCCTTTTTGTTGATTTGGTGGATGATGTTGATTTATTTTTTAATATTGTACCATACAATCCTTGCATCCCTGGAATAAAGCCTACTTGATCATATTGTATGATCCTTTTGATGTATTTTTGAATTCGGTTTGCTAATATTTTGTTGAGTTTTTTTGCATCTATGTTCATCAGGGATATTGGTCTGTAATTTTCTTTTTTTGTGGTGTCTTTGCCCGGTTTTGGTATGAGAGTGATGCTGGCCTCATAGAATGAGTTTGGAAGTATTCCCTCTTCTTCTACTCCTTGGAAAACTTCAAGGAGGATGGGTATTAGGTCTTCACCAAATGTTTGATAAAATTCAGCGGTGAAGCCATCTGTGCCAGGCGTTTTGTTCTTAGGTAGGTTTTTGATTACCAGTTCAATTTTGTTGCTGGTAATTGGTCTGTTGAGATTTTCTGTTTCTTTCTGGGTCAGCCTTGAAAGGTTGTATTTTCCTAGAAAGTTGTCCATTTCTTCTAGATTATCCAGTTTGTTAGCATACAATTTTTCATAGGATTCTCTCATAATTCTTTGTATTTCTTTGGTGTCTGTAGTGATTTTTCCTTTCTCATTTCTGATTCTGTTTATGTGAGTAAACTCTTTTTTTCTTGATAAGTCTGGCTTGGTGTTTATCTATCTTGTTTATTTTTTCGAAGAATGAGCTCTTGCTTTGTTTGATCCTTTCTATTGTTTTATTCTTCTCAGTTTTATTTATTTCTGCTCTAATCTTTATTATGTCCCTCCTTCTACTGACTTTGGGTCTTATTTGTTCTTCTTTTTGTAGTTCGTTAACTGAGTTTAGACTGCTCATATGGGGTTGTTCTTCTTTGCTGAGGTAGGCCTGTATTGCAATATACTTTGCTCTTAACACAGCATTCGCCTCCTCCCACAGATTTTGTTGTGTTGAATTATTGTTGTCATTTGTCTCTATCTATGGCTTGATCTCTGTTTTTATATGGTCATTGATCCATTGATTATTTAGGAGCATGTTATTAAGCCTCCACGTGTTTGTGGGATTTTTCATTTTCTTTGCATAATTCATTTCTAGTTTCATTCCTTGGTGGTCCGAGAAGCTGGTTAGTACAATTTCAATCTTTTTAAATTTACCGAGGCTCTTTTTGTGGCCTAGTATATGATCTATCTTTGAAAATATTCCATGTACACTTGAGAAGAATGTTTATTCTGCTGCTTTTGGATGTAGAGTTCTGTAGATGTCTGTTAGGTTCATCTGCTCTAATGTGTTGTTCAGTGCCTCTGTCCCCTTATTTTCTGTCTGGTTGATCTGTCCTTCAGAGTGAGTGGTGTGTTGAAGTCTCCTAGAATGAATGCATTGCATTTTATTTCCACCTTTAATTCTGTTAGTATTTGTTTCACATATATACGTGCTCCTGTGTTGTGCGTATAGATATTTATAATGGTTATATATTCTTGTTAGAATGACCCTTTTATCATTATGTAATGTCCTTCTTTGTCTCTTGTGACTTTCTTTATTTTGAAGTTTATTTTGTCTGATATAATACGTAGTGCAACTCCCGCATTTTTCTTCCTATTAGTTGCATGAAATGTCTTTATTTTTTACCACCTTAACTATATTTTTTAATTTTGGTATCATTAATGTACAATCACTTGAACAACATTATGGTTACTAAACCCCCTATTATCAAGTCCCAGCCACATGCCCTATTACAGTCACTGTCCATCAGTGCAGCAAGATGCCACAGAATCACTACTTGTCCTCTCTGTAAATACTGCCTTTCCTGTGTCCCACCCCCACCCGACTACATTATGTGTGCTGATTGTAATGCCCCCTTTTCCCCCTTATCCCTCCCTTCCCACCCATCCTCCCCAGTCCCTTTCCCTTTGGTAACTGTTAGTCCATTCTTGGGTTCTGTGAGTCTGCTGCTGTTCTGTTCCTTCAGTTTTTCTCTGTTCTTATACTCCACAGATGAGTGAAATCATTTGATACTTGTCTTTCTCTGCCAGGTTTATTTCACTGAGCATAATACCCTCTAGCCCCATCCATGTTGTTGAAAATGTCTGGATTTGTTTTCTTCTCATGGCTGAATAATATTCCATTGTGTATATGTACCACATCTTCTTTATCCATTAATCAACTGATGGACACTTAGGATGCTTCCATTTCTTGGCTATTGTATATAGTGCTGTGATAAACATAGGGGTGCATATGCCTTTTTAAAACTGGGCTGCTGTATCCTTAGGGTAAATTCCTAGGAGTGGAACTCCTGGGTCAAATGGTATTTCTATTTTGAGTTTTTTGAGGAACCTCCATGCTGCTTTCCACAATGGTTGAACTAGTTTGCATTCCCACCAGCAGTGTAGAAGGGTTCCCCTTTCTCCACATCCTCTCCAACATTTGTTCTTGTTTGTGTTTTGGATGTTGGCCATCCTAACTGGTGTGAGGTGATATCTCATTGTGGTTTTAATTTGCATTTCTTTGATGATTAGCAATGTGGAGCATCTTTTCAGGTGCCCGTTGGCCATCTGAATTTCTTCTTTGGAGAAGTGTTTGTTCAGCTCCTCTGCCCATTTTTTAATTGGCTAATTTGCTTTTCGTTTGTTGCGGTGCATGAATTCTTTATATATTTTGGATGTCAACCCCTTATCGGATATGTCATTTATGAATATATTCTCGCATATTGTAGGATGTCTTTTTGTTCTAGTGATGGTGTCCTTTGCTGTACAGAAGCTTTTCAGCTTCATATAGTCCCACTTGTTCATTTTTGCTTTTGTTTCCCTTGCCCAGGGAGATATGTTCATGAAGAAGTTGCTCATGTTTATGTCCAAGAGATTTTTCCCTGTGGTTTTTTCTAAGAGTTTTATGGTTTCATGGCTTACATTCAGGTCTTTGATCCATTTTGAGTTTACTTTTGTGTATGGGGTTAAATAGTAGTCCAGTTTCATTCTCTTACATATAGCTGTCCAGTTTTTCCAACACCAGCTGCTGAAGAGGCTGTCATCTCCGCATTGTATATCCAAGGCTCCTTTATCATATATTAATTAATTATATATGTTTGGGTTAATGTTTGGATTTTCTATTCTTTTCCACTGGTCTGTGGGTCTGTTTTTGTGCCAATACCAAATTGTCTTGATTACTGTGGCTTTGTAGTAGAGCTTGAAGTCAGGGAGTGTAATTCCCCGTTTTATTCCTCCTTCTCAGGATTGCTTTGGCTATTCGGGGTCTTTTGTGGTTCCATTTGAATTTTAGAATTATTTGTTCCAGTTCATTGAAGAAAGCTGTTGGTAGTTTGATAGGGATTGCATTGAATCTGTAGATTGCTTTAGGTACTATAGCCATTTTGACAATATTTATTCTTCCTAGCCAAGAGCATGGTATGAGTTTCCATTTCTTAGTGTCCTCTTTAATTTCTCTGAGGAGTGTTTTGTAGTTTTCAGGGTACAGGTCTTTCACTTCCTTCGTTAGGTTTATTCCTAGGTATTTTATTCTTTTCGATGCAATTGTGAATGTAATTGTTTTCCTGATTTCTCCTTCTGTTAGCTCATCCTCAGTGTATAGGAAAGCAACAGATACCTGTGTGGTAATTTTGTATCCTGCAACTTTGCTGAATTCAGAAATTAGTTCTAGTAGTTTTGGAGTGGAGTCTTTAGGGTTTTTTATGTATGATATCATGTCATCTGCAAATAGTGACAATTTGACTTCTTCTTTACCAATCTGGATGCCTTGTATTTCTTTGTTTTGTCTGATACCCGTGGCTAGGACCTCCAGTACCATGTTGAATAACAGTGGAGAGAGTGGGCATCCCTGTCTTGATCCCAATCTTTGGTGAAACGCTTTCAGCTTCTTACTGTTATGTATGATGTTAGCTGTGGGTTTGTCATATATGGCCTTTATGATGTTGGGGTACTTGCCCTCTATACCCATTTTGTTGAGAGTTTTAATCAGGAATGGATGCTGAATTTTGTCAAATGCTTTTTCAGCATCTATGGAGGTGATCATGTGGTTTTTGTTCCTCTTTTTGTTGATGTGGTGGATGATGTTGTTGGATTTTCAAATGTTGTACCATCCTTGCATCCCGGAGATGAATCCCACTTGATCATGGTGTATGATCATCTTGATGTATTTTTGAATTCGGTTTGCTAATATTTGTTGAGTATTTTTGCATCCACATTCATCAGGGATATTGGTCTGTAATTTTCTTTTTTGGTGAGGTCTTTGCCAGGTTTTGGTGTTAGAGTGATGCTGCCTTCATAGAATGAGTTTGGAAGTATTCCCTCTTCTTCTAGTTTTTGGAAAACTTTAAGGGAATGGGTGTTATTTCTTCTGTATATGTCTGGTAAAATTCAGAGGTGAATCCATCTGACCCGGGCTCCTTTATCATTTTGTTCTTGGGTAGTTTTTTGATTACCGCTTCATATTTGTTACAGGCGATTGGTCTGTTTAGTTTTTCTGTTTCTTGCTTGGTCAGTCTTGGAAGGTTGTATTTTTCTAAGAAGTTGTCCATTTCTTCTAGGTTTTCCAGCTTGTTAGGATATAGATTCTCATAATATTCTCTTAAAATTCTTTGCATTTCTTTGGGGTCTGTCGTGATTTTTCCTTTCTCATTTCTGATTCTGTTTATGTGTGTTGATCCTCTGTTTCTCTTAATAAGTCTGGCTAGGGGTTTATCTATTTTGTTCATTTTTTTAAAGAACCAACTGTTCATTTCATTGAAGTTTTTCTATTGTTTTATTCTTCTCAATTTTATTTATTTCTGCTCTCTTCTTTATTATATCCCTCCTTCTTGCGACTTTCGGCCTCATTTGTTCTTCTTTTTCCAATTTCAGTAATTGTGTCTTTAGACTTTTCATTTGGGATTGTTCTTTCTTCTTTAAATAGGGTGGATTGCATTATATTTTCCTCTTGGAACTTCCTTTACTGCATCCCACAGAATTTGTGGCTTTCTGTTATTGTCATTTGTCTCCCTATATTCTTTGATCTCTGTTTTCATTTGGTCATTGACACATTGATTATCTAGGAGAATGTTGTTCAGCCTCCATGTATTTATGGGCCTTTTTGTTTTCTTTCTAAAATTTATTTGTAGTTTTATTACTTTGTGATCTGAGAAGTTGTTTGGTAGAATTTCAATATTTTTGAATTTACTGAGGTTCTTTTTGTGGCCTAGTATGAGGTCTATTCTGGAAAATGTTCCATGTGCGCTTGGGAAGATGTGTATACTGTTACTTTTAGGTGTAGAGTTCTGTAGATGTCTGTTAGGTCCATCTGTTCTAGTGTGTGTTCAGTGCCTCTGTGTCTTTTCTTATTTTCTGTCTGGTTGGTCTGACCTTTGGAGTGAGTGGTGTGTTGAAGTGTCCTAAAATGACTGCATTGCCTTCTATTTTCTCCTTTAATTCTATTAGTATTTGTTTCACATATGCCGGCGCTCCTCTGTTTTTTCATATATATTTATAATGGTTATATCCTCTTGTTCGACTGACCCCTTTATCATTATGTAATGCCTTTTTTATCTCTTGCTACTTTCCTCATTTTGAAGTCTATTTTGTCTGATACAAGTACTGCCACACCTGCTTTTTTCTCCTCATTGTTTGCATGAAGTATGTTTTTCCATCCCTTCGCTTTTAGCCTGTGTATGTCTTTGGTTTTGAGGTGAGTCTCTTGTAAGCAGTATATAGATGGGTCTTGCTTTTTTATCCATTCTATTACTCTGTGTCTTTTGATTGGTGCATTCAGTCCATTTACATTTAGGGTGATTCTTGATAGATATGTACTTATTGCCATTGCTGGCTTTAGATTCGTGGTTACCAAAGATTCAAGGGTTGCTTCTTTACTATCTAACAATCTAACGTAACTTTCTTGTTGTTATTGTAAACACAGTCTGATGTTTCTTTCTCTCCCTTGTTATTCTTCCTCCTCCATTCTTTATATACTAGGTGTTTTATTCTTTGCCTTTAGTTAGTATTTGGATGGTCTGCTTTCTTTGCTATGATTTTATTTTCTCTGGTGACATCTTTTTTGCCTTGGAATACTTCCCTCTAGAGCAGTCCCTTTAAGATATCCTGTAGATGTGGTTTATGGGAGGCAAGCTCTCTCAGTTTTCACTTGTCTGGAAATTGTTTAATCCCTCCATAATATTTAAGTGATAATCGTGCCGGATACAATATTTTTGGTTCAAGGCCCTTCTGTTTCATTGCGTTAAATATATCATGCCATTCTCTTCTGTCTTGTAAGGTTTCTGTTGAGAAGTCCGATGATAGTCTGATGCGTTTTCCTTTGTAGGTGATATTTTCTCTCTCTGGCTGCCTTTAATACTGTTTGCTTATCTTTGATCTTTGCCATTTTAATTATTATGTGTCTTGGTGTTGTCTTCGTTGCATCCCTTGTGTTGGGAGATCTGTGAGCTTCTGTGGACTGCGAGACTATTTCCTTCCCCAGCATGGGGAAGTTTTCGGCAATTATTTCTTCAAAGACACTTTCTATCCCTTTTTCTCTCTCTTCTTCCTCTGGTGCTCCTATAATGCGAATATTGTTCCGTTTGGATTGGTCACACAGTTCTCTTAATATTCTTCCATTCCTAGAGATCCTTTTTTCTCTCTCTGCCTCAGCTTCTCTGTATTCCTGTTCTCTGATTTCTGTTCTATTAACAGTCTCTTGCATCTCGTCCAGTCTGCTGCTAAGCCTGTCAATGGCTTGTCTCATTTCTGCATTGTCTTTCCTCACTTCCCTCACTTCCTCCCTCAGCTCTTGCATATTTCTCTGTAGATCCATCAGTATGGTTATGACTTTTATTCTGAATTCTTTTTCGGGAAGATTGTACACTTCCATCCCATCAGGTTCACTCTCTGGTGTTGGCTGGGTCTGGGTAAGGTTTGTTTGGACCATAGTCCTCTGTCTTTTCATGGCGATAGAAGTGTTTGGTGGTAGGTGTCACGTGTGTCAGCTGGGCTCTTTAAGACTTCAAAAAGAAAAAAATAGAAAAAAAAGAAGAGAAAAAAAGAAAGAAAAGAAAAGAAAAAGAAAAAAAAACGCCCGCTGTGAGGTGATTCTGTGGGGATGCTGTATGTGGCGCTGTTGCCCCACTATTCTGTAGCCGTGGCCACGCTGCTCTGCAGGGTCCTTTGTAGCTCTGGTCTGGGCGGGAACGAATGGGAGGCTACTGATCTCTGTGGGAAGTCTCAGTGCGGCTACTTTTTCCCAGTTGTCAGTCAAGGGGTTTGAAATTCCCGAGGACTCCCAACCTGCTAAGCTGAGTGTGCTGTGACGATCCTGGGCACTTGTCTCTTTAAGACCGCTAAAAAAGCGCATGCTTTTCTTTTGTCCCAGGGAGCCGGCTCTGACGACCCGGGTGCATTCCCCGGCTCACATTCTGCACCTCTGACTCACCAATCTCCAGTAGACCGCGCGATGTGTGTCAGTGCTCCCGGTGCAGATCACCAGCGCTGGTTATTTCATGGCCCTGTGCTTCCACTCCCTCCCCGATCTGAATCCTCTCCTCCCGCTGGTGCGCTGGGATGGGGGAGTGTTCGGGTCCCACCGGGTCACGGTTCCATATCTTACCCACTTTGTGGCATCAGATTCCTCTCAGGTGTAGCTGCAGGTTGGGTGTCCTGTATCTTCTGTTCTCTCTTTTAGGAATAGTTGTATTTGTTGTATTTTCATAAATACATATGGTTTTCGGAGATTTCCGCTGCCCTGCTCCCGCTGCCATCTTCCCGGAAGTCTCTTTGAAATGTCTTTTTGCATCCCTTCACTTTTAGTCAGTGTATGTCTTTGGGTTTAAAGTGAGTCTCTTGTAGGCAGCATATAGATGGGTCTTGTTTTTTTTATCCATTCAGTAACTCTATGTCTTTTGATTGGTGCATTTGGTCCACTTACATTTAGGGTGATTATGCATAGGTATGTACTTTTTGGCATTGCAGGCTTCAGATTCGTGGTTACTTAAGGTTCAAGGTTAACTTCTTTACTATCTAAGAGTCTAACTTAACTCACTTAATATGCTATTACTAATACAATCTAAGACATCTGAGAAGATGGCGGCATGAGCAGGGTGCCAGAAATCTCCCAACACTATATTTATCTACGAAAATACAGCAAATACAACTATTCTAAAAGAGAGACCAGAATACATGGGAAAGTGCACAGCATGCAGCCACACCCGAGAGGACTTGGCTCCCTGCAAGGCGGGTAAGATACGGAGCCGCGACCCCACAGGACCCCAGCACTCATGCATCCTGGCGCGATGGCGGGAGTAGAGGATTCAGAGCCAGGAGGGAGTGGAAGAGCATGCCTGCGAAATACCCAGCCCCGGTGGTCTGTGTCGGGAGCACTGACACACATCGCACAGTGCATCGATCATTGGAGAGGCAGAAGGTGCACGTTTTGAGCCGGGAACGCACCGGGTTTGTGCCGCCAGTGCCCGGGACAAGAGAAAAGCGCGTGCGGTTTGTAGCAGTCTTGGAGAAGTGGGGGGCCCAGCGAGGGAACACCATCGCCCAGCACGCTCAGCCCAGCTGTCTGCGAGTCCTGAGAAACTTCAGACCCCTTGGGTGGTGACCAAGAAAAGGTAGCAGCCACACTAAAACTTTATACAGAGAACAACAGCCTCCCATTTGTTCCTGCCCTGGCCAGAGCTACAAAGAGTGGTGCGGCCGCGGCTGTGGAATAGTGGAGCAACAGCGACACCTACAGCACCCTTACAGAATCACTCCGGTTGGGCATTTTTTTCCCCCTTTCTTTTTTCTTTCTTTCTCTCCCTTCTTTTTTTGATTGTTTGTTTTTTTTCGTTGTTTTTTTTTCTCTTAAGTCTTAAAGAGCCCAGCTGACATACGTGGCACCTACCAGCGACCACTCCTATCAACATGAAAAGACAGAGGAATATGGTACAGACCAAGCTCACCCAGACCCAGACAACTCCTGAGAGGGAACCTGAAGGGATGAAAATGCAGGATCTTTCTGAAACAGAATTCAGAATAAAAGTCATAACCATGCTGATGGATCTAGAGAGAAACATGCAAGAGCTGAGGGAGGAAGTGAGGGAAGTCAGGAAAGACAATGTAGAAATGAGACAAGCCATCGACAGGCTTAGCAGCAGACTGGACGAGATGCAAGAGACTGTTAATGCAATAAAAATCAGAGAACAGGAACACAGAGCAGCTGAGGCAGAGAGAGATAAAAGGATCGCTAGGAATGAAAGAATATTAAGAGAACTGTGTGACCAATCCAAACGGAGCAATATGCGCATTCTAGGAGTACCAGAGGAATAAGAGAGAGAAAAAGGGATAGAAAGTGTCTTTGAAGAAATAATTGTCGAAAACTTCCCCATGCTGGTGAAGGAAATAGTCTCACAGTCCACGGAAGCCCACAGAACTCCGAACACAAAGGACCCCAGTAAGACAACACCAAGACACATAATAATTAAATTGCAAAGATCAAAGATAAGGACAGAGTATTAAAGGCAGCTAGAGAAAGAAAAAAGATCATCTTCAAGGAAAACCAATCAGACTATCATCAGACTTCTCAACAGAAACCTTACAGGCTAGAAGAGAATGGCATGATATATTTAACAAAATGAAATAGAAGGGCCTCGAACCAAGAATACTGTATCCAGCACGATTATCATTTAAATATGATCGAGGGATTGAACAATTTCCAGACAAGCAAAAGCTGAGAGAATTTGCATCCCATAAACCACCTCTACAGGTTATCTTAAAGGAACTGTTCTACAGGGAAGCACTCCTAAGGCTAAAAAGCTGTCACCAGAGAAAATAAAATCAGCAAAGAAAGCAGACAATCCAAATACTAACTAAAGGCAAACAATAAAACACCTAGTATATAAAGAATGGAGGAGGAAGAATAAGGAGGGAGAGAAATAAAGAAACATCAGACGCTGTTTACAATAACTAAACAAGAAAGTTAAGTTAGATTGTTACATAGTTAAGAAGCAATCACTGAACCTTTGGTAACCACGAATCTAAAGCCAGCAATGGCAATAAGTACATATCTGTTGATAATCACTCTAATTGTAAATGGACTGAATGCACCAATCAAAAGACACAGAGTAATAGAACGGATAAAAAAGCAAGACCCATATATATGCTGCTTACAAGAGACTCACCTCAAACCCCAAGATATACACAGACTAAAAGTGAAGGGATGGAAAAATATATTTCATGCAAATAACAAGGGGAAAAAAGCCGGTGTTGCAGTACTTGTATCAGACAAAATAGACTTCAAAACGAAGAAAGTAACGAGATAAGAAGGACATTACATAATGGTGAAGGGATCAATCCAACAAGAAGATATAGCCATTATATATATATATATATACACACAGACAACACAAGAGCGCCGACATATGTGAAACAAATACTAACAGAATTAAACAGGGAAATACAATGCACTGCATTGATTTTAGGAGACTTCAACACACCACTCACTCCAAAGGACAGAACAACCAGACAGAAAATGAGTAAAGACACAGAGGCACTGAACAACGCACTAGAGTAGATGGACCTAACAGACATCTACAGAACTCTACACCCAAAAGCAACAGAATACACATTCTTCTCAAGTGCACATGGAACATTTTCCAGAATAGACCACATCCTAGGCCACAAAAAGAACCTCAATAAAGTCAAAAATATTGAAATTCTACCAACCAACTTCTCAGATCATAAAGGTATTAAACGAGAATTAAATTGTAGAAAGAAAACAAAAAGGCTCACAAATACTTGGAGACTTAGCAACATTCTCCTAATTAATCAGTGGGTTAATGACCAAATCAAAACAGAAATCAAAGAGTATATGGAGACTTATGCCAACAACAACACAAAGCCACAACCTCTGTGGGACGCAGCAAAGGCAGTTCTAAGAGGAAAGTATATTGCAATCCAGGCCTATCTAAAGAAAGAAGAACATTCCCAAATGAATAGTCTAAAGACACAGTTACTGAAATTGGAAAAAGAAGAACAAATGAGACCCAAAGTCACCAGAAGGAGGGACATAATACAGATCAGAGAAGAAATAAATACAATTGAGAAGAATAAAGCAATAGAAAAAATCAATGAAACCAAGAGCTGGTTCTTTGAAAAAATTAACAAAATAGATAAACCCCTAGTCAGACTCATTAAAAGAAAAAGAGAATCTACACACATAAACAGAATCAGAAATGAGAAAGGAAAAATCATGACGGACCCCACAGAAATACAAAGAATTATAAGAAAATATTATGAGAATCTATATGATAAGAAGCTGGAAAACCTAGAAGAAATGGACAACTTCTTAGAAAAATACAACCTTCCCAAACTGACCAAACAAGAAACAGAAAAGCTAAAACGACCAATCACCAGCAACGAAATTTCAGTGGCAATCAAAAAACTACCCAAGAGCAAAATCCCCGGACCTGATGGATCCACCTCTGAATTCTACCAGACATATAGAGAAGAAATAACACCCATTCTCCTTAAAGTTTTCCAAAAAATAGAAGAGGAGGGAATACTTCCAAACTCATTCTATGAAGACAGCATCACTCTAACACCAAAACCTGGCAAAGACCTCACCAAAAAAGAAAATTACAGACCAATATCCCTGATGAATGTGGATGCAAAAATACTCAACAAAATATTAGCAAACGGAATTCAAAAATACATCAAGATGATCATACACCGTGACCAAGTGGGATTCATCCCAGGGATGCAAGGATGGTACAACATTCGAAAATCCATCAACATCATCCACCACATCAACAAAAAGAAGAACAAAAACCACATGATCATCTCCATAGATGCTGAAAAAGCATTTGACAAAATTCAGCATCCATTCTGATTAAAACTCTCAACAAAATGGGTATAGAGGGCAAGTACCTCAACATCATAAAGGCCATATATGACAAACCCACAGCTAACATCATACTTAACACGAGAAGCTGAAAGCTTTTCACCTAAGATCGGGAACAAGACAGGGATACCCACTCTCTCCACTGTTATTCAACATAGTACTGCAGGTCCTAGCCACGGCAATCAGAGAAAACAAAGACATACAAGGCATCCAGATTGGTAAAGAAGAACTCAAATTGTCACTATTTGCAGATGACATGATATCGTACATAAAAAACCCTAAAGTCTCCACGCCAAAACTACTAGAACTAATATCTGAAATCAGCAAAGTTGCAGGATACAAAATTAACACACAGAAATCTGTTGCTTTCCTATACACTAACGATGAACTAACAGAAAGAGAAATCAGAAAAACAATTCCATTCACATTGCATCAAAAAGAATAAAATACCTAGGAATAAACCTAACGAAGGAAGTGAAAGACCTGTACTCTGATAACCACAAGACACTCTTAAGAGAAATTAACGAGGACACTAAGAAATGGAAGTTCGTCCCATGCTCTTGGCTAGGAAGAATAAATATTGTCAAAATGGCTATACTACCGAAAGCAATCTACAGATTCAATGCAATCCCTATCAAAATACCAACAGCATTCTTCAATGAACTGTAACAAATAATTCTAAAATTCATATGGAACCACAAAAGACCCCAAATAGCCAAAGCAATCCTGAGAAGCAGGAATAAAACAGGGGGAATTACGCTCCCTGACTTCAAGCTCTATTACAAAGCCACAGTAATTAAGACAATTTGGTATTGGCACAGAAACAGACCACAACCAGTGGAATAGAACAGAAAATCCAAACATTTACCCAAAAATATACAGTCAATCAATATTTGATAAAGGAGCCTTCGATATACATTGGAGAGAGGACGGCTTCTTCAGCAGCTGGTATTGGAAAAACTGGACAGCTACATGTAAGAGAATGAAACCGGAGTACTGTCTAACTCCATACACAAAGGTAAACTCAAGGTGGATCAAAGACTTGAATGTAAGTCATGAAACCATAAAACTCTTAGAAAAAAATATAGGCGAAAATCTCTTGGACATAAACATGAGCGACTTCTTCATGAACATATCTCCCCAGGCAAGGCAAACAAAAGCAAAAATGAACAAGTGGGACTGTATCTAGCTGAAGAGCTTCTGTACAGCAAAGGACACCATCAGTAGACCAAAAAGAGATCCTACAGTATGGCAGAATATATTCATAAATGACGTATGTGATAAGGGGTTGACATCCAAATATATAAAGAACTCACGCACCTCAACAAACAAAAAGCACATAATCCAATTAAGAAATGGGCAGAGGACATGAATAGACACTTCTCTAAAGAAGAAATTCAGATATCGAACAGGCACATGAAAAGATGCTCCATATCGCTAATCACCAGAGAAATGCAGATTAAAACCACAATGAGATATCACCTCACACCAGTGAGGATGGCCAACGTTCAAAACACAAACAACAACAAATGTTGGCGAGGATGTGGAGAAAAGGGAACCCTCCTACAGTGCTGGTGGGAATGCAAATTAGTTCAACCATTGTGGAAAGCAGTATGGAGGTTCCTCAAAAAACTCAAAATAGAAATACCATCTGACCCAGGAATTCCACTCCCAGGAATTTACCCTAAGAATGCAGCAGCCCAGTTTGAAAAAGACAGTTGCACCCCTATGTTTATTGCAGCACTATTTACAATAGCCAAGAAGTGGAAGCAACCTAAGTGTCCATTCGTAGATGAATGGATAAAGAAGATGTGGTATATATACAGAATGGAATATTATTCAGCCATAGGAAGAAAACAAATCCTACCATTTGCAACAACATGGATGGAGCTAGAGGGTATTAATTCTCAGTGAAATAAGCCAAGTCGTAAAAGACAAGTACCAAATGATTTCACTCATATGTGGAGTATAAAACTAAGAAAAAAACTGAAAGAACAAAACAGCAGCACACTGACAGAACCCAAGAATGGACTAATAGTTAACAAAGGGAAAGGGACTCGGAGGATGGGTGGGAAGGGAGGGACAAGGGGGAAAAAGAGGCATTACGATTAGCAGGTGTAATGTTAGGGGGGCACGGGGAGGGCTGTACATCTCAGAGAGGCGAGTAGTGACTCTGTAGCATTTCACTATGGTTTTGGACAGTGACTATAATGGGGTTGGTGGGGGGGACCTGATCAAGGGGGTAGTTTAATCACCATAATATTGCACATGTAATTGTAGATTAATGATACCAAAATAACCTTAAAAAAATGGTACGGGGACCCTGAATAGGCACTTGTCCAACGAAGACATACAGAAAGTCAACAGGTACATGGACAGGTGCTCAGCATTACCAATCATGAAAGAAATGCAAACCAAAACCACAATGAGATCTCACCTCAGACCTTGTTAGAATGACTAGCATCAAAAAAAATAAGAAATAACAAGGGTTCGCAAGGATGTGGAGAGAAGGGAAGCCTTGTGCACTGTTGGTGGGAATGTAAATTGGTATAACCCCTATGCAAGGCAGTGTGGCACTTCCTCCCAAAATTAAAAATAAAACTACAATTCAATAAAAAACAAAAAACAAATACAATCTAAAGGTTTTTTTTCCTCCTCCTTTTTCTTCCTCCCTTCTTTATATATTAGGTATCATATTCTGTACTGTTTGTCTATATCTTAGTCACTTTGGGGATAGTTAATTTAATTTTACATTTTCTTAGTAATTAGCTGTTCTACTTTCTTTACTGTGGTTTTATTACCTCTGGTCAGAGCTATTAAACTGTAGGAACACTTCCATCTATAGCAGTCCCTCCAAAATACACTGTGGAGATGGTTTGTGGGAGGCAAATTCTCTCAGCTTTTGCTTATTTGATAATTGTTTAATCCCTCCTTCAAATTTAAATAATAATCTTGCTGGATAAAATAATCTTGGCTCAAGGCCCTTCTGCTTCATTGCATTAAATATATCATTCCACTCCCTTCTGGCCTGTAGGGTTTCTGTTGAGAAGTCTGTTGATAGCCTGATCGGCTTTCCTTTGTATGTGATCTTATTTCTCTCTCTGGCTCCTAATAGTCTGTCCTTTTCTTTGATCTTTGCCATTTTAATTACTATATGTCTTGGTATTGCCTTCCTTGGGTCCCTTGTGTTGGGAGATCTGTGCACCTCCATGGCCTGAGAGACTATCTCCTTCCCCAGATTGGGGACGTTTTCAGCCATCACCTCCTCAAAAACACTTTCTGTCCCTTTTTCTCTCTTCTTCTTCTTCTGGTACCCCTATAATTCGAATATTGTTCGGTTTGGATTGGTCACACAGTTCTCTCAATATTCCTTCATTCTTAGAGATCCTTTTTTTCTCTCTGTGCCTCAGCTTCTTTATATTCCTCTTCTCTAGTTTCTATTTCACTTATTGTCTCCTCCACCGTATCCAGTCTGCTTTTAATACCGTCCATTGTGCTCTTCAATGATTGGATCTCCGACCAGAATTCATTCCTGAGTTCTTGAATATCTTTCCGTACATGCATGAGCATGTGAATGATTTTTTTTTTAACTCCCTTTCAGGGAGAGTTATGAGGTCAGTATCATTGAAGTCTTTCTCAGGAGTTGTATTAATAATTTTACTCTGATCCAGGTTTCTTTGGCATTTCATATTTGTGTGTGGTGCCCTCTAATACCCAGAAGCTCTCCTTCTGGAGCTGCTCAGCCCCTTAAGCAATGTCGGGGGTTGCAAGATAGTGGTATTGGTGCCTGGGGGGAGGAAAGAGCTGTTTCCTGTTTCCCGGCTTCTATGCCTGTCTTCACTGCCTTTCCCGGTTTGCAAGCCTGGTGGGGCTGGCCAGATGAAAGGCGCTGTAGGCTGCCTATCCCGGAAGGGGTTTTTGGAGCTGTTTAGGCAGCCAGGGAGCTGGAGCGCCTGAAGATCATGAAAGCTTCCAACGTGCTAGGCAGAGTGAGCCCAGGCAATTTTGTCTACCTGTCCTTTCTCCTGAGGAGTAAGCTCTGTGCAATCCTTGCGCCTTTAGTAGCTCTCTTGCTATGGGCTTCTTTGTTAGGAAGTCTCTCACACTGCCCGCCTTTCTTTTGTCCCAGAGCAGCTGGATATGGATCTCTGCTTTCCACAGGCAGCTGGAATCTTAGCTTCTCCAGGAATTCTGCCTATCTTAATTTTCCAACCCCCTAATTGCGAGAGTATCATGCAAGCACCATGAAATGTAGGTTTGTGCTCCCAGAGCAGATTTCTGGAGTTAGGTATTCAGTAGTCCCAGTTTTCCACTCCCTCCCTGCTCTGTTCCTCTTCCTCCCACCAGTGAGCTGGGGTGGGGCAAGGGCTTTGTTCCACCAGGCCTAAGCTTTAGTACGTTACCCTTTTCCATGACATCTGCTGTTGTCTCCAGGTGTATGCAGTTAGGTGCAGCTCTCTTTCCTGTTGCTCTTTCAAGTGTAGTTGTATTACTTATATTTTTGTAGTATATGCAGTTTTAGGAGGAAGCCTCTGTCTCTCCTCTCACACTGCCATCTTTAATCCACTCTCTCCTGGTAGAATCTTTAGGTGTTTTATGTATAGTATCACGTCATCTGCAGATAGAGACAGTTTACTTCTTCATTTCCAATCTGTATGCCTTTTACTTCTTTTTCTTGCCTGTTGCTCTGGCTAGGACTTCTAGTACTATACTGAATAAGAGTGGTGATTCTTGCCCCTGATCTTAGAGAAAAAAAGCTTTCATTTTTTTCACTGTTAATTATGATGTTAACTGTGGTCTTATGATAGATGGCTTTAATTAAAATATGTTAAGATACATTACCTCTATATCCACCTTGTTGAGAGTTTTTATCATAAATGGATGTTGGATTTTGTCAAATGTTTTTTTCTGCATCTATTGAAATAATTGTATGATTTTTATCCCTCATTTTTTAATGTGGTGTATAAAATTGATTTGCAGATGTGAAACCATTCATCTCCCTGGAATAAATGCCACCTAGCCATGGTATGTGATCCTTCATTTACTAATATTAAGTATTTTTACATATGTTCATCAGAGATATTGGTGTATAATTTTCTGACTTATGTTGAGGTAGTTTTCTGTTCCTAGTTTGTTGAGTGTTTTTATCATGAAATGGTGTTGAATTTTGTCAAATGTCTTTTCCCCGTCAGTTGAGATGATCACTTGGTTCCCCCCACCCTTTATTCTATTAATTTGGTCTGTTATATTGATTGAATTTTTGTACATTGTACCATCTTTGCATTCCAGGAGTAAATCCCACATGGTCATGGTATATAATTTTAAAAATATGGTGTTAAATTTGAACATGCTATTATTTTGTTTAGGATTTTTGCATTAGTTTGTATGGGGTATTGGTCTGTAGTTTTCTTGTAGTGTTTTTTCTGGCTTTGGTGTCAGAGTGATGCTGTCATAACAGAGTTATTTAAGAGATGTTCTCTCCTCTTACATATTTTTTGGAAAAATTTGAGAGGGATTGGTATTAGTTTTTAAATCTTTTTATAATTCTGCAGATGAAGCCATCAGTTGCAGGGCTTTCATTTGTCAGATTTTTAAGTACTGATTCAATCTCCTTTCTAGTTATAGTCTATTCAGATATCCCATTTCTCTGTGATTTAGTCTTGTTAGATTTTGTGTTTTTTGGAATTTGTCCATTTCATGTAGGGTATCTAATTTGTTGACATACAGTAATTCATAATACTCTCTTATAATCTTTTTCATATCTGTAGAATCAGTAGTAATATCCCTACTTTCATTTCTGCTTTTGGTAATTTGAGGCTTCTCTCTTTTTTTAGTCCATCTAGGTAAAAGTTTGTCAATTTTGTTGATCTTTTCAAGCAATCATCTTTTGTGTTGTTGATTTTCTCTGTTGTTCTTCTATTCTCTATATTTTGTTTATTTCTGATATTTATTACTTCCTTATGTTACCTTTGGGTTTAGTTTCCTGTTTGTATACTTCCTTAGATTATAAAGTTAGGTTGTTACTTGAGACCTTTCTTTTTTTATCATTTTTTAATTGAAATATAGTTTATATGCAATATTACATTGGTGTCAGATGAACAACTTAGTGATTCATCAGTTATATACATAGTTAAATGTTCATCATAAGTGTAGTTACCATGTCACCATGAAAAGATATTACAATATTATGAGCTATATTCCTCTATGCAATTATTCCATCCCTGTGACTAAATTATCTTCTAACTTTAAGTTTGTGCTGCTTTATTCCCTTCAGCTTTTTCAACTTGTCCCCTGTCCCATGATATCCAACCACCTATTCTCTGTGCTTATGCATCTGTTTCTGTTTTGTCAGATTCCACATATAAGTGAAACCATATGGTGTTCTTCTTTCTCTGACTTATTTCACTTAGCGTGATGGCCTCTGAGTCCATCCATATTGTCCCAAATGGGAAGAATTCCTTTTATTTTTAATGGCTAAACAATATTCCATTGTATATAAGTACCTATTTTCTTGATCCATTCTTCTGTGGACCCTTGGATTGCCTCTATATCTTGGCTATTGTAAATAATACTGCAGTAAACATAGGGGTACATATATCTTTTGGAATGAATGACTTTGTTTCCTTTGGGTAGACTCCCAGAAGTGGACTTACTGTATAATACGGTATTTTTAGTTTTTTGAGAAACTTCTATACTAGTTTCTATAGTGGCTACAGCAGTTCACAACCCCACCAGCAGTGTATCCTCATCAATACTTGTTATTTCTTGTCTTGTTGATAATAGCCATTCTGACTGGTGTGGGTGTTATCTCATTATAGTTTTGATTTGAATTTCCCTGATGATTAGTGATATTGAACTTCTTTTCATGTGTCCTTTGGCTATATTTCAAAACAGCGTCTATATGTCTTCTTTGGAAAAATGTCTACATAGGTCCACTGCCCATTTTTTAGTTGGCTTATTTGCTTTTTATTTATTGAGGTGCGTTAGCTGTTTATATAATTTGGATGTCAACCCCTTATCAGATATGTCATTTATGAATATATTCTCCCATACTGTAGGATGTCTTTTTGTTCTACTGACGGTATCCTTTGCTGAACCCATGCTTTTCAGTTTGATATAGTCCCATTGTTGATTTTTGCTTTTGTTTCCCTTGCCCAGGGAGATATGTTCAAAAAGAAGTCGCTCATATTTATGTCCAAGAGATTTTTGCCTATATTTTTCTCTAAGACTTTTATGGTTTCATGATGTACATTCAGGTCTTTGATCCATTTTGAGTTTACTTTTGTTTATGGGGTTAGACAGCAATCCAGTTTCATTCTCTTATATGTAGCTGTCCAGTTTTGCCAACACAGGCTGCTGAAGAGGCTGTCATTTCCCCATTGTATATCTATGGCTCCTTTATCGTATATTAATTGACTATATATGCTTGGGTTTATATCTGGGCTCTCTAGTCTGTTCCACTGGTCCATGGGTCTGTTCTTGTGCCAGTACAAATTGTCTTGATTACCGTGGCTTTGTAGTAGAGCTTGAAGTGAGGGTGCATAATTCCCCCTGCTTTATTCCTCTTCTCAGATTGCTTTGGCTATTCGGGGTCTTTTGTGGTTCCACATGAATTTTAGAACTATTTGCTCTAGTTCATTGAAGAATGCTGTTGGTATTTTGATAGGGATTGCATTGAATCTGTAGATTGCTTTAGGTAGGATGGCCATTTTGACAATATTAATTCTTCCTAGCCAAGAGCATGGGATGAATTTCCATTTATTAGTGTCCTCTTTTTCTCTTGAGTGTCTTGTAGTTTTCAGGGTATAGGTCTTTCACTTCCTTGGTTAGGTTTATTCCTAGGTATTTTATTCGTTTGGATGCGACTGTGAATGGAATTGTTTTCCTGATTTCTCTTGCTGCTAGTTCATCGTTAGTGTATAGGAATGCAACCGATTTCTGTGTATTAATTTTGTATCCCGCACCGTTGCTGAATTCAGAAATTAGATCTAATAGTTTTGGAGTTGATTCTTTAGGGCTTTTTTTTTTTTTTTTTTTTTTATTATCATTAATTTACAATTACATGTGCAATATTACGATTATTAAACTACCCCTTCATCAGGTCCCCCCCACCAACCCCATTACAGTCACTGTCCATCAGCGTAGTGAGATGCTATAGAATCACTACTTGTGTTCTCTGAGTTGTACTGCCCTCCCCGTGCCCCCCCAACATTACATCTGCTAATCGTAATGCCCCTTTTTCCCTCTTATCCCTCCCTTCCCGCCCATTTTCCCCAGTCCCTTTCCCTTTGGTAACTATTAGTCCGTTCTTGGGTTCTGTGAGTCTGCTGCTGTTTTGTTCCTTCAGTTTTTTTCTTTGTTCTTATACTCCACATATGAGTGAAATCATTTGATACTTGTCTTTTTCGGCTTGGCTTATTTCACTGAGCATAATACCCTCTAGCTCCATCCATGTTGTTGCAAATGGTAGGATTTGTTTTCTTCTTATGGCTGAATAATATTCCATTGTGTATATGTACCACATCTTCTTTATCCATTCATCTACTGATGGACACTTAGGTTGCTTCCATTTCTTGGCTATTGTAAATAGTGCTGCAATAAACATAGGGGTGCATCTGTCCTTTTCAAATTGGGCTGCTGCATTCTTAGGGTAAATTCCTAGGAGTGGAATTCCTGGGTCAAATGGTATTTCTATTTTGAGTTTTTTGAGGAACCTCCATACTGCTTTCCACAATGGTTGAACTAATTTGCATCCCACCAGCAGTGTAGGAGGGTTCCCTTTTCTCCACATCCTCGCCAACATTTGTTGTTGTTTGTGTTTTGGATGTTGGCCATCCTCACTGGTGTGAGGTGATATCTCATTGTGGTTTTAATCTGCATTTCTCTGATGATTAGCGATGTGGAGCATCTTTTCATGTGCCTGTTGGCCATCTGAATTTCTTTTTAGAGAAGTGTCTATTCATGTCCTCTGCCCATTTCTTAATTGGATTATTTGCTTTCTGTTTGTTAAGGTGCATGAGTTCCTTATATATTTTGGATGTCAACCCTTTATCAGATACGTTTTTTATGAATATATTCTCCCATACTGTAGGATGTCTTTTGTTCTACTGATGGTGTCCTTTGCTGTACAGAAGCTTTTCAGCTTGATATAGTCCCACTTGTTCATTTTTGCTTTTGTTTCCCTTGCCCGGGAGATATGTTCATGAAGAAGTTGCTCATGTTTATGTCCAAGAGATTTTTGCCTATGTTTTTTTCTAAGAGTTTTATGGTTTCATGACTTACATTCAAGTCTTTGATCCACCTTGAGTTTACCTTTGTGTATGGGGCTAGACAGTAGTCCAGTTTCATTCTCTTACATGTAGCTGTCCAGTTTTTCCAACACCAGCTGCTGAAGAGGCTGTCATCTCCCCATTGTATATCCAAGGCACTTTTATCAAATATTAATTGACTGTATATTTTTGGGTTAATGTTTGGATTTTCTATTCTGTTCCACTGGTCTGTGGGTCTGTTTTTGTGCCAATACCAAATTGTCTTGATTACTGTGGCTTTGTAGTAGAGCTTGAAGTCAGGGAGTGTAATTCCCCCTGTTTTATTCCTCCTTCTCAGGATTTCTTTGGCTATTCGGGGTCTTTTGTGGTTCCATATGAATTTTAGAATTATTTGTTCCAGTTCATTGAAGAAAGCTGTTGGTAGAGTGATAAGTATTGCATTGAATCTGTAGATTGCTTTAGGTAGTATAGCCATTTTGACAATATTTATTCTTCCTAGCCAAGAGCATGGGATGCATTTCCATTTGTTAGTGTCCTCTTTAATTTCTCTTAGAAGTGTCTTGTAGTTTTCAGAGTACAGGTCTTTCACTTCCTTCGTTAGGTTTATTCCTAGGTATTTTATTCTTTTTGATGCAATTGTGAATGGAATTGTTTTTCTGATTTCTCTTTCTGTTAGTTCATCATTAGTGTATAGGAAAGCAACAGATTTCTATGTGTTAATTTTGTATCCTGCAACTTTGCTGAATTCAGATATTAGTTCTAGTAGTTTTGGAATGGAATCTTTAGGGTTTTTTATGGACAGTATCATGTCATCTGCAAATAGTGACAATTTGACTTCTTCTTTACCATTCTGGATGCCTTGTATGTCTTTGTTTTGTCTGATTGCTGTGGCTAGGACCTCCAGTACTATGTTGAATAACAGTGGAGAGAGTGGGCATCCTTGTCTTGTTCCCGATCTTAGATGAAAAGCTTTCAGCGTCTCGCCATTAAGTATGATGTTAGCTGTGGGTTTGTCATATATAGCCTTTATGATGTTGAGGTACTTGCCGTCTATACCCATTTTGTTGAGAGTTTTAATCAGGAATGGATGCTGAATTTTGTCAAATGCTTTTTCAGCATCTATGGAGATGATCATGTGGTTTTTGTTCTTCTTTTTGTTGATGTGGTGGATGATGTTGATGGATTTTCGAATGTTGTACCATCCTTGCATCCCTGGGATGAATCCCACTTCATCATGGTGTATGATCCTCTTGATGTATTTTTGAATTCGGTTTGCTAATATTTTGTTGAGTATTTTTGCATCTACGTTCATCAAGGATATTGGTCTGTAATTTTCTTTTTTGGTGAGGTCTTTGCCCGGTTTTGGTATTAGAGTGATGCTGGCTTCATAGAATGAGTTTGGAAGTATTCCCTCCTCTTCTATTTTTTGGAAAACTTAAGGAGAATCGGTGTTATTTCTTCTCTATATGTCTGGTAGAATTCAGAGGTGAATCCATCAGGCCCAGGGGTTTTGTTCTTGGGTAGTTTTTTGATTACCAATTCGATTTCGTCGCTGGTGATTGGTCTGTTTAGTTTTTCTGTTTCTTGCTTGGTCAGTCTTGGAAGGTTGTATTTTTCTAAGAAGTTGTCCATTTCTTCTATGTTTTCCAGCTTGTTAGCATATAGATTCTCATAATATTCTCTTATGATTCTTTGTATTTCTGTGGGGTACGTCGTGATTTTTCCTTTCTCGTTTCTGATTGTGTTTATGTGTGTAGATTCTCTTTTTCTCTTAATGAGTCTGGCTAGGGGTTTATCTATTTTGTTTATTTTTTCAAAGAACCAGCTCTTGGTTTTATTGATTTTTTCTATTGTTTTATTCTTCTCAATTTTATTTATTTCTTCTCTAATCTTTATTATGTCCCTCCTTCTGGTGACTTTGGGCCTCATTTGTTCTTCTTTTTCCAATTTCAGTAATTGTGTCTTTAGACTATTCATTTGGGAATGTTCTTCCTTCTTTAAATAGGCCTGTATTGCAATATACTTTCCTCTTAGAACTGCCTTTGCTGCGTCCCACAGAAGTTGTGGCTTTGTGTTGTTGTTGTCATTAGTCTCCATATATTCTTTGATTTCTGTTTTGATTTGGTCGTTAACCCATTGATTAATTAGGAGAGTGTTGTTAAGTCTCCATGTACTTGTTAGCCTTTTTGATTTCTTTCTAAAATTTATTTCTAGTTTTATACCTTGGTGATCTGAGAAGTTGGTTGGTAGGATTTCAATATTTTTGAAATTACTGAGGTTCTTTTTGTGGCCTAGTATGTGGTCTATTCTGGAAAATGTTCCATGTGCACTTGAGAAGAATGCGTATCCTGTTGCTTTTGGGTGTAGAGTTCTGTAGATGTCTGTTAGGTCCATCTGTTCTAGTGTGTTGTTCAGTGCCTCTGTGTCTTTACTTATTTTCTGTCTGGTTGATCTGTCCTCTGGAGTGAGTGGTGTGTTGAAGTCTCCTAAGATGAATGCATCGCTGTCTATTTCCTCCTTTAATTCTGTTAGTATTTGTCTCACATATGCTGGCGCTCCTGTGTTGGGTGCATATATATTTATAATGGTTATATCTTCTTGTTGGACTGACCCCTTTATCATTATGTAATGTCCTTCTTTATCTTTTGCTACTTTCTTCGTTTTGAAGTCTATTTTGTCTGATACAAGTACTGCAACACCTGCTTTTTTCTCTTTGTTGTTTGCATGAAATATCTTTTTCCATCCCTTCACTTTTAGTCTGTGTATATCTTTTGATTTGAGGTGAGTTTCTTGTAGGCAGCATATAGATGGGTCTTGCTTTTTTATCCATTCTGTTACTCTGTGTCTTTTGATTGGTGCATTCAGTCCATTTACATTTAGGGTGATTTGATAGGTATGTACTTATTGCCATTGCTGGCTTTAGTTTCGTGGTTACCAAGGATTCAAGGGTTGCTTCTTTACTATCTAACAATCTAACTTAACTTTCTTGTTAAGTTATTGTAAACACAGTCTGATGTTTCTTTATTTCTCTCCCTTCTTATTCCTCCTCCTCCATTCTTTCTATAATAGGTGTTTCATTCTTTGCCTTTAGTTGGTATTTGGATGGTCTGCTTTCTTTGTTATGATTTTTTTTTTCCTCTGGTGACATCTTTTTAGCCTTAGGTGTGCTTACCTGTAGAGCAGTCCATTTAAGATATCCTGTAGAGGTGGTTTATGAGTGGCAAACTCTCTTAACTTTCGTTTATCTGGAAATTGTTTAATCCCTCCATCATATTTAAATGATAATCGTGCTGGATACAATATTCTTGGTTTGAGGCCCTTCTGTTTCAGAACGTTAAATATATCATGCCATTCTCTTCTGGCCTGTAAGGTTTCTGTTGAGAAGTCTGATGATAGTCTGATGGGTTTTCCTTTGTAGGTGATCTTTTTTCTCTCTCTAGCTGCCTTTAATACCCTGTCTTTATCTTTGATCTTTGCCATCTTAATTATTATGTGTCTTGGTGTTGTCTTCCTTGGGTCCCTTGTGTTGGGAGATCTATGAGCTTTGGTGGACTGCGAGACTACTTCCTTCCCCAGCGAGGGAAAGTTTTCAGCAATTATTTCTTCAAAGACACTTTCTATCCCTTTTTCTCTCTCTTCTTCCTCTGGTACTCCTATAATGCGAATATTGTTCCGTTTGTATTGGTCACACAGTTCTCTTAAGATTCTTTCATTCCTAGAAATCCTTTTCTCTCTCTCTGCCTCAGCTGTTCTGTACTCCTGTTCTCTGTTTTCTATTCCATTAACAGTCTCTCGCATCTCATCCATTCTGCTGTTAAGCCCGTTGATCGCTTGTCTGATTTCTGTAGTCTTTCCTCAGTTCCCTCACTTCCTCCCTCAGCTCTTGCACATTTCTCTGTATGTCCATCAGCATGGTTATGACTTTTATTCTGAATTCTTTTTCAGGGAGGCTGTGCATTTCCATCCCTTCAGACTCCCTCTCTGGGGTTGTCTGGTTGATTTTGTTCTGAACCATATTCCTCTGTCTTTTCATGGCTGTATAATTTGGTCACTGATAGTTGCCACGTATGTCAGCTGGGCTCTTTAAGACTTTAAAAAGAGAAGAAAAAAAAAGATAAAAAAAGAAAAAAAACAAAGTAAGGAAAAAAGTAAAAAAGAAAGAAAAGAAAAAACAAAAATAAAACAAAAAACAAAAAGAAATGCCCCCCAGACGTAGATTCTGTGGGAATGCTCTAGGTGGCGCTATTGCCCCACTATTCCACAGCTGTGAGTGTGCCGCTCCGCAGGGCCCTTTATCGCTCTGGCAGGGGTGGGAACGAATAGGAGGCTGTTGATCTCAGTGAGAAGTGTTAAGTATGGCTACGCTTCCTCAGTCGCCAGCTAAGGCGTCTGAAACTCCCCAGGACTCCCAGCCTGCTGGGCTGAGTGTGCTGGGGCGATCCGGCTCCTCCGCTGGGCTCCTGTCTCTTTAAGACCGCTGAAGAAAGCGCGCACTTTTTTTTTTCCTTCCCGGGAGCCGGCTGCAAGCACCGTGGCGCGTTCTCTGCTCAGATCCTGCCCCTCTGTCTCTCCAAAGTCCGCTGCACTGTGCAATGTGGGTCAGCGCTCCCCGCGCAGATCACCGGGGCTGGCTACTTCGCGGGGTGCACTTCCACTCCCTCCCGGCTCTGAATCCTCTCCTCCCGCCCGTGCGCTGGGGTGGGGGAGGGCTCGGGTCCTGCCGGGTCGCGGCTCCGTATCTTACCCGCCTCTTCGGGTGCCGAGTCCTCTCGGGTGTAGCTGCACGCTGTGCACTTTCCTGTGTATTCTCGTCTCTCTTTTAGGAATAGATGTATTTTCTGTGTTTTCGTAGATAAATATAGTGTTGGGAGGAGATTTCTGCCGCCCTGCTCACACCGCCATCTTCCCGGAAGTCCCACCGAATCTGTGCATCTTAACTCGACTGATGGAGAGTGGCTGCATTGGGGTATGGGTGGGGGCTTGATAATATGGGTAAATGTAGTAACTACATTGTTTTTCATGTGAAACCTTCATAAGAGTGTATATCAATAATACCTTAATAAAAAATTATAAAACAAAAATCTGTTTTGTCTGAAAGTAGTAAAGCCACTCTTGTACTTTGTTGATTACTGTTTGCATGGAACAGCCTTCTCCCATCCTTTAACATTCAGTCTATTTGTGTCTTTGGATCTGTGTGAGTCTCTTGTAAACAGCATCTAGTTGAAGCATGTGTTTTTTTTAATTTTTTTGTTTTTGTTAAGGATGTTGATATTCTGTGATTCTTTTTTTTAAGGTATCATTGATATACACTCTTATGAAGGTTTCACAAGAAAACAGTGTGGTTCTTACATTCACCCTTATTATCAAGTGCCCCCCTCCATATACCATTGCAGTCACTGTCCATCAGTGTAGTAAGATGCCACAGAATCTCTATTTGTTTTCTCTGGGTTACACTGTTTTCCTCGTGACCCCCCACACTATGTGTACTAAACATAATACCCTACAATCCCCTACTCCCACCCTCCCCACCCATCCTTCCCCACCCCTTCCCTTTGGTAACCACTCATCCCTTCTTGGAATCTGTCTGGAGCATGTGTTTTTATCTGTTCTGCTAATCTCTGGCTTTTGATTGGAGAGTTTAATCTACTTAAATTTAATTACTGATAAAGAGTGACATTTCTATTTTCCTAATTGTTTTCTATATGCCTTATGTTTCTTTTGTCTCATTTTGTACCGTTTTCTTTTTTGTTTCGTTGATATTTTGTAGTGAAAGATTTAAATTCCTTTCTCGTTTCCTTTTGTGTTTATTCTGTTGCTGTTTTTCTTTGTAGTTACCATGGTGACTACATTTAACATTGTAAAGTTATAACATTCTAATTTGAATTTTTACCAACCTACCTTTAATAACATACAAAAACTCTGCTACTTTACAGCTCCATCCCCACTCCTTTTGGTTGTTGATGTCACAAAATTGCATCTTTATACATTGCATGCCCCAAAACATAATAGTTCTTCTAAATGCATTAGTCTCTTAAATTATTTAAAAAATAGTATGTAGAGATACAAACCATGGTTATACTACTACTGGTTTTTGGCTAATAATTTTTAAAACTATATATATTTTCTTAAATAATATAAAAAAGTGGAGTTGCAAAGCATTGTATAATAATATTAGCTTTTATATTTGCCCATATATTTACATTTATTGAGATCTTTGTATTTTCGTATGTCTTTGAAGTATTCTCTAGTGTCCTTTGATTTTGCCCTTCAAGACTACATTGAATATTTCTTTCAGGGCAGGTCTAGTGGTAATAAACTCTTGTTTGTTAATCTGATAATGTCTTAATTTATTATTATTATTAATTTATTAATAAATTTAATAATTTATTTATTATTAATCAGCTTTTGTTAATCTGATGATATCTTAATTTCTCCCTCACCATTGAAGGACAGTTTTGCCAGATATAGGATATTTGGTTGACGTGTTTTTTTTCTCTTAGTATTTTGAATATATTGACCTTTTAAAGCCTTCTTGCCTCCAGAGTTTCTGATGGGAAATCTGTTAATGTTATTGATGATCACTTGTAGGTGACAAGTTACTTTTCTCTTGTTGCTTTCAAGATTTGTTTGTTTTTGTTTTTTTGGCTTTCAAAAATTTATGTATCTTGATATGGGTCTCTTGGAGTGTGTTGAACTTCTTGGATATTTATATTCATGTCTTTCATTAAACTTGGGAAGTTTTCAGCCATAATTTCTTCAAATTTTTGTTTTGCCCATTTTTTTCTATTCTCTTTCTGGGGCTCCCACTATCCATATGTTTTTCTTTTTATTAGTGTCTTACAGGATTCTTAGGCTCTTTTCATCTTTTTTCAATCCTGTTTTCCTGTTTCTCAGACTCAGTAATTTCCATTATCTTATCTTCAATTTCATTGATTCTTCACTCTGCTCAAATCCGCCTTTGAATTCTCCTAGTGAATTTTTTTTTTAGTTGTGATACTTTTCAGTTCCAGGATTTCTTTCCTTTCTTTTTTAATTTTTCAGTCTTCTATCATTTCCATTTTGTTCATAGATTGTTTCTTGACTTTTTTCACATCTTCCTTTAGTTCTTGAGTATCTTTAGGACAGTTATTTAAGTCTTTGAGTTGTAGATCTGCCTTGTCATTTTTAAGGACAGTTTCTGTTGATTTTTTCCCTTTGGATGTTTCATACTTTCCTGTCTGTTTGTATGCCTTGTGATTTTTATGTCAAAAACCTGATGTTTGAATCAAATAATGTAGTAATTCTTGAAATCAGATTCTATTTCTTCTACAGTGCTTGCTATTGTCTTTAGTGCTTTTTTTTATTGTTGTAGGGCTGTCTGTGCAAGGATCAGTTTACTGTGAGACCTCTTAGTTTTCCTTATCTTTCCATAATCCCTGAAATTTTTTACTGAATGTATAGAAGTCTATGTTGCTAGTTCTTTGCTGTCTAAAGACCTGCTTGCATTCAGGTTAAATATTTTTCTCAAGAGTAGTTCATAAGTTATGGTATGTGTTACATCATAGACATTGGTGTTACATCAAAGGCTTATGATGTTAGGTTGTCCCATTACTGTAGACACTAAGTTTGAGCAATCAATTAAGGTGGTAATTGCTTTATGTCTCAACTGTAGAGGTTGATTTTTTTCCTTTGTAGTTTCCAAGAAACTAACGGGGTGATCGATACTTTGGCATCATGTAAACATCTACTTCCCAGCAGCTCCTCACCATATAGTTTTATCTTTCATTAATGATCTTTGCCTTAAGTATTTCAATATAGGTTGTAGAATAGTTGTTTTTCTAATTCTGTCATTCTTTCTACATTTGTCAGCTGGCATTCTTCTGCAAAGAGAGTGTATTGTAATTACTGGATGGCTCTTACTAAAAAGACAATGTCAATGATAGTGACCCCTCCCCCTTTAAAAAATAAGTATTTGGTGTAAAATTACCTCCAGTGTTGATGGGTGAGTTTTTCTCTTCTCTGAGTATTTCTGTGGACTCGTACGTTTTTAAAAAATACAATGAATTGTAGTTATTTTTCTTTTTGATAGTTAAATTGTCCTTCATTTGGCTAGAAGTCCTTCGCATCTGGCTTTTGTGTTCTTTTAACATACGTTTGTCATTGTGTGCTTCCTTGATTTCAGACAGTATAAGATGACCCAGAAAAAATTGATATCTTCCCTGCTTAGACCTGGAATTCACCAAGGAACTCTGGTCACTTTTAGTGAGAAATGGTTTTTAGAAATAAAGACCAAGGTGCTTGTTGCCACTGTGATGTTTTTTCTAGGCTTTTTCAGTGAGCTAGGAAACAGGTTTTTAAATAATGAATTCATATTGATAGTTGTAAGTAATATTTAATATCATATTTTTTCTCTTAACACCTCTAGTTTTGTATTTATCTTTTTCTCTCATGCAGAAAAACTTTGTTTTTAATACTGATAATATGTTGACTTGCTTACTTTATCTGTGATATATATAAAGTGGTGTTTAAATTTCAATACCAATATTACTTCCAACAATAAAACTTACTGTATAGTTCAGGAGTAAAGATTTCCATGCAGGTGTTTTTTTCCCTCTCAGGTTACATACTACTAAGGTAATGTGTAAAACATTTACATAGTTCAAAGTGAGATTTGAGATTTCTGTAAAACCGTATAAAGCTCACATCTCTTCCCCATACCCCTATATCATATCTCTTAGACTAGCACTAATATATCACGAGGTAACTATTTTTATTATTTATGGTTTATTCTTCCAGTGTTTTTTTTAAGCTTCATTTCTAAGTATAACATACTTAGAGTACATTATAAAGTACTATGGTACTGTAGACACTTATGTTCCTTTTTTTCCCCATGTACCTATAAAATATAAAAGCTGCAGATCACCCTCATTTCAGTAAGGAATGATAGTCATTCTTTTTTATGGTTACATTGTAGTCTGTTCTGTGACTATCATAATAGATATCCCATCAATCTCCTATTTTGTTACCCTTTGCTGCATAATAAACTACTTCAAATGTTAATGACTTTAAGCAACAATGGCTATTTCTTATGTTTCTATGGCTGGGTGGTTCTACTGCTAGTTTTACCTGGTATCACTAAAATACCTGAATCCACCTAGAGGGTGTGCTGGGGTGGCAGGTCCAAGATGGCTTCATTTATGTGTCTAAACTAAAAGTTAGTGCATGCAAGTGTGGGGTGCTGTGATTCTCTTCCATATGGCCTACCATCCTCCAGTAGCTCTACTGACTTCCTTACATACCTGTGTTAGGATAGCTTTCCAAGAGAACAAACATGGAAGCTACAATGCCTCTAAAACTAGCCAATGTCATTTCTGCTGCATTTGGTTGGTTAAAGGAAATCATAAGGACTTCCCAGATCCAAAGCAGAAGGGAGGAGTGGCACAGTCACCCTTCATAGAAGCATGGGAGGAATTTGGAAAAATGTACCACAGTCTATTGCTGGACATAAGGGATGTGCCCATTCTTTTGCTATTACAAATAATGCTGAAGTTAATAACCTTATACATACTTTATGTTTGTGGGCATATATTATATGTTCAGCTAGTTTCCTAGAAATGTGATTGGCAAGAGAGTAAACCCTTGTATTGGAGTAACTGATTCTCTTTATTACTGTTGCTACTATACCAAGCCAGCATGATTTCTCACCTGAATTATTATATACTCATTTAATATTTTTATGATTCTTGTCATAATTAAAGAACCACACCAGTACCTTATTTTATTCAGTACCATACTTTATTCAGATTTCCTTAGTTTTTACCTAATTTGCTTTTTTTGTTCCAGAACCCCATTCAGGGTACCACATCACATTTATTTCATTCATGTCTTCTTAGCTCTTCAAACTGTGGCAGTTTCTCAGACTTCCCTGTTTTCGATGACCTTGACAGTTTTGATGAGCATTGGGCAGATAGTTTATAAAAAGTCTCTCAGTTGGGTGTTGTCTGATGTTTTCCTTATGATTAAACTGGGGGTATAAGTTTTTGGATGAAGAACAAAGAAGTAAAGTGTCATTCTCATCACATCCTATCAAGGGTACATACTATCATCATGATGTTAACAGTGATCACTGGGCTGAGGTAGTATTTGTGAGGTTTCTCCACTTTAAAGAAACTTTCCATTCTGAGCTCTTTGGAAGGAAGTCACTGTGTGCAGTCCATGCTTAAGAAGTGAGAAATTAAGTTCCACATCCTTTTGGGCTAAGTATATAAATTATAGGAATTCTTCTGTAAAGAAAACTATCTATTCTCCCTTACTTACTTGTCCAATCATTAATTTATATCAGTATGGGCTCATGGATATTTATTTTGTACTTTGGTTTATAATCTAATACTACTTGATTTCTTGATTTTCTTACTTATATTGTTCTACCTTTGGCTATTGGGAGATTTTTCAGTTGGCTCCTGTGTCCCTTTGACATAACCCTTCATTGCAGGTTTCTTTGAGCATTTCCATTAGATCACTCTTAGGTGCAGTAGATCTTTCTTTTTGCATGTTGGCCCTTTGCATTTAGGCTTCACTCTAAAACTATTTTTCCCATTGGTTTTATTTTTCTCTATAAAATTTGCAACCATGATAAATTAGATTGCATGTATTATGAGTTAGGTGTATCAGTATGTGATATTATTAATCTAATACTAATGAAGATTACTAGAAGGAAGTTAGTTTCTCATACCCCTTTGTGAACTGCAGTGTTCAGGGTTTCCTTAAATAAGTTACTTAATTTTTAATTTTTACTTCAATCCTATTTAATAAGAAAGTCCTCTTAAGACTTCACACATTGGGAAGTCCCTCCAAGTTGAACAGCAGATAACTAAAAAATTATGAAAAATGTAGGTGAATGGGAGGAGCAGCTATGTCCAAGGGGCGCTGAAAATCGATTGTTCTGATAATAGAAGATAAAAGTCAGAGGAAAAGTGGTTTATAACTTTTCTCTAGTTCTTTTATCAGGATTATTAAATTCAGTAATATTAACTCTTAGTAGACATGCAAATCTTTGAAGACAAAAGGCAGTTTTTCAAAAGTGATTGCGTCATGTTATATTATAAATGGAGAACTATAACTCACACAGTTCAAGCTGTTAAGGCATCCTATAAGCATAGATAATAAAATCTTAAGATTTGACAAATAATCCCAGTTAATTCTTCCTATAAAACTATAAACCCTTAGAAAATATCAGTGACATGGTTTAATTTTTTTGTGGTGAAAACATAGCATTAAATTTATTGTATTAACTGTTAAGTGTACAGTTCAATAGTGTTAAGTATACTGATGTTATACAACAGATCTCTAGAACTTTTTCATCTGCAAAACTGGAACTATATCCATTATACATTAATTCTCTTCCCTCCTTCCCCTCATTCTTTGACAGACACCCTTCCACTTTCTGTTTTTATGATGTTTTACTACTTTAGACACTTCATATGAATGGTATCATATAGTATTTGGCCTTTTGTGACTGGGCTTATTTCACTTAACATTCTTAAGATTCATCCATGTTGTAGCTTTTGTCAGAGTTCCTTCCTTTTTAAGGCTACATAATACTCTGTTGTGTGTATCTACCACATTTTCTTTATCCATTCATATGTCAGTGAACATTGGGTTGCTTCCACCTTTGGCTTCTATGAATAATGCTGTGGTAAACATGGATGTATAAATAACTCTTCGAGATCCTGCTTTGAATTCTTTTAGATACGTACCCGGAAGTGAGATAGCTGGATAATATGGTGATTCTTTTTTTTTAATTTTTAAAGGAATCTCCACATTTTTCCATAATAGTTGTACTACTTTATATTCCTAGCAATGGTGCACAAGGGTTCTAATTTCTTTGTATCCTCACTAACACTTGTTATTTTCTGTTCTTTTGGTAATGGCTATTCTAATGGGTGTGAAGTGATACTTTACTCTGGTTTTGATTTCTCTTAAGATTAGTGATGTTTTAACTGTTTTTAAGTGTACCATCTTACATGGTAACCATCTTTTCATATGGTTATTGACCATTTGCATGTCTTTGGAGAACTGCTTTGCTCATATTTTAATTGGGGCATTTGGGGCTTTTTTTTTTGCTGTTATTGAGTTGTAGATGTTCCTTATATGTTCTGGATATTAGTCTTTTATCAGATACACAGTTTGCAAATATTTTTACCGACTCCATAGGTTGCTAACATGGTCTACTTTACATTTTGTTGGTGTGTGTGTGTGTGTGTGGTTGTATTTTATTTTTATTTTGCTATTATTAATATACTATTACATGAGCAACATTATGGTTACTAGACTCCCCCTATTATCAAGTCCCCACCACATACCCCTTTGCAGTAACTGTCCATCAGTGTAGTAGGATGTTATAGAATCACTACTTGTCTTCTGTGTTATACTGCCTTCCCCGTATCCCCCCACCCCTGCTACATTATATGTGCTAATTGTAAAAGCCCCCTTTCCCCCTTATCCCTCCCTTCCCACCCCTCTTCCCCAGTTCCTTTCCCTTTGGTAACTGTTAGTCCATTCTTGGGTTCTGTGAGTCTGTTGCTGTTTTGTTTCTTCAGTTTTTTGTTTGTCTTATACTCCACAGATGAGTGAAATCATTTGATACTTGTCTTTCTCCGCCTGGCTTATTTCACTGAGCATAACATCCTCTAGCTCCATCCATGTTGTTGCAAATGGAAGGATTTGTTTTCTTCTTATGGCTGAATAATATTCCATTGTGTATATATACCACATCTTCTTTATCCGTTCATCTACTGATGGACACTTAGGTTACTTCCATTTCTTGGCTATTGAAATAGTGCTGCAATAAACATAGGGATGCATCTGTCTTTTTCAAACTGGGCTGCTGCATTCTTAGGGTTAATTCCTAGGAGTGGGATTCCTGGGTCAAATGGTATTTCTATTGAGTTTTTTGAGGAACCTCCATACTGCTTTCCACAATGGTTGTACTAATTTGCATTCCCACCAGCAGTGTAGGAGGGTTCCCCTTTCTCCACATCCTCGCCAACATTTGTTGTTGTTTGTCTTTTGGATGGCGGCCATCCTAACTGGTGTGAGGTGATATCTCATTGTGGTTTTAATTTGCATTCTCTGATGACTAGTGATGTGGAGCATCTTTTCATATGCCTGTTGGCCATCTGAATTTCTTCTTTGGAGAAGTGTCTGTTCAGCTCTTCTGCCCATTTTTAAATTGGCTTATTTGCTTTTTGTTTGTTGAGGTGCATGAGCTCTTTATATAATTTGGATGTCAACCCCTTATTGGATATGTCATTTATGAATATATTCTCCCATACTGTAGGATGTATTTTTGTTCTACTGATGGTATGCTTTGCTGTACACATGCTTTTTAGTTTGATATAGTCTGACTTGTTCATTTTTGCTTTTGTTTCCCTTGCCCAGGAAGATATGTTCATGAAGAAGTTGCTCATGTTTATGTCCAAGAGATTTTTGCCTATATTTTTTTCTATGAGTTTTATGGTTTCATGACTTACATTCAGGTCTTTGATCCATTTTGAGTTTACTTTTGTGTATGGGGTTAGACTGTAATCCAGTTTCATTCTCTTACATGTGCTGTCCAATTTTTCCAATACCAGCTGTTGAAGAGGTTGTCATTTCCCCATTTTATATCCATGGCTCCTTTATTGTACATTAATTGACCATATATGCTTGGGTTTATATCTGGGCTCTCTATTCTGTTCCACTAGTCTATGGGTCTGTTGTTGTGCCAGTACCAAATTGTCTTGATTACTGTGGCTTTGTAGTAGAGTTTGAAGTCAGGGAGCGTAATTCCCCCTGCTTTATTTTTCCTTCTCAGGATAGCTTTGGCTATTCGGGGTCTTTTGTGGTTCCACATGAATTTTAGAACTATTTGCTCTAGTTCATTCTAATTTACATTTTAAGATCAGTCTGATTGTTGAATTGAAAATGGATCAGTGTAGACTATACAAGAGTGTAAATGGGAAAATCAATCATGAGACTTTTGTAGTAATCTAAGCAGTAGCCTGCTAGTGGCAGTGGAAGAAATGGAAGAAATAGAATATTTTGGAATTAAAACCAACATGATTTGATGATAGACTGTATGTGACAGATCAGAGAGACAGAAAAGTCAAAGATTTCTGGGTTGGGTATTTTGTTGAATGGTGGTGCCATTTCTTGAGTTGGACATGGGAAGAGGAGCAGACTTTGAGGGAAGGTGTGCTGTGAGTAGGGGTTGGAGAAGCACAAGTTGAGATCAGTAGTACAGATACGTTAAGTATGAGGTGCCTGCGAGGCATTTAAGTGGTGACATCAAGTAGGCAATTGAATATAAGGATTTCAAGTTTAGAAAAGTGTCCTAAACTATAAATGTAAATAACTATTTTGGAATAGTCAGTACACAACCTGGGGGCTCAGTATAAACACACAGTTCAGAGCGCAATTGAATAAAATACCTCAGCACACTTGCATACTTCATCATAAGAACATTTCCACCATTGTGATTTAACTTCAGCTTTACTCTAGTTTAACAAGAATTCTAACTCATCGCTTGTAGGAATGAAAAGCTAAGAGAAACTGTTGCCTTTAGTTGGTGCTCTACTACTAGGTCCTATTAGAGGATGTTTCTATTCTGCTACCCTCGCTTAGGTTTTTCTTGCTTCCCAGTATCTTTCAGCATCCTAATTCTTTCTAGCTAAACCAAAAAGAAAGGAAATGATTCTGCTTACATATGCATTGTTTTCCTAGCATTACCCTCTGCCATTTTTTCCAGTTTGGGTGGAAATTCTTGAATTCTTCTCTTCCGCTTCCTGTCCATTGAGGTTGGAACTGTTAGGAAAGCTAATTGTTGTCAGATACAAAAGATTATTCATTCACTTTTCTGTAAGATGCTCAGCTCCTTCCAAGCCTGATACTAATTTTTATAAAAGTCCTATTTCTTTTCTTCTGAACATATATATTAGAATACATTTGAACAGAGTGTGCGTAATTGTTAAATAATTGCTTTATATACCATATTTAGTTTGAAAGTTATTTTCCCATAGAAGTAATATTATAAATGGTGTTTTGATTTCCCCAACTAATTACAAAGCCTTTTAAACTGTGTCATGTTGGTATTGCATTTCTAATTGACAATAGCTATATTCTTGTTTCTTGGACAAAATAATACATTTTCTATAAGTTATTCTAGTATTGCATATAGACAAGGAGTGTACTTAAATGGACCCAATAATTGTTTAACTTTCTACACAGCAGCATAGAATTATAGACTGTATGAGCTAGAAGGGACTTTAGGCATAGCAATAGCCCAAACTACTTATTTTATGAGGGAGAAAAGTGAGAGCCAGGGAACCTAAGTGACTTCTCCTAGTGGCATCTTCTTACCTCACATACTGAAATTTGCATATGTTAGATCTATTTGTTTAGAATGCCAGATAAACTCCTTAATATCCATTGAGATTCAGTTCTGTGAAACTTTCTGTCAGCCTTGGATTTAGTTGGTCACTCCAATCTCTGTGTTTTCGTCATACCTTGTATGTAACTTTATATAGCACTAGTTAGCTACAAATTGTGTGACCTTGAGCAAATCACCAAACATCTCAGTTTGTTCACCCATAAAATAATAATAATAATGCCCCCTTCATAGAGTTGTGAAGATAAAATGATTAATATATGTCAAGAGTTTATGACAGTGTCTGACACATACTAAACGTGATATAATTATTAGCTATTATTATCATAATGAATTGTGATGTTTGACTTGAATACTTGTCTTCCCTACTGTTTTGTGAGCTCATCTGCTCACCAAGGTCAGAAATATTATATATTACTCACTTTGTAAGCATTATGTAAGTTTTTAATGAAAACTTTTGAGATAATTGTAAATTCACATGCACTTGGAGGAAATAATACAGAGCTCCCATGTGCCCTTTACCTAATTTCCCCCAGTAGTAACACCTCCTGAAATAATAATACATATCACAATCAGTATATTGACATTTATAGTCAAGATTCATAACATTTCCATCACCACAAGGATCCCTCATACTGTCCTTTTATAGTCATATTCACTTCCTTCTGGTATTCCTCCCCTATCCCAGCATTCTTAACTCCTGACAACCACTAATCTATTCTCCATTCCTATAATTGTTATTTCAAGAATATTATATAGATGGAGTAACATTATATGTAACTTGTTGTGATTATCTCTTTTCATTCAGCTTAATTCTCTAGAGATTCATCCAAGTTGTTGCATGTACCAGTCATTTTAAAAATTATTGTTGAGTAGTATTCCATGGTATGGATGTATGTACTAAATATTGTATGGATAAACATACTGAAGTTTAAGTAGTCCCCCTTGAAGGGCATCTGAATTGTTAGCTATTATGGTAAAGCTTCTCTGAACATTTATGTACAGGTTTGTGTATAAGCATAAATTTTCATTTCCCTGGGATAAATGTCCAGGAGTGCAGTTGCTAGATCATATAGTAGTTGCATCTTTAGGTTTTAAATAAACTGCCAAACTGTTTTCCAGAGTGCTGTTGGTAAATTACTACCAGCAACTTATGGGTGATCCAGTTTCTCTATATCCTTACCAGCATTTGGCATTGTTACTATTTTATATTTTATCCAGTCTGATAGGTGTATTTTTGTATGTTTATTATGTGTCATGTGATGTTGCTGACCTCTCTTATTCACCATTACGTTGTAGAATTAGAGTGTTAAGAGCTGACCTCTTGCCTTGTTCCCTGTCTTGGGGGAAAGCATTTACTCTGTCACCATTAAGTATAATGTTAGCTGTGGATTTTTTGTAGATATTCTTTATTACATTGGGGGATTTCTCCTCTATTCCTACTTTTTTTCCTGAGACTTTATCATGAATGTGTATAGAATTTTGTCAAATGCATTTTCTGAATCAGTTCATGGTAATGTAGTTTTTTTTAGCCCATTATATGGTGGATTACATTGATTGAGTTTCAAATATTGGATTGTTTTCAAATATTCAATCAGTTTTGCATCCCTGGGATGAACTCTACTTGGTCATGGTGTGTAATTCTTTTTATATATTGCTGAATTCTATGATCATGTTTTGTTAAGGATTTTTGTGTCATGTTTATGAGGAATACTGTTGTTAGCTTCCCTTTTTGGTACTCTGGTTTTGGTATAAAGGTAATACTGGCTTTAAAAAAGATTTGAGAAGTATTCCCTTCTCTTATATTTTCTATGAGTGATTGTGTAGATGTGATATTAATTCACTTTTAAACATTTGGTGGAATTCTCCAGTAAAATCATCTGGGATAAAGATTGCTGTTTGGGAGTTTTAAAATTACAATTCATTTTCTTTAACAGTTTTAGGGCTGTTTGAATTATCTATTTCATATTGGATGAGTTGTGGTAATTTGTGCTTTTCGAGGAGTTGATTTATGTTATCCATATTGTCAAATTTATGTGTGTAGAGCTGCTTAAAGTATCCCCTTATCCTTTTGATGTTTGCAGGGTCTATAGTGATATCCCGTTTCATTCTTCATACTGATATTGTGTCTTCTCTGTTTTCTTTGTCAGTCTTGCTAGAGATTTGTCAGTTTTATTGATCTTTAAATGAATCAGATTCTTGTATCACTGATTTTCTTCATTTTTATGTTTTCAGTTTCATTGATTTCTGCTTTTATCTTTATTATTTCCTTTCTTCTGCTTGCTTTGGGTTTATTTTGCTCTACTTGCCTTGAGGTGGGACCCTGGAGCCTATGCTGTTAATCTGAGTTTTCTTCTTTTAAAACAAATATAAGTATTTTATTCAGTTTGATATATTTTAAATTTTCCCTTGAGATTTTCTCATTGACTCATGGATTATTTAGAAATGTGCTGTTTAGTTTCCAAGTGTTTGGTGATTTTCCTGCTATCTTGCTGTAATTGATTTCTAGTTTGATTTAAGTGCAGTCAGAGAACATGCTCTGTATAATTTCAGTTCTTTTAAATTTGTTAAAATTTGCTTTATGGCCTAGAAATGGTCTACTTTGGTATGTTTCATGGACACTTAAAAAAATGTTTATTCTGCTGTTTTGAGGTAGAGTATTTTATAAATGTCAATTAAATTCTGTTGGTTGATGATGTTGAATTGTAGATTCTTGTTTATTTTCTGACTAGTTGTTCTGTCAGTTCCTGAGAGGGGGTGTTGACTGTAATTATGGATTTGTTTGTGTATTCTTTTTGTTCAGTAATATTTGCTTGACATATTTTGTAGCAGGGTGTTTGGTTCATACAAATTTAGGATAGCTATGTCTTATGGATGGATTTACCCTCTTACCATTTGGTAATGTCCTTCTCTGTTTCTGGTAATTTTCTTTGCGCTGAAGTCTACTGTATGTGATAATAATAGAGTAACTCCTGTTTCCTTTTGATTAATGTTTGCATAGCATGTCTTTTTCCATCCATTTATAATTAAGTAACCTACCTATATTGATGTTGTAAGTGAATTCCTTCTACACAGGATATTCTTGGGTCATGTTTTTAAAAAGTCTATCTATCTCTGTCTTTAATTGATATATTTAGACCATTTACACTTAATGTAATTATTGGTATGTTCTGACTTAATTCTTTCATTTTATTTTTGTTTTCTGTTTGTCCTCACCATTTACTGTTTCTCTGTTTCTTTTTGCCTTTAGTTTTCTGAGGGTTATTTGAAAATTTTTTAGAAATCCATTTTGATTTATCTATAATGGCCCAGCAGTTTTCTGTTACTGAACTGAAATAACTGCAAATTCAGAATTCTAAATACAGTAAAAATATTCTTGAGGAACAACTAGGAAGTCAAGATATTCTCAGATGAAGCAAAACTAAGAGAATCCATCACCAGAAGAATTATCCAACAAGTGTTGGTGAAGATGTGGAGAAAAGGGAACCCTTGTGCACTATTAGTGGGAGTATAAATTGGTGCAGCCACTATGAAAAATAGTATGGAGGCTTCTCAAAAAATTAAAAATAGAACTACCATATGATCTAACAATTCCATTTCTGGGTATCTATCCAAAGAAAATGAAAACACTCACTTGAAAGGTTTTATGTACCCTCATGTTCATTGCTGTATTATTCAAAATAGCTAAGACATGGGAACAACCTAAATGTCCATCAGTGGATGAATGGATGAAGAAGATGTGATACACACACACACACACACACACACACACACACACACACACACACACAGTGGAATATTATGTTCAGCCCTAATAAATACAGAAATCCTGCCATGGTATGACAATGAGGATGGACCTTAATACACTAAGTTAAATAAGTCAGACAGAGAAATATAAATACTGTATGATTTCACTTATATGTGGAATCTAAAAACCAACCAACTGACAAAACCAAACTTGCAGATACAGAGAACAGATAGGTGGTTGCTAGAGGTGGAGGGTAGGGGTAGGCAAAATGGGTGAAGGGGGCCAAAAGGTACAAACTTCAGTTATTGCAATGTAACGTACAGAATGGTAACTATAGTTAGTAATACTGTATTATATATTTGAAAGTTGATGAGAGAGTAGATTAGATCTTAAAAGGTCTCAGTACAAAAAAAAACTTTTATAATAGTATAGTGACAGATGATGACTTGACTTATTCTGGTGATCATTTCACAATGTATATAAATATCAAATCATTATGTAGTACACCTGGAACTAATACAATATGTCAACTATACCTCAATAAAAATAAATAAATAAAAGCTATGTGTAACCTCAGGCAAGCTGCTTAACTCTCTAAATCTGTTTCCTCATCTGTAAAGTATAATGTAATAATGCCTACCTCCCAATCTTGCCATGAGGATTAAATGAAATGAGATGATATATACAAATTGCTTGGTGCTATAATGGACACTTAATAGATACTGATTAGTATATTCATGATCAGAATATGGCTGTGAAGAATTAGATCTTGTTTAAAAGAAACATAGGACTATGCTGATGGACAGTGACTATAATGGGGTTGGTAGGGGGGGACCTGATGAAGGGGGTAGTTTAATCACCTTAATATTGCACATGTAATTGCAGATTAATGATACCAAAATAAACTATAAAAAAACTGAATCAGCAGGAATAATTACAAAAGTAAAAAATTAAGCTAAATACCAAAAAAAAAAAAGAAACAGGAAAGAAGGAGCAGGGACTGCTATATGTAAAAATATTCGTTGTCATGAAAATTGATGAATCTAAGGGTAAAATCGTGGTAAGGAGAAAAACATAATATTGTTCTGATAGTTTAATAGATTGACCAGTTGGAAGATATAATAATGCTTTCTTACTGTAGAAAAGAAAGATGTGATGTTATGGTGAGAGACTTGAAAGGCTCAAGAGGACAGAAAGAAGGTTCTGTGAAGCAAATGAGCCCATGTAAAGCCTAGGTAGTACAAGTGAGTCAGTTTTTAAAAGGAACATATACACAAAAATACTCTTTACAATACTCTCTACAATTTATTCCTTTTCATAATTTATAAATCACTTTACATACATTCCTCCAAACAGAAATAAGGTCACACAACAAAGAATAAATATAGAAGTGCTTTTAGTGACTCTATAGCATCTTACTATGCTGATGGACAGTGACTGTAATGGGGTATGTGGTAGGGACTTGATAATGGGGGGAATCTAGTAACCACAGTGTTGCCCATGTGATTTTATATTAATGATACCAAAATTTTAAAAATGTATGAAAACCTCTAATATATAAATATATATAGAGAAGTGCTTTTGCATTTGAGAATAATAACAAGAAGGCTGAGTTTTGTGAAATATACCTTAGGAATTAAGAGGGCCTTTCTTAGGAATATTCAGATTAAGCATACTTTTGGATAGATGATATAACTTAGTGAAATTCAACCTTAATTCATTTAACAAACTTATGCTCAGTGACTTCAATATACTAAGCACTTCTCAATCCAGTGCTTTTCATTTATTTATCCATTTATCCATTCAACATACATTTTATTGAGTATTGCTGCATTCCAGGTGCTTCAAATACAGACATGACATGATTATTGCAAGTTATTGAGGTTGCCCTCTGATAGAGAAGATAGGTGCTTATAAATAAGTGTGGTACAACTGCTCTTTGAAAAAGTTCTTTGGAAACATAGAAAAATGATAATTGTCTGTGGGAGTCAGAGAAAGTGTCACAGAGAAATGCCTGCAAAGAACATAATGTTCCGGGGAACTGTTAAATAGTTGAGTATAACTGGAACACAAAGTAGTCAGGGCTGATGGGACAGTGTTGAGAAATGAGAACTAAGGGTTGAGGCCATATCTTAATGGACAAGGATGTAAGCTGCTCAGGAGTTGAAATCTCTTGTCATCTTTTATGTCCCAGTATAGTGGTTGTCACAGAGTATATATTCAGTAAATGTGTGGTGAACTGAAAGCCTTCTCTTCCATGGTAAGCAGTTTGAATTTATCTAAGCCCTTGCTTCTTTACTTCTGGGATATTAATCCTCTGGGTATTGGATATAAGACTGTGTATCAAGAGAGTATGCAGAGCTACAGGGTAAACAAGACAGAACTTTCATCAATTTTACCTGACTTTGCAAATAAAATGATAATTTAACTGGTAAGAAATTTAATACCTAATTTAAAATATATATATATGTAGAAATTATTCCCATTAACTTTAGCATCTTTATTGAGATATAACTTGTATTTCATAAAGATCACCCCCTTAAAGTGTTAATTCTAAAGTCTATGTTCCTATTAATTTTAAAATAAAAAACAGTATCAAAGTTTTATACTTGGAATGAGAGTTTTGGGTCATTCCTTCCATATCCCTGCAAGTTTCCTTGGTGGAAAAGCTAAAGATTGGCAGTGGGGTGGGGGGGGGGGGGGATTGAAAAATTTTAAGTAGGGAAGTAATATGATCAAATTGATATTTTGTAAAGATCACTATGGAAACTCTAGAAGATAAATCAGAGAGGAAGACTAGCTGTGCTTTTCTAGTATCAGTGGCAAATAACAGGAAGCTCTATTAAGAAACATGGAGGAGGAAGAATTGATGAGCCTGATGAAATCAAATTCACCTTCTAAAGCCCCACTCAAAACTATTTTATGAAGTTTTCTACAATTTGTTCCCTGCCCCCCACCCCAGGCAGAATTAATTACAATACCACTTTTTCATATATCTGATGCCAGTTCTTAGCTTCTATCCTTTCTTAGTATTCCTCGCCTCTTTCTTAACTGCTTGCTCTCTATCGACCCATTCCTTTCTGCTCTTCAAGACTCAGTTGAAATCTTACCTTTTTAATGAAGGCAAATAGCAAGGTGGGATAAGGGAGAAAGAATATTCTATGCAGGTGGGAAAGCATGAACAAAGAGAAATAAGGGTAAGAAGCAACATGGATTATATGAGGGAACTGAAAGCAGTTAGGTGTTGTTGGGACGTTAAAGTGAGCAGCAGGAAATGAGTGTTCAGCCCAAAAAGTACATAAGGCTGTAGAGCAAGTAAGGGTCCCTGATCATGGGCCTGTTGACTTTAAACGTTATCCTGAAGGTGATAGAGAATGTTTCAGGGTTTTAAGCTAAAGGATGAAAAGTTAGATTTGTGTTTTAAATAAATAATTTCCGTGCCTTTATGGAGAATGGATTTGAGGAGACAAGAAGACTGATTTCAGGGCTCTTACTGTGGTCCCAACATGAGATACTGAATAATTTATGTAAAGAAGTGAAATTAGGGATGGAGAAGAGGGGGGTGGATTTGAGAAATATTTAGACTTTGTAGGTTGGACAGAGAAGATAAGGGAAAAAGAAATTCTGAAGAGCTTCCAGATTTCTAGCTGGATGACTGCATTGTACCAACTGAGATAGTCTTGATAATGGAAAGAGAGAGAAATAGAGTCAAGGAAAGCATCTATTTTAAATACAGGGAAGGATCTTGAACCTGTTTCTAGATAGAAGAGAGAGCCAATTGAAACAGCAAGCAAGATTGAAGATACTATAGGAGAGAAGATAAAATTGGTGGAACACTGTCCTTTGAAAATGGGAAGAGATGGGATCCAGATTTCAGGTACTGATCTTGAACAAGATGGATACTTTTCCTTTTATATAACAGAAACTTGTGATTCCTGCCATGTGACCAGATGTGAGTACAACTGTGAACCACGGACCTTACAGCCTCGTGATAGTGGTGTGATGGGGGGAAGGCTTACAGTTATAAATTATAAAAGGTGCCATATGGTAGTGGCAGTGTGGGATACAATGGAAACATATAATAGAGACAACTAACCTTATCTAGGGTCTAGTATACTTTTCAAAGGATCTTGCATTTAGCTAAGACTTGAAGAATTAGCTCAAGTGGAAAGAGGTAGGAGAGAGAGTTTTCCAACAGAAGAAATGGCTTGTGTGATGGCCTGGAAGTAAGATAAAGAATAGGGTGTTCAACCCAAAAAGCAAATAACCCGATTAAAAAATGGGCAGAGGATATGAACAGACTTTTCTCCAAAGAAGAAATTCAGATGGCCAACAGGCACATGAAAAGATGCTCTACATCGCTAATCATCAGAGAAATGCAAATTCAAACCACAAGGAGATATCAACGCACACCAGTGAGGATGGCCGCCATCCAAAAGACAAGAAACAACAAGTGCTGGCGAGGATGCAGAGAAAGGGAAACCCTCCTACACTGCTGGTGGGAATGTAGACTAGTTCAACCATTGTGGAAAACAGTATGGAGGTTCCTTAAAAAACTAAAACTAAAAATACCATTTGACCCTGGAATTCCACTCCGGGGAATTTACCCTAAGAATGCAGGAGCCCAGTTTGAAAAAGACATATGCATATGCACCCCTATGTTTATTGCGGCACTATTTACAATAGCCAAGAAATGGAAGCAACCTAAGTGTTCATCAGTAGATGAGTGGATAAAGAAGATGTGGTACATATACACAATGGAATATTATTCAGCCATAAGAATAAAACAAATCCTACCATTTGCAACAATATGGATGGAGCTAGAGGGTATTATGCAAGGCGGAGAAAGACAAGTATCAAATGATTTCACTCATCTGTGGAGCATAAGAACAAAGCAAAAACTGAAGGAACAAAATAGCAGCAGACTCACAGAACCCAAGAATGGACTAACAGTTGCCAAAGGGAAAGGGACTGGGGAGGGTGGGTGACAAGGGAGGGATAAGGGGAATAAGGGGCATTACCATTAGCACACATAATGTGGTGGGGGGAAAGCATGGGGAAGACACTATAGCACAGAGAAGACAAGTAGTGACTCTATAGCATCTTACTATGCTGATGGACAGTGACTGTAATGGGGTATGTAGTGGGGACTTGATAATGGGAGGAATCTAGTAATCACAGTGTTGCTCATGTAATTGTATATTAATGATACCAAAAAAAAAAACCTCCATCCCTTTTGAGGACTTGAGAAAAAAAAACACAACAATATGGTACTGGCACAAAAATAGACACACAGGTCAGTGGAACAGAAGTGAGAGTCCAGATATAAACCTCCACTTTTATGGTAAATCAATATATGGCAGTAGAGGCAAAAATATATAATAGGAGAAAACAGTCTCTTCAATAAATGGTGTTGAGAAAACTAGACCGCTACATGAAAAAGAATAAAAATGGACCACTGTCTTACACCATACACAAAAATAAATAAAAAATGCCTTAAAGATCTAAATATATAAGACCTAAAACCATAAAACTTCTAGAAGAAAAGATAGCCATTGTACTTTTGAACATCAGAATTAATAATTTTTCTGGGTATGTCTCCTGAGGCAAAGCAGACAAAAGCAAAAATAAGTGAGACTCTGTATGGGAACCTGTTCGTTATGCTCCAAAAGATTGGAGACTGTTGAGAATTAAGCTTGGAGTTGATTAATGATAGTGTATTGAGTTCCCTATGCAGAATTCTATTGTCGTTAGCAACCATTTGATCAATAAATGTGAGAGGTGCTCTCTCAGCATCACTCTTGAACTGTTAAAAAAAATAATAATAATAAAAAGAAAAAAAAGTGAGACTACATTAAATTAAAAAGCTTCTGCACAGCTAAGGAAATCCTCAACAAAATGAAAAGGCAGCCTATAAAACTGGAGACTATATTTGTAAATAATATATCCAGTAAGGTTTAATAGCTAAAATATATAAAGAACTTGTACACCAAAAAAATTTATTCAATTTAAAAATGGGCAGAGGAACTGAACAATTTTCCAGAGATATACACAGGGCCAGCAAACACATGAAAAGATGCTCAACATCACTGATCATCAGGGAAATGCAAATTAAACTCACAATGAGATGTCATCTCACACCAGTCATAATGGCTAATACCAGAAGACAAGAAACAACAGGTGTTGGCAATGATGTGGAGAAAAGAGAACACTTGTGCACTCTTGGTGGGAATATATATTGCTGCAGCCACAGTGGGAAACTGTATGGAGGTTCCTCCCAAAATTAAACATAGAAATACCATATCAACCAATGATTCTACTTCTGGTATTTTCCAAAAGAAAACAAAAGCACTAATTTGACAAGATATATGCACCCTAAGTTTATTGCAGCATTATTTACAATAGCCAATATATGGCAGCAACCAAAGTATCCATCAATAGATGAATGGATAAAGAAGATGTGGTACATACATACAATGAATTACTCTGCTGCAAAAAAAAAGGAAATCTTGCTATTTGCAACAGTGTGGCTGGACCTAGAGGATATTAGGCTCAGTGAAATAAGTCAGACAGAGGAAGATAAATACCACATTATTTTACTTATATCTGGAATCTTAAACAAATGAATAAAAAGCAAAACATAAATAGACTTAAACATGGAACAAACGTGTTTGCCATTTCGTAGAGCACGAGGTGGGGGATGGGCAAAATAGGTGATAAATAAATGGGGAAATGGTGAAACAGGGATAAAAAGTGACAAACGTACAATTGTAAAATAAATAAGTCATGGCATGAAAAGTACAGCATAGGGAATATAGTTAATATTGTAATAAGCTTTATTTTGACGGTAACTGCACTGACGATGGTAAGAATTTGAGAATATATACTTTTTGAATCAATATACACCTGAAACCAATATAATATTGTATATCAACTGTAATTCATTTCAAACAAAAGAGTATAGTAGAGAACAAAATATTTAAAAAAATTTAAAAGAGAAAACAACCCTATACGCATGGAGCATATATTCTGTTGGGGGTGGGGAGGAGATAGATAATTAACAAGAAATAGGAGGTGATGAGTGCTAAAGAGAAGAAATAGATAGCTTGAGAACCTTAATAAAGAAATTGAATTTGTAGTTAAAAATCATTCCACTAAAAAATTCCAGAGCTAAATGGCTTCAATGGTGAATTCTAGAAAACTTTAAGAAAGAAATAATACCACTACACAAATACTTCCAAAAATTTGAAAAAGAGGGAAAACTTAATTCCCAGTTGATTTTATGAGGCCAGCATTACCCTGATATCAAAACCAGACAAAGACATTATAAGAAAACGACAGGCCAATATCCCTCATGAACAATGACACAAAAATTATGAACAACAGTTTAACAAATCAAACCAAACAATATTTCATAAGGGTAATGAATCACAACCAAGTGGGATTTTTCTGGAATGCAAGTTTAACACTAAAAAATTCAGTAAATGCAATTCATCATATTAATAAAATTCAACGATGCAGATAAAGTATTTGACAAATTCCAACATCCATTTTTTTAAGTTTATTTTGATATCATTAATCTACAATTAAATGAGCAATATTATGGTGATTACACTACCCACTTCAACAGGTCCCCCCCACCAACCCCATTGCAGTCACTGTCCATCAAGTGTAGTGAGATGCTATAGAATCACTACTTGTCTTCTCTGAGTTGTACAGCTCTGCCCATGCCCCCCAACATTACATCTGCTAATCGTAATGCCCCTTTTTCCCTCTTATCCCTCCCTTCCCACCCATCTTACCCAGTCCCTTTCCCTTTGGTAACTATTAGTCCGTTCCTGGGTTCTGTGAGTCTGCTGCTGTTTTGTTCCTTCAGTTTTTTTTTTCATTAGTTCTTATACTCCACATTTGAGTGAAATCATTTGATACTTGTCTTTTTCAGCTTGGCTTGTTTTACTGAGCATAATACCCTCTAGCTCCATCCATGTTGTTGCAAATGGTAGGATTTGTTTTCTCTTATGGCTGAATAATATTCCATTCTGTATATATACCACATCTTCTTTATCCATTCATCTACTGATGGACACTTAGGTTGCTTCCATTTCTTGGCTATTGTAAATAGTGCTGCAATAAACATAGGGGTGCATCTGTCTTTTTCAAACTGGGCTGCTGCATTCTTAGGGTAAATTCCTAGGAGTGGAATTCCTGGATCAAATGGTATTTCTATTTTGCGTTTTTTGAGGAACCTCCATACTGCGTTCCACAATCGTTGAACTAATTTGCATTGCCACCACCAGTGTAGGAGGGTTCCCTTTTCTCCACATCCTCGCCAACATTTGTGTTTGTGTTTTGGATGTTGGCTATCCTCACTGGTGTGAGGTGGTATCTCACTGTGGTTTTAATCTGCATTTCTCTGATGATTAGTGATGTGGAGCATCTTTTCATGTGCCTGTTGGCCATCTGAATTTCTTCTTTAGAGAAGTGTCTATTCATGTCCTCTGCCCATTTCTTAATTGGATTAGGTGCTTTTTGTTTGTTGAGGTGTGTGAGTTCTTTATATATTTTGGATGTCAAGCCCTTATCAGATACATCATTTATGAATATATTCTCCGATACTGTAGGGTGTCTTTTTGTTCTACTGATCGTGTCCTTTGCTGTACAGAAACTTTTCAGCTTGATATAGTAACACTTGTTCATTTTTGCTTTTGTTTCCCTTGCCTGGGGAGATATGTTCATGAAGAAGTCACTCACGTTTATGTCCAAGAGATTTTTGCCTATATTTTTTTCTAAGATTTTTATGGTTTCATGACTTACATTCAGGTCTTTGATCCACCTTGAGTTTACCTTTGTGTATGGGGTTAGACAGTAGTCCAGCTTCATTCTCTTACATGTAGCTGTCCAGTTTTTCCAACACCAGTTGCTGAAGAGGCTGTCATCTCCTCAATGTATATCCAAGGCTCCCTTATCAAATATTAATTGACTGTATATGTTTGGGTTGATGTTTGGATTTTCGATTCTATTCCACTGGTCCGTGGGTCTGTTTTTGTGCCAATACCAAATTGTCTTGATTACTGTGGCTTTGTAGTAGAGCTTGAAGTCAGGGAGCGTAATTCCCCCTGTTTTATTCCTCCTTCTCAGGATTGCTTTGGCTATTCGGTGGCTTTTGTGGTGCCATATGAATTTTAGAATTATTTGTTCTAGTTCATTGAAGAAAGCTGTTGGTAATTTGATAGGGATTGCATTGAATCTATATATTGCTTTAGGTAGTATAGCCATTTTGACAATATTTATTCTCCTAGCCAAGACCATGGGATGAGTTTCCATTTGCTAGTGTCCTCTTTAATTTCTCTTAGGAGTGTCTTGCAGTTATCAGAGTACAGGTCTTTCACTTCCTTCGTTAGGTTTATTTCTAGGTATTTTGTTCTTTTTGATGCAATTGTGAATGGAATTGTTTTTCTGATTTCTCTTTCTGTTAGTTCGTCATTAGTGTATAGGAAAGCAACAGATTTCTGTGTGTTAATTTTGTATCCTGCAACTTTGCTGAATTCAGATATTACTTCTAGTAGTTTTGGAGTGGAGTCTTTAGGGTTTTTATGTACAATATCATGTCATCTGCAAATATTGACAATTTGAGTTCTTCCTTACCAATCTGGAAGCCTTGTATGTCTTTGTTTTGTCTGATTGCCATGGCTAGGACCTCCAGTACTATGTTGAATAAAAGTGGAGAGAGTGGGCATCCCTGTCTTGTTCCCGATCTTAGATGAAAAGCTTTTAGCTGCTCGCTGTTAAGCATGATGTTAGCTGTGGGTTTGTCATATATGGCCTTTATGATGTTGAGGTACTTGCCGTCTATACCCATTTTGTTGAGAGTTTTAATCAGGAATGGATGCTGAATTTTGTCAAATGCTTTTTCAGCATCTATGGAGATGATCATGTGGTTTTGTTCTTCTTTTTGTTGATGTGGTGGATGATGTTGATGGATTTTCGAATGTTGTACCATCCTTGAATCCCTGGGATGAATCCCACTTGATCATGGTGTATGATCCTCTTGATGTATTTTTGAATTCGGTTTGCTAATATTTTGTTGAGTACTTTTGCATCCACATTCATCAGGGATATTGGTCTGTAGTTTTCTTTTTTGGTGAGGTCTTTGCCAGCTTTTGGTATTAGAGTGATGCTAGCTTTATAGAATGAGTTTGGAAGTATTCCCTCCTCTTCTATTTTTTGGAAAACTTTAAGGAGAATGGGTGTTATTTCTTCTCTCTATGTCTGGTAGAATTCAGAGTTTTATCCATCTGGTCTGGGGGTTTTGTTCTTGGGTAGTTTTTTGATTACCGCTTCAATTTCGTTGCTGGTGATTGGTCTGTTTAGTGTTTCTGTTTCTTGTTTGGTCAGTTTTGGAAGGTTGTATTTTTCTAAGAAGTTGTCCATTTCTTCTAGGTTTTCCAGCTTGCTAGCGTATAGATTCTCATAGTATTCTTTTATAATTCTTTGTATTTCTGTGGGATCCGTCGTGATTTTTCCTTTCTCATTTCTGATTCTGTTTATGTGTGTAGATTCTCTTTTTCTCTTAATGAGTCTGGCTCGGGGTTTATCTGTTTTGTTTACTTTTTTCAAAGAACCAGCTCTTGGTTTCATTGATTTTTTTCTATTGTTTTGTTCTCAATTTTATTTATTTCTTCTCTGATCTGTATTATGTCCCTCCTTCTGCTGAGTTTGGGTGTCATTTGCTCTTCTTTTTCCATTTTCAGTAATTATGTCTTTAGACTATCATTTGGGAATGTTCTTCTTTCTTTAGATAGGCATGGATTGCAATATACTTTCCTCTTACAACTGCCTTTGCTGCGTCCCACAGAAGCTGTGGCTTTGTGTTGTTGTTGTCATTTGTCTCCATATACTCTTTGATTTCTGTTTTGATTTGGTCACTGACCCATTGATTAATTAGGAGAATGTTGTTAAGTCTCCATGTATTTGTGAGCCTTTTTGTTTTCGTTCTAAAATTTGATTCTAGTTTAATATCTTTATGATCTGAGAAGTTGGTTGGTAGGATTTTAGTATTTTCCACTTTACTGAGGTTCTTTTTGTGGCCTAGTATGTGGTCTATTCTGGAAAATGTTCCATGTGCACTTGAGAAGAATGTGTATCCTGTTGCTTTTGGGTGTAGAGTTCTGTAGATGTCTGTTAGGTCCATCTGTTCTAGTGTGTTGTTCAGTGCCTCTGTGTCTTTACTTATTTTCTGTCTGTTTGATCTGTCCTTTGGAGTGAGTGGTTTGTTGAAGTCACCTAAAATGAATGCATTGCTGTCTATTTCCTCCTTTAATTCTGTTAGTATTTGTTTCACATATGCCGGTGCTCCTGTGTTGGGTGCATGTATAGTTAAAATGGTTATGTCCTCTTGTTGCACTGACCCCTTTATCATTATGTAATGTCCTTCTTTATCTCTTGATACTTTCTTCGTTTTGAATTCTATTTTGTCTGATACATGTACTGCAACACCTGCTTTTTTCTCCTTGTTGTTTGTATGAAATATGTTTTTCCATCCCTTCACTTTTAGTCCGGGAATATCTTTGCGTTTGAGGTGAGTTGTTGTAGGCAGCATATAGATGGGTCTTGCTTTTTTATCCATTCTGTTCCTCTGTGTCTTTTGATTTGTGCATTCAGTTCATTTACATTTAGGGTGATTATCGATCGATATGTACTTATTGCCATTGCTGGCTTTAGATTCGTCGTTACCAAAGGTTCAGGGATTGCTTCTTGACTATCTAACAATCTAACTTAACTTTCTTGTTGAGTTATTGTAAACACAGTGTGATGTTTCTTTATTTCTCTCCCTTCTTATTCTTCCTCCTCCATTCTTTATATACTAGGTGTTTTATTCTTTACCTTTAGTTAGTATTTGGATGGTCTGCTTTCTTTGCTATGATTTTATTTTCTCTGGTGACCTCTTTTTAGCCTTAGGGGTGCTTCCCTCTAGAGCAGTTCCTTTAAGATGTCCTGTAGAGGTGGTTTATGGGAGGCAAATTGTCTCAGCTTTTGCTTGTCTGGAAATTGTTTAATCCCTCCATCATATTTAAATGATAATCATGCTGGATACAGTATTCTTGGTTCGAGGTCCTTCTGTTTCATTGCGTTAAATATTTCATGCCATTGTCTTCTAGCCTGTAAGGTTTCTATTGCGAAGTCTGATGTTAGTCTGATGGGTTTTCCTTTGAAGATGATCTTTTTTCTTTCTCTAGCTGCCTTTAATACTGTGTCCTTCTCTTTGATCTTTGCCATTTTAATTATTATGTGTCTTGGTGTTGTTTTCCTGTGGTCCCTTGTGTGAGGAGATCTGTGGGCTCCCATGGACTGCGAGACTATTTCCTTCCCCAGCATGGGGAAGTTTTCAGCAATTATTTATTCAAAGACACTTCCTATCCCTTTTTCTCTCTCTTCTTCCTCTGGTACTCCTGTAGTGCAAATATTGTTCTGTTTGCATTGGTCACACAGTTCTCTTAATATTCTTTCATTCCTAGAGATCCTTTTATCTCTCTCTGCCTCAGCTGCTCTGTGTTCCTGTTCTCTGATTTCTATTGCATTAACAGTCTCTTGCATCTTGTCCAGTCTGCTGCTGAGCCCGTCGATGGCTTGTCTCATTTCTGCATTATCTTTCCTGACTTCCCTCACTTCCTCCCTTAGCTCTTGCATATTTCTCTGTAGGTCCATCAACATGGTTATGACTTTTATTCTGAATTCTTTTTCAGGAAGATGCTGCATTTCCATCCCTTCAGATTCCTTTTCAGATGGTGTCTGGATTTTGGTGATTTTTGTCTGTATCATGTTCTTCTGTCTTGTCATTTTGATAGGAGTGGTAGCTGGTAGGTGCCATGTATGTCAGCTGGGCTCTTTAAGGTTTAAAAAAAAAAAGAAAAAAAACCCACTAAAAAAAACAAGCAACTCCCCCACAAAAGAAAGAAGAGAAAGAAGAAAGAAATGAAATTAAAGGAAGGTGAAAAAAGAAAAAAAAACCAAGAGATAAAACTAAGGAGCAAAAAAAAAAAGCCCACCTGGAGTGGATTCTCTAAGCGTGCTGTAGGTGTCGCTGTTGCTCCACTAATCCACAGCCGCGTCTGCGCCGCTGTTTGTAGCTCTGGCCAGGGCAGGAACAAATGGGAGGCTATTGTTTTCTGTATAAAGTTCCAGCGTATCTGCTCCCTTCTCTCCATCACCAGCAAAGGAGACCAAAGTTCCCCAGGACTTCCAGCCTGCAGGGCTGAGCCCGCCGGGGCAATGGTGTTTCCTCACTGGCCCCCCCGCCTCTCCAAGACTGCTACAGATGGCGCGTGCTTTTCTCTTGTCCCTGGGCGCTGGCTGCACGGTCCCGGCGTGTTCCCGGCTCAAAACCTGCACCTTTTGCCTCTCCAATGTCCGATGCACCACGCGATGTGTTTCAGCACTCCCGGTGCAGACCACCGGGGCTGGTTATTTCGTGGACCTGCTCTTCCACTCCCTCCCGGCTCCGAATCCTCTCCTCCTACCGGTGCGCTGGCTGGGTGAGTGCTCTGGTGCCGCTGGGTCACGGCTCCGTATCTTACCCGCCTCACGGGGTACCGAGTCCTCTCAGGTGTGGCTGCACGCTGTGCGCTGTCCTGTGTGTTCTGGTCTCTCTTTTAGGAATAGTTGTATTTGCTCTATTTTCATAAATTTATATAGTTTTGGGAGGAGATTTCTGCCACCCTGCTCACGGCGCCATCTTCCCGGAAGTCCACCCAACATCCATTTTTTAAACTGAAGTATTGTCATTATAATTGTATCAGGTGTACAACTTAATTATTCAACATGTATATACATTACAAAATACTCACCATGATAACTGTAGTTACCACCTGTTACCATACTAAGTTATTACAACTTTGTTGACTATATTCCCCATGCTGTACCTTTCATTCCTGTGACTTATAACTGGACGTTTGTACCTCTTGATCCACTTCATCTATTTATTTCCTCCATCCCTCTTGCCTCCTCCCCCTGGCAACTACCAGTTTGGTCTCTGTATTTATGAGTCTGTTTCTCGACTTTTTTGTTTGTTCATTTGTTTTGTTTTGTAGTTTCCACATATAAAAGAAATCACATAGTTTTGTCTTCTTCTGCCTGATTTATTTCACTTAGCATAACACCCTCTACGTCCACCTGTGTTGTCACAAATGGCAAGATCTCTTTCTTTTTTATAGTGGAGTAATATTCCATTGAATGTGTATACCACATCTTCTTTATCCATTCATCTGTTGATGGATACTTAGGTTGCTTCCATATTTTGACTATTGTAAACAGTGCTGCAATGAACATCTTTTCAAAGTAGTGTTTTTGTTTTCTTCTGGAAAATGCCAGAAGTGGAATTACTGGATGGTATGGTATTTGGGTGTTTAATTTTGTGAGAACATCCGTACTGTTTTCTATTGTGGCTGCAGCAATTTACATTCCCACCAATAAATGTGTGAGGATTCTTGTCTTTTTGATATTAGCCATTATGTCTGGTGTGAAGTGACATCTCACTGTAAGTTTAATATGCATTTCCCTAATGATTAGTGATGTTGAGGATCTTTTCATGTGCTTGCTGGCTACCTGTATATCCTCTTTGGAAAAATGTCTATCAGATCATCTACCCATTTTAAAATAAGATTTTTTTTTTTTTTTGCTGTTGAGTTGTATGAGTTCTTTATATATTTTGGATATTATCTTTTATTGGATATATTATTTGCAAATAAGGTCTCCAGTTTTATAGGTTGCCTTTTCATTTTGTTGATGATTTCCTTTCCTGTGCAGAAGCTTTTTAATTTGATGTGGTCTCACGTGTTTTGGGGTTTTTTTTGTTTTGCTTTTATATCCAGAAAAAAATTTGCTAATGTCAATGTCCCAGAGTATACTGCCTATGATTTCTTTTAGGAGTTTTATGGCTCAGATATTATATTTGGGTCTTTAATCAATTTTGATATTATTTTTGTGTATATTTTTAATATATTATTTTGTATATTTTTGTGTATGAAAGTGGCCCAGTTTCATTCTTTTGCATGTAGCTGTCCAGTTTTCCCGCCACCATTTATCGAAGAGACTGTCTTCTCCCCATTGTATGTTCTTACTTTCTTTGTGGAGAATAATTGTCCATATAAATGTGGTTTATTTTATTTCTGGGCTTTCTATTCTGTTCCATTGATTTATGTGTCTTTTTGTGCCAGTACCATATGGTTTTATTTTACCTATGTAGTTTTAAGTCAGTGAGTCTGTTACCTCAAACTTTGTTCTTCTTTCTCAAGATTGCTTTGGCTTTTAGAGTCTTTTGTGTTTCCAATTTATAGGATTATTTGTTCGGCTGAAAAATGCCATTGGTATTTTGGTAGGCATCACATTGAATCTGTTGATTGCTTTGTGTAGTATGGCCATTTTAACAATATTAATTTTTCCAATTCACAAGCATGGTATATCTTTTAGGTTTTTTTATACATAAGATGATAGTGTCTGCAAACAATGACAGTTTTACTTCTTCGTTTCCAATTTAGATGACTTTTATTTATTTTGCCTAATTATTCTGGCTAGGACAGCTAAATACTATGTTGAATAAGTGTGATAAAAGTGGACAAGCACCCTTGTCTTGTTCCTTATCTTAGAGGGAAAGATTTCAACCTTTAATTGTTGAGTATGATGTTAGCTGTGGGTTTGTCACATGCCTTTATTATGTTGCAGTCAGTTCCATTAATACCCAATGTGTCAAGGGTTTTTATCATGAAAAGACATTTTACCTTGCCAAATGTTTTTTCTGTATATCTTGAGATAATCATATAATGCTTTTCTACATTCTGTTAATTTGGTGTGTTACATGTATTGATTTGCATATGTTGAACCATCCATGCATCCCAGGGACAAATACTACTTGGTCATGGTGTATGATCCTTTTATTGTGTTGTTGGATTTCATTTGCAGATATTTTGTTCAGAATTTTTTATTTTGCTATTATTAATGTACAATTACATGACCAATATTATGGTTACTAGACTCTCCCTATTATCAAGTCCCCACCACATACCCCATTGCAGTCACTGTCCATCAGTGTAGTAAGATGCTATAGAATCACTCCTTGTCTTCTCTGTAAATAATGCCTTCCCTGTGTCCACTCCCCCCACTACATTATGTGTGCTAATTGTAATGCCTTTTTTCCTCCTTATCCCTCCCTTCCCACCCATCGTCCCCAGTCCCTTTCCCTTTGGTAACTGTTAGCCTTTTCTTGGGTTCTGTGAGTCTGCTGCTGTTTGTTCCTTCAGCTTTTTCTTTGTTCTTATACTCCACAGAGGAGTGAAATCATTTGATACTTGTCTTTCTCTGCCTGGCTTATTTCACTGAATGTAATACCCTCTAGCTCCATCCATGTTGTTGCAAATCGTAGGATTTGTTTTCTTCTTATGGCTGTATAATATTCCATTGTGTATATGTACCACATCTTCTTTATCCATTCATCTACTGATGGACACTTAGGTTGCTTCCATTTCTTGGCTATTGTAAATAGTGCTGTGATAAACATAGGGGTGCATATGTCTTTTTCAACCTGGGCTGCTGCATTCTTAGGGTAAATTCCTAGGAGTGGAATTCCTGGATCAAATGGTATTTCTATTTTGAGTTTTTTGAGGAACCTCCATACTGCTTTCCACAATGGTTAACCTAATTTGCATTCCCACTAGCAGTGTAGGAGGGTTTCCCTTTCTCTGCTTCCTTGCCACCATTTGTTGTTTCTTGTCTTTTGGGTAGCGACCATCGTAACTGGTGTGAGGTGATACCTCATTGTGGTTTTAATTTGCATTTCTCTGATGATTAGGAATGTGGAGCATCTTTTCATGTGCCTGTTGGCCATCTGAATTTCTTCTTTGGAGAAGTGTCTTTTCAGATCCTCTGCCCATTTCTTAATTGGATTATTTGCCTTTTGTTTGTTGAGGTGCGTGAGCTCTTTATATAATTTGGATGTCAACGCCTTATTGGATATGTCATTTATGAATATATTCTCCCATACTGTAGGATTTTTTGTTCTATTGATGGTGTCCTTTGCGGTACAGAACCTATTTAGTTTGATATAGTCCCACTTGTTCATTTTTGCTTTTCTGTCCCTTACCTGGGAAGATATGTTCATGAAGAAGTTCATATTTATGTCCAAGAGATTTTTGCCTGTTTTTTTCTAAGAGTTTTATAGTTTCATGACTTACATTCAGATCTTTGATCCATTTTGAGTTTACTTTTGTGTTTGGGGTTAGACAATAACCCAGTTTCATTCTCCTACATGTAGCTGTGCAGTTTTGCCAACACAAGCTGTTTAAGAGGCTGTCATTTCCCCATTGTATATCCATGGCTCCTTTATTGTATATTAATTGACCATATATACTCAGGTTTATATCTGAGCTCTCTAGTCTGTTCCATTGGTCTATGGGTCTGTTCTTGTGCCAGTGCCAAATTGTCTTGGTTACTGTAGCTTTGTAGTAGAGCTTGAAGTCAGGGAACGTAATTCCCCCCACTTTATTCTTCCTTGTCAGGATTGCTTTGGCTATTCGGGGTCTTTTGTGGTTCCATATGAATTTTAGAACTATTTGCTCTAGTTCATTGAAGAATGCTGTTGTTATTTTGATAAGGATTGCATTGAATCTGTAGATTGCTTTAGGCAGGATGGCCATTTTGACAATATTAATTCTTGCTATCCATGAGCACGAGATGTGTTCCATTTATTTGGTATCTTCTTTAATTTCTCTCATGAGTGTCTTGTAGTTTTCAGAGTATAAGTCTTTCACTTCCTTGGTTAGGTTTATTCCTAGATATTTTATTCTTTTGGTGGCACTTGTGAATGGAATTGTTTTCCTGATTTCTCTTTCTGCTAGTTCACCATTAGTGTATAGAAATGCAACAGATTTCTGTGTATTAATTTTGTATCTCACAACTATACTGAATTCAGGTATTAGATCTAGTAGTTTTGGAGTGGTTTTTATTTTATTAAGGTGTTATTGATATACACTCTTATGAACGTTTTGCATGAAAAAACAATGTGGTTACTACATTTCCCATGTTATCATGTCCCCACTCATACCCCGATTCAGTCACTGTCCATCAGTGTAGTAAGATGACAGAGATTCACTATTTGCCTTCTCTGTGCTTCACTGTTTTCTTTAGGGTTTTTTATGTACAAAATCATGTCATCTGCAAACAGGGACAGTTTGAGTTCTTACCTATCTGGATGCCTTTTTTTTCTATGTGTTTTCTGAATGCCATGGCTAGGACCTCTAGAACTCTGTTGAATAAAAGTGGGGAGAGTGGGCTTCCTTGTCTTGTTCACGATCTTAAAGGAAAAGCTTTCAGCTTCTCGCTGTTAAGTATAATGTTGGCTGTGGGTTTGTCATATATGGCCTTTATTATGTTAAGGTACTTGCCCTCTATACCCATTTTGATTAGAGTTTTTATCATGAATGGATGTTGAATTTTGTTGAATGCCTTTTCACATCTATGGAGATGATCATGTGGTTTTGTCCTTCTTTTTGTTGATGTAGTGGATGAAGTTGATGGATTTTTGAATGTTGTATCATCCTTGCATCCCAGGGATGAATCCCACTTAGTCATGATGGATGATCTTTTTAAGGTATTTTTGAATTTGGTTTGCTAACATTTTGTTGAGTATTTTTGCATCTATGTTCATCAGTGATATTGGTCTGTAATTTTCTTTTTTTTTTCTGGTGTCTTTGCCTGGTTTTGGTATTAGAGTGATGTTGGCCTCGTAGAATGAGTTTGGGAGTATTCCCTCTTCTACTTTTTGGAAAACTTTAAGGAGGATGTGTATTAGGTCTTCACTAAATGTTTGATAAAATTCAGCAGTGAGACCATCTGGACCAAGACTTTTGTTCATAGGTAGTTTTTTTATTACCAATCCAATTTCTTTGCTGGTAATTGGTCTATTCAGATTTTCTTTTTCTTCCTGGGTCAGCCTTGATATGTTGTATTTTTCTACAATGTTGTCCATTTCTTCTAGGTATCCAGTTTGCTAGCATATAATTTTTCATAGTATTCTCTCATAATTCTTTGTATTTTTGTGGTGTCCATAGTGATTTTCCCTTTCTCATTTCTGATTCCAGTTATGTATGTAAACTCTCTCTTTTTCTGATAAGTCTGCCTAGGGGTTTATCTATTTTGTTTATTTTCTCAAAGAACCTACTCTTGCTTTCATTGATTCTTTCTCTTTTATTCTTCTCAATTTTATTTATTTCTGCTCTACTCTTTATTATGTCCCTCCTTCTACTGACTTTGGACCTCATTTATTCTTCCTTTTGTAGCTTCATTAATTGTGAGTTTAGACTGTTCATTTGGGATTCTTCTTTCTTCAGGTAGGCCTGTATTGCATTGTATTTCCCTCTTAGCATGGCCTTCACTGCATCCCACAGATTTTGTGGTGTTGAATTATTGTTGTCATTTGTCCCCATATATTGCTTGATTTCTGTTTTTATTCGGTCATTGATCCATTGATTATTTAGGAGCATGTTATTAAACCTCTATGTGTTTGTGTGCCTTTTCATTTTCTGTGTGTAATTTATTTCTAGTTTCATATCTTTTTGATCTGAGAAGCTGGATGGTACAATTTCAGTCTTTTTTAATTTACTGACGTTCTTTTTGTGGTCTAATATATGATGTATTCTTGAAAATGTTCCATGTGCACTTGAGAAGAATGTATCCTGTTGCTTTTGGATGGAGTGTTCTGTAGATGTCCATTAGGTCCATCTGTTCTAATACGTTGTTGAGTGCCTGTGTTTCCTTATTTATTTTCTGTCTGGTTGATCTGTCCTTTGAAGTGAGTGGTGTGTTGAAGTCTCCCAAAATGAATGCATTGCATTCTGTTTCCTCCTTTAATTCTGTTAGTATTTGTTTCACATATGTAGGTGATCTTTTGTTGGGTGCATACATGTTTATAATGGTTATATCCTTTTGTTAGACTGACCCCTTTATCATTATGTAATGTCCTTCTTTGTCTCTTGTGACTTTGTTTTGAAGTCTATTTTGTCTGATACAAGTACTTCAACTCCTGCTTTTTTCTCCCTATTAGTTACATGAAATATCTTTTTCTATCCCTTCAGTTTTAGTCTCTGGATGTCTTTGGATTTGACGTGAGTCTCTTATAGGCAGCATATAGATAGGTCTTGTTTTTTATCCATCCAGTGACTATGTGTCTTTTGATTGGTGCCTTCAGACCATTTACTTTTAGAGTGGTTATCGATAGGTATGTACTTATTGCCTTTGCAGGCTTTAGATTTGTGGTTACTAAAGGTTCAAGGGTAATTCCCTTACTGTCTAACAGTCTAATTTAACTCACTTCATATGCTATTACAAACACAACCTAAAGATTCTTTTTTTTCCTCCTCCATTCTTTGTATGTTATGAATCATACTCTGTACTCGTTGTCTATCCCATTGGTGACATCTGTTTAGTCTTAGGAATCCTTCATTCTATGAGTCCTTCCAAAATACACTGTAGAGGTGGTTTGTGGGAGGTAAATTCTCTCAGCTTTTGCTTATCTGTAAATTGTTTAATCCCTCCTTCAAATTTAAATGATAACCTTTCCGGGTATAGTATTCTTGGTTCGAGGCTCTTCTGCTTCATTGTATTAAATATATCATGCCACTCCCTAATGGCCTGTAACGTTTCTGTTGAGAAATCTGATGATAGCCTGAAGGGTTTTCCTTCGTATATGATCTTTTTTCTCTCTCTGGCTGCTTTTAAAAGTCTGTCTTTATCCTTGATCTTTGCCATTTAAGTATTATATGTCTTGATTTTGTCTTCCTTGGGTCCCTTGTGTTGGGAGGTCTGTGCATCTCATTGGCTTGAGAGACTATCTCCTTCCCCACATTGGGGAGGTTTTCAGCAATTACCTCCTCAATGACACTTTCTATGCCTTTTTGTCTCTCTTCTTCCTCTGGTACCCCTATTATGCAAATATTGTTCCATTTGAATTGGTCACACATTTCTCTCAATATTCTTTCATTCTTAGAGATTGTTTTTTCTCTCTCTGCCTCAGCTTCTTTTTATTCTTCTCTAATTTATATTCCATTTACCATCTTTTCTGCTACATCTAAACTGCTTTTAAATCCCTCCATTGTATGTTTAATTTAAGATACGGTATTTCCTAATGATTGAATCTCCATCTTAAATTCGTTCCTGAGTTCTTGAATATTTTTCTGTACCTCCATAAGCATGTTTATGATTTTTATTTTGAACTCTCTTTCAGGAAGATTGGTGAGTTCTGTTTCATTTGGCCCTTTTTCTGGGGTTTTTGAGATTTTGGTCTGTACCATGTTCTTCTGACATTTCATATTTCTGTGTGGTGCCCTCTATTGCCCAGAAGCTCCAGTCTCTGGAGCTGCTCAACTTCTAGAGTGAGGCTAGGGGTCGAAGGCGAGTGGAGCTGGTGCCTGGGGGGGAGAATAGATCTGTTTCTCGACTCCCATCTGCCGTGCCTGTCTCCAGTATCACAGCCAGTGTGCTGAGCACACAGGTGTAAGCCTCTGTGCTTGGTGTCTCTAGCTGTTGTAAGTGACGCCTCTCTCTGGTTGGCCTGATGCAAGAGCAGTGACTGCCTGTTTGTGAGCCAGTGCTATCCGGCCAGGCGGAAGGCTCAGCTGGCTGCGTATCAGTGGGGGGGGTCTCAGAGCTGAGTGGCCAGGCAGAGGAATGGAGAGCCTGAAGCTCCCCAAAGTTCCCAATTTGCTGGGCAGAGCCCACCCAGACCACCCTGTCCAGCTCTCCCTTCTCCCGTGCAGTAAGCTCCATGCAAACCCCACGCCTTCAGCAGCCCTTTCACTGCTAGGAAGCCTCTTTCAGACCACCTGCCTTTCCCTTGTCTCACAGATGCCGTGTGGGGATCCCGTCCTCTATAAACGGCCAGAATCTGTCTCAAGCACTCTGCCTGTCCCAGCTCCCCATCCTCCAGAGCACCACACAATTTAGATTTCTGCTTGCAAAGCAGATCTCCAGGGCTAGGTGTTCAGCAGTTCCGGCTTCCACCCCTTCCCCTGCTCCGTTTCTCTTACTCCCCGCTGTGAGCTGCAGTGGGGGAAGGTCTCGGGTCCCACAGGATCAAGGCTTTCATTGGTTACCCTGTTTTGTGAGGTGTGCTCTGTTCTTAAGGTCTGTGTGCAGTCTGGTGCAGCCTTCTTTCCTGTTGTTGTTTTAGGGTTAGTTGTATTAACTATATTTTCACACTGTCTGTGGTTTTGGGAGGATCTCACCTCTCACGCCACCATCTTGAATCTGAGAATTTTAGCATCTGTGCTTATCAGGGATATTGGTCTACTGTTTTCTTGTAGTATCCTTAACTGGATTTTGTGTCAGGGTAATACTAGGCTTGTAAAATAAATTTGGGATGGTTTTCTCCTCTCCAGTGTTTTGGAAGAGTTTGAGAAGGGTTGGCATTATTATTTTTTTTATTATTTGGTATAACCACTTAGTGAAGCCATCTGGTCCTGGAGTTTTCTGTTTTCGGAGGTTTTTGATTAGTGATTCAGTCTCCTTGCTCATTATTGGTCTGTTCTGATTTCCTGTTTCTTCATGAGTCAGTTTTGGTAGGTTGTATGTTTATAGAAATTTATCCGTTTCTTGTAGGTTATCCAGTTTGTCAATACATAATTATTTATATTTAGTCTGTTATGATCCTGTGTGTCTGTGGTTTGGGTTGTCTTGTGCCATCTTTCTGTTCTGATTTTGAGTCTTCTCTTTTTTTTTCTTAGTTTAGCTAATGTTTGTCAATTTTGCTTATCATTTCAAAAAAACAGATCTTAGTTTCATTGATCTTTTATATTATTTTTCTGGTTTCTGTATCATTTATTTCTTTGATCTTTTTTATTTCCTTCCTTCTGCTAGCTTTGGGCTTAGTTTGTTCTTTTTCTAGTTTCTTAAGGTGTAAAGCTAGATTGTTCAAGATCTTGTTATTTTCTTAAAATATGCATTTATTGCTTGAAACTTCAAACAACTACATTTGCAGTTTGCACAGGTTTTGGTGTGTGTTTCTGCTTTCCTTTGTTTCAAGGCCTTTTTTGACTTCTCTTGATTTCTTCTTTGACTTACTAGTTGTTCAGAAGTATGTTGTTTAGTTTCCACATATTTGTAGATTTTGTAGATTTCCTCTTATTGTAGATTTTTAGTTTCATACCATTGTGATCAGAAACAATATTTGGTATGATTTCAATCTTCTTAAATTTTCTAAGAAGAATTTGTTTTGTAGGCTATCATATGTTCTATCCTGGAGATGGTTCTGTGTGCACTTAAGAATGTGCATTTTGCTGCTGTTAGAATGTTCTCTAAATGCCTTCTAGGTCCATTTGGTCTAGTATATGGTTCAAGTCCAATGTTTCATTGTTGACTTTCTGTCTGGATGATCTGTCCATTGCTGAAAGTGGGTACTGAAAAACTCTAGTATTATTGTATTGCTTGTTTCTCACTTTAGGTCTGTATTTGCTCAATGTATTTAGGTGCTCCAATGTTGAGTTTGTATGTATTTATGATTGTATATCTTCTTGATGAATTCATCCCTTTATCCTTATATAATAACCTTCTTTGTCTTTTTATTATTTTTGGTTTACAGGCTGTTTTGTCTCACATAAATGTAGCTACAAATGCTTTCTTTTGGTTTCCACTTGCACTGAAAATCTTTTCATCCCTTCACTTTGAGCCTTTCTGTGACTTTATAGCTGAAGTGAGTCTCTTGTAGATAGCATACACTTGTGTCTTGATTTATCCATATAGCCACTCTGTCCCTTTTAATTAGTGAATTCAGTCTGTTTACATTTAGAGTAATTGTTATGTAAAGACTTACTAATTATTAATTGCTTTCTTGCTGTTTTGTGGTTCCATTGTTTTCTTTTTTACTGTTTCTGCCTACCTTTGTAAACTGATTTTCCATGGTGTTATGCTCTGATTCCCCTTTCCTTATCTTTTGTGAATCTACTCTAGGTTTTTGCTTTGTGGTTACCAAGAGGCTTACATAAAACATCTTATAAATAAAATAGTCTATTTCAAGCTGATAGCAACTTAACTTTGATCATATAAAAAGCTACACCCTTAAACTCACCCCTTTTATATTTTTGATGTCACAATTTACCTCTTTTTATATTGTGTATTCATTAGCAAATTATAATAGCTCTACTTATTTTAATACTCTTTTTTGAACTTTATTGAAATTGTTAACACACCATCCTGTTACAGAAGTAGGGTTTTTAAAATTTGACTATATATTTACCTTTACCACTGTGTTGTATAGTTTTGTTTGTTTCCATGTTACTAGTTAGCATCTTTTCATTTCAGCTTGAAGATATCTTAGCATTTCTTGCAAGGCAGATCTACTGGTGATGTCATCACTAAGCTTTTGTTTGTCTGGGAAAGTCTTTATTTCTCCTTCATATCTGAAGGATAACTTTGCCAGATAAGTCTTCTTAGCTGGAAACTTCTTTCTTTGAATTCTTTGAATATATTCACTCTTTCCTGGCCTGCAGAATTTCTATTGAGAAATCTTTAGATAGCCTAATGAGGATTCTTTTGTACTTACAATCTTTTTTTCCTTACTGCTTTTAGTATTCTCTTTTGTCTTTGACTTTTGACAGTTTCGTTACAATGAGTCTAGGAGAAGGGTTTTTTGCATCTACATGAGATGAGACATTAGCTTTGTGAACCTAAATGTCCAAGTTTCTCTCCAGGTTTGGAAAGTTCTCAGCTATCATTTCTTTAAATAAACATTCTGCCCCATTCCTCTTTTCTCCTTTTGGTACCCCAGTTATTCTAATAATTTTGTGTTTGTTGGTGTCATAGATCATGTAGGCTTTCCTTGCTCTTTTCTTTTTTCTCCTCTGATTGGGTTATTTCAAAGTTCCCATCCTCTAGATCACTTATTCTATCTCCTGTTTGGTCTCTTCTGCTGTAGATGTTTTCTGTTGCATTTTTCATTTCATTCATTGAATTTTTAGCTCCAGAATTTCTGTTTGTTACTTTTTTTTGGTTTCTCTGTTAAATTTCTTGTATTGTTCATGTATTTTTTCCACTTTCAGTGAATTATCTTTGTATGTTTTAGTTCATTGAGTTTCCTCAAAACAGTTATTTTAAATGCATTATCAGCTAGATCATAAAATTCCATGTCTTTGAGTTCAGTTATTTAAGGATTACTGTTACCTTTTGGTGATGACATATTTTGTTGATTCTTTTTTTTCCCTCCTTTTTCTTCCTCCTCCATTCTTTATATATTAGGTATCATATTCTGTACTCTTTGTCTATCCCTTGACTGACTTTGGAGGCAGTTGATCTAATTTTGCATCTGCTAAGTAATTCATTGTTCTACTTTCTTTACTGAGTTTTTATTTCCCCTGGTGACAACTATATAGCCTTAGGAACACTTCCATCTATAGCAGTCCCTCCAAAATACACTGTAGAGTTGGTTTGTGGGATGTAAATTCTCTCAGCTTTTGCTTATCTGAAATTTGTTTAAACCCTCCTTCAAATTTAAATGATAACCTTGCTGGGTAAAGTATTCTTGGTTCAAGGCCCTTCTGCTTCATTGCATTAAATATATCATGCCACTCCCTCTGGCCTGTAAGGTTTCTGCTGAGAAGTCTGATGATAGCCTGATGGATTTTCCTTTGTATGTGATCTTTTTTCTCTCTCTGGCTGCTTTTAATAGTCTGTCCTTAGCCTTGGTTTTTGCCATTTTAATTATTACATGCCTTGGCGGTGTCTTCCTTGGGTCCCTTGTGTTGGGAGATCTGTGCACCTCCATGGCCTGAGAAACTATCTCCTTCCTCAGATTGGGGAAGTTTTCAGCAATTACCTCCTCAAAGACCCTTTCTACCCCTTTTTCTTTCTTCTTCTTCTGGTACTCCTATAATGTGAATATTGTTCTGTTTGGGTTGGTTGCACAGTTCTCTCAGTATTCTTTCATTACTAGAGACCCTTTTTTCTCTCTGTGCCTCAAGTTCTTTGTAGTCCTCTTCTCTAATTTCTATTCCATTTATTGTCTCCTCCACTGTATCTAATCTGCTTTTAAATCCTTCCATTGTATGTGTCATTTCTGATATTGTATTCTGTAATGATTGGGTCTCTGTCCGGAATTCTTCCCTGAGTTCTTGAATATTTTTCTGTACCTCCATGAGCATGTTTATGATTTTTATTTTGAAATCTCTTTAAGGAAGATTGATGAGTTCTGTTTCACTTGACCCTTTTTCTGGTGTGTGTGGAATTTTGTTTTGAACTAGGTTTCTTTGAAGTTTCATATTTGTATGTAGTGCCCTCTACTGCCCAGAAGCTCTAGTCTCTGGAGCTGCTCAGCTCCTGGAGCGATGTCAGGGTCGTAGAGTGGCGCTGGTGCCTGAGGGGAGGAAAGAGCTGTTTCCTGTTTACTGGCTGCTGTGTCTGCCTCCACTGCCAGAACCAGTGGGCTGAACACACAGGTATAAGCCTCTATGCTTTGCATTTGTAGCTGCCATAGGCAGGGCTTCCCTCTGGCTGGCCTGATGCCAGGGCAGGGGCTGCTGGTTTGCAAGCTGGTGTGGGCTGGCTGGGAGGAAGGTGCAACAGGCTGCATTTCACAGTGGGGGCCTTGGAGCTGCATAGCCAGGCAGTGGGATGGAGCACCTGAAGCTCCTGAAAGTTCCCAACCTGCTGGGCAGAGTGCACCTGGACAATTTTGTCCACCTATCCTATCTCCTCAGCAGTAAGCTGTGTGCAATCCTTGCCCCTTTAGCATCCCTCTCGCTGTTAGGAAGTCTCTCAGACTACCCGCCTTTCTTTTGTCCCATAGCAGCTGGATGTGGATCCCTGTTTTCCACAAGTGGCTGGAATCTCAGTCTCTCCAGGTATTCCACCTGTCTTAGCTTTCCAACCCCACTGCTAATCTCCAGAGCACCATGCAATGTAGGCTTGTGCTCCCAGAGCAGATCTCCAGGGCTGGGTGTTCAGCAGTCCTAGGCCTCCACTCCCTTCCCACTCAGTTTATCTTCCTCCCACTGGTGAGCTGGGGTTGGGGAAGGGATTGGGTTCTGCCCAATCACGGCTTTGGCACATTACCCTGTTCTGTGAGGTCTCTTCTCTTCTCCAGGTGTATGTAGTCTGGCACAGCCTTCTTTCCTGGTCCTCTTTCAGGGTTAGTTGTTTTAATTATATTTTCATATTATATGTGGTTTTTGGAGGAGGCCTCTGTCTCCCCTCTCACACCATCATCTTTAATTAACCCATCTGAAATGGCATCATTTTTAAATTGCATTTTCTAACTGCTGATATTTGTGTATTAAATTGTTATCCACCAACCTTGCTGAATTCATTAATTTTAACAATTTACCTATAGATTCTTTGGGATTTTCTACCTTCACAATCATATCCTCTACAAATAATGAAAGTTTTTTGCTTTGTTTTGTTTTTTCCCTTTCTGATCCTTATACCATTCTTTTCCTTGCTCTTCTGCACTGGTTTGGACCTGTAGCGCAAAGTCAAATAAAAATGGTGATAGTAGCATCCCTTTCTTGTTCAATTACCTTTAAAAAATAACCACCACCACCAACAAACTTCCAGCATTTAGTTTGATGTTTGCTGTAACTTTTTATAGAATACCCCTTATCATATTAAGGAAGTTCTCTTTCCTTCCTATTTGCTAACAGTTTTTATCATGATTACAGATTGAATTTTATCATTAGTTATTCTAAACCAAAAGGTTTTATCTGGACATTAAATTTTTTATGTTGCAGAACTGACTTAACTAACTTTAAAGTTGCCTTCATAAACTCTTTATTTAAACTATCCCTCCAGGTATCAGTATAAGTAGATGCCTACAGTGTGTTGAAGCCTCTGATTTTTCAGTTGTGATTGTGGTGTCTGGAGTTCAGTTCCTTTTGATATTTAGCCAGATGTACTCCATGTTACACTTCCATTTTATTTAAACCTCATTGCACCCCAGTGAAGTAAATAGATTAGTATCATTAAAGATGTGGGTGGTGTGATAGAAGGAGTAGCTCTCTTATTAGGGCTTGCCTAAGATAACCCAGCTAGTGAATGTCAGGACCCAGACTTAAATACATAGCTTTTGATTTAAAGTGTAGTGTACTCCCCATTATACTACAGTCACTTCTACTTGTGCCTGAGTGTTGGTTAGTTTGAAGAAAAGAGATTAACTTAGAGACTATAGAAGTTAGTAATTCAAGATAAGCAGTACTGAAAATGTGAACTACAGTGGTATTGGGAAGAAGGAAAAAAATACCATGCAGATTGTATTTTTGCCATTCCCTTTGCTATTTTTCTTTAATTTTTACTCATTTTATCATAGAAGCTCTTTACCAAAGCTTGCCAGCAAGACAGCATCAGGCATTTTTCAGTGAGAACTTGTAGCAGTTCATAGAACTGTCTACACAGCCATCCAGGTGCCACTCTTTGCCTCCATTCCCCTAGGTAATGCTCAGGTGTAAAGAAATGAGATCTACATTTGAAAGATCTGAAAGTTGCCCTGACTTAAAAGGCTCATGTTGTCACAGGAGCCAGTATCTCTTACAGCAATTCCATAGGCATAGTGTCCATAAGGTTACATGAGTCGTTACACTCAGGGGAGCCCAAAGATTTGGCTTACAGTTGGTGTTTGTAATTCTTCTAGTTCTTACCAGTCAGGTGTCATTGTTAACCATAATGTTGCTTAGGAACACAATTGACATTCTACCTTTATCAGGATTTCAGGGGAACATAGTTAAAAAATTAATCAACAAAGTCTCATAAAGAAAGGGAAAGAGTTTTGTTAACTTTTACCCACAGACATGTTAACCTATTTATTACTCATGACAACAAATGAGGTAGTTACTACTATTATTATGCCATTTTACAGATAAGGAAACTGAGGTACAGAGAAGTTATGTGACTTCCTCAAGGTCATAGAATACAATGTTAATAAAGATGCTAGAATATGAACCCAGGCAGTATGACTCCAGCATGTGCACTTTCAGTCATTGTGTTAGGCAGAATAAAAGCTCTCCAAAGATGTCCATGTCCTAATCGCTGGAACCTGTGTCTATGTTATGTTACTTGACAAGGAGGAATTAAAGTTGCAGAGGGAATTAAATTTCAGCTGACCTTGAGATAGGGAGATTAACCTGGATTATCCAGGTGGTCCCAGTACAACCAAAAGCGTCTTTATAAGTGAAAGAAAGAGGCAGGAGATTCAGTGTCAGATTGATAAAGTGCAGTTACAGCTGCTACTAACACTGAAAATGGAGGAAGGGGCCATGAGCCAAGGAATGCAGGTGAATTCTAAAAGCTCAAAGAGGCAAGGAAATGGATTTTCCCCTAAAGCCTCCAGAAGTACAGCCTTTCCAGCACTTTGATTTTAGTCCAGTGAGACCCATTCTGGACCTCTGACTTCCAAAACTGTCATATAATAAGTTTGTATGGTTGTAAGCCACCAAGCTTGTGGTAGTTTGTTAGAGCAGCAGTAAGAAAGTCATACAATCACTGTACTATATAAATATCTTATACTGGACTACTTGCCGCCAGGCCTTCCCAAATTGCTGTTTTGCTTCTGCAAGTGACATTCTGCCTCCTTTCCTCACTTCTAGAGACTCCAGGCCCCCTCTTCAGTGTAGATTGGTTGTATCCCGTCTGTGTTTCCATTATTCTACAGCACTTCTCAAATTGCATGTCAAATATTGTAGATCTTAGCTACCTGTCTACCTCCTGCTCACCTTTCATGATGGAACTCAAGTATCTCTACTGAATGGAAGTCTTTCCTGAACCCCAGACCCTTAGCCTGGACTAGGTGTTCCTGCTCTGTACTCCTTTAATACCAGTTGCTGATGTTTATCATAACATTTACTCTCTCAGTTATAAATGTTTACTTGTCTCTCTCTCCCACTAGACAATATTCCTTCTCATCTGTGCATTTTTGGTACCCAGCCTATAGTATATAGTACACAGTAAGGACTTAAGTCCTGTATGATGAATGAATCAATCAATCAGTTACTCTATTACTTAGCATTGCTGTTGTAATATTATATGAATTCTGTGGTTGAAAATATTTTTTTTCTCCATTGGAGTACAAAAAATAGGAAGAGCTCACTGTGGCCAGCATAAAAAATATGGTAATCCTGCTGATCTGAGTTTATCCCTTTCAGCATTCATTCTCTCAAATGATCATTAGGTTTTAGTATTATTGCCCTGGATAAATAACCTGGATGTTTTTCTTTTTCCATCCAATTTTGCATGAGAAAAAAATCAAATTATTTTACCTGGAATAATTTTTTGTACATAGACTGGGATTCCACTCTGTGGTCCTAGACCTTGGAACCAAAGAAACTGATTCAGCTTTTGATTTGTGTGGACCTTCTAGATTCTTAGCTACCTCTCAAAGAGTATTTCTATTCACCTCCTAGGACTCTGCACTTCCATCCCTGCAAAAACAATTTACAGCCCTCTTCTTCACAAGCATTCTTGGTCTTGAGAGACTCTACATGAACCACAGGAAACTAAAATCTAGACCTAATTATAGAAAAGAAAGCTTCATCTAGCCTTTTTGTTTCTCCTAATGCTTCTTTTGACTCAGGAGAAAGCTTTTCTTTCCCTTGATGGTCTATACCTTCTGAGGTGTAGTCTGCTGTAATTCTGAGACCAGGCCAGGCTAAACTGAGCTTTAGCCCAGATCATGATGGTCTTACAAATTTAAACTCAATTTAAAGGAGAGAAAAATAAATTATATCACACAGAGCATGAGAACCTATAAATGCATAATTCACAATTTAGATATTGTGAAGGTGTTCAGGAAATCATTCTAAAGAATTATATATGAGGAGGAACATTTGTTTAGCAATTTTGTTTCCTGCCTTCAGGAATAGAGCATCAAAGGAGTTAAAAGCCACGTATGAACAGTGGGCACAAGGAGATGCCAGCCAATTGATGGCATTGTACAGTAAGGATGTAATTTTGATTCAGAGGAGTTGCTGACACTAGAGATTTTTCCTTCAAGAAACTGCTCCTCAGATCCAGTGGATGCTACGAATGCGTTTAAAACCTTGAGTGAAGACTGAATGAGAATGTCTTCTGTTTGATTGGTGTTTCTATGAAACCAGGTTACTGTAGAATGTGGAAAAAAAATAGTTTTGCTCCAGATTCTAAACAAGAAGAAAAGCATTGTCTTAATGAATTTGTTTTGACATTCTTGCTGCCCCACACAGGTCAAGTTGCAAGATGGAACAAAAGAATAAAGCTAGAGGGTAATATGAGGCCTTGATCAAAATGCTGTAAATGTTAGGAATGACATTCCTGCCAGTGTATGAAACCTTTAAATAAAGAATGTTATGTGGGATATGCATTCATCTCCATTTTAAAAAGGCCATGTTGGAAATAAAATGTCATGGAGTTCAGAAAAGATGAGGATTAAGATCTCCCAAAAATTAGTCTTTTGATTGATGTAAGAATATGATTTCAGTTTACATGATATTTATGCATAGGCATTTTTTTAGATAATTTGAGGTTAGGCTTTGCTTAAAATTAGGGGGTCTTCAGACATCGGAATAAGGGAGCCAGCTATAGTTATAGTCAGAACACTAACATCATAATAACAACATTTTTGAGTACTTATGGTAAGCCAGATACTATTTTAAGTGATTTTCTGTGTATATACATACATATAAACTCATTTAAGTATAATTTCAATATATACTGATGAGTTGATTCAGTGCACACAGTGTCAGAGAAGTAGCCAGGAAATCTTTTTCCTCTTACAAAAAGATGTTTTTGGAAATTTTTAATGCTTTAAAATAAGTCTGAATACTATTTTGAAGACTTTCAAAAATAAACATTTGATTACTCTGTATTGTAGTTGATCAAAAATACCTATGTGTACCCTTTTCCTTTTGAGAAGCAGTTTATTGTTTAGCTTTTATTTTCCCCCATTAATGTAGGCTACCAAATGGAATAAGGTTATTTCTGAAATCATTTTACAACTTTATGTTGCCCTTTTCTCTGTTCATATCAATAACCCAGGTGGTGGTTATTAGCCTATAACATCCATTTTAGCAGCATGCGTACCTTATACATATGCACGTTGTTTCTGCAGAGAACTGCTTAAGGAATGTGGTATTTTTTTCCCAATCTGTGTTCATATCTGTGAACTGAGAACCAGGCATCTGATCTACAGTTCTGAATACACTGATTATCCATCAGTATATAAGACAACTTATTCTATAAGTCTTATGCTCCACTGAATGGTTGGAGGGAATTAAATTACTATTTCTAAAGTGCCTGTGTTAGACTTTTAAATGAATTTTCCAGACAAGTCCTTCCCATTTTTTTCTACATAAAATGTTTCTAAAATAACAAAAGAAAAATAACTCAATCTTTTAAAATATACACCCAATTCCCTTACAGAGATCTAAGTGAAAAAGTACTAGGAAATTACGTACTGCAAGGGAGTATCTCTAGAAGTGAATGCCTGGGCTTGGGAAGCCTCATTGTTCTTTAACTGTGGATGCTGGCACAGATGGAGAGCGGAGACCATTGCCTGCTGAACTTGTGCTGAGAAGAGCCCGTGGCTGCTCTTCAGAGGTTAATGCAAGAAAAACCTCTTGATTTGCCAGAGGAGTCTGAGAGAGGAGCAGATGGCCACAAGAAGGGCCCTCCAGCTTACTCAGCTGCTCCAAGAAGCTTAGGGTGACCTCTCTAAAACAAACAAACTGAGTAGCTCTCGGGGTAATGGGGCAGCATCATTTGTATTCCCAAATAACAATAATGCCCCTCACTTTGCAATCTCTCACACCCTCACCCAATGTGTGGGCACCATCTGCTTCTTGTGAACTGATACAGGCACTGGCCCTGGCCGGTTGGGATTGCTATTGAATGATATCTGTGAGAAATGTGTTCTTTACAAATTACTTTCACATGAGTCTGATACAAGTATTATTATGTCTATTTACATAATTAAGAAACTGAATGAAGCAAAGAGGAATTGAGAGATACTGGAATTAGAACTCAAACCCCTGATTCCTGAACTCTTTATATATCATAGTGTGAATCCACAGAGCCATCCATTCCTATTCTCTTGTTTAGGCAATAGTTATCTAGCTTTTGACTAGGGCTTTCTGGAAAGGAAATTAGTTGTTTTGAGGATGTCACTTTCACTCTCTTAAGGCCTTATGTAACTGCTGTTTTGCTAGTTGACAGAAAGAAGAGAGTAGCTGCTAGTACATTGCTGTGGCCTTCCAGTAGACAAGAATTAAGGGAGAAGGTCTCATTTACAGTTTTTTGCAGTTTCATAAAAACCAAATTTGTTCAAAAGGAAAGCATTCTCGTCAGAGGAATTTTTTTATATCTCTGTGTTTGTGTTTGCACTTAAACTGACTCTAAGAAAAATTCTTTTTGTAAACCATAGCTTTCCTTTTCTCTGCCATTGGTGGAAACTACATTCATTTTCATGCATTAGCACCTGCTCAGGGATCTAGTGAATCAAAAGAGCAATGAGCAAAGTGGTTTTAATTGCCCAAGCTTTACTAGAGCCTTTCTTGTACTCAGAAACACAAAGACTTTGAATGGTGTCAGAGGGGTGTACTGAGAAGTGCTTTTCTTTAGAACCCTCAGCAGATGATCCACTCACTGTGCTGAGACATTGTCTTGTACAGATGAGTTCATGAGTCCATCTTCATTCCAACTGTGAGAGCATCACAGAGCACTTGTCAGTTTCAGTTGCTTTGCACAACTGCCCAGGAAACCAGGCAAACATCAGTTTACTGACTTGTCATTAGTGCATCTTTGTAGAATTTTACTTGCTAATTACTTTTATAAAGTTTTGTATACACAATTTAAACTGTGTAGTCATATTTAGTATATTGTAGTAATTAAAGAGCATAAGCCCTGGAGCTGGAGTACCTGTGTTCAAATCCCAACACCATCTTTTATGGCTGTGTAATCTTAAGACAAATTCCTTTACCTCTCTAAGCCTCAGTTTTCTCATCTGAAAAAGGGGATAATAATTCAACTTCTCTTGTAGGGTCATTGTGAGGATTTCATTATTTAATACTGGAAAGTACTTACAACACTGTCTTGCACATAGTAAGTATCCAGTAATTTTTGTTAGCTAATAAAACTGCACGTATTTATATTTTTAAATTGGGTTGAAAATTGGAAGAACAGCTGTCCATTTGAGGAATAAATATGGATTATGAAAAATAATCTTGATGCTTCACTATTACCAGTTTGTGCATAAGTTATTGTTTCTATGCTCACCATCCCAGTAAAATTATTTAGTTATTGGATGATTTTTTTAAATCATAAAATCAGGAATGTTATAAACAGGTTTAATCCTCTCTGAATTCTTGACAGAATATATAAAGATTCAGTTTAGTGTTCATATATACATTCATCCATAAACACCTAATTAAGCCCTTACAGTGTGTCTGAAATAAAAATATAGTGATGTAAAAGACATAACCTCTGCTTTCAAGGAGTTCACATTCTAAAGGAAAAAGACAAAAAAGCCATTAGTTACACTGATGTCAAATGCTGGAGGAGAGATAAGACTGATAGAACAATGAGAGTTCAGGAAGAAGCATTTAATTCTCTAACAAGATTAGGGAAGACTTCCCAGAGTAAATATCAATTTGAGTCAAGAATTAAAGATGAGAAAATCACACCCAATATGGGAAACTTCATACACACAAGCTTAGAAGCTAAGAAAACATAGCATAGTCAAGAATCTCCAGTAGTTTAGCATGTTTACTGTGCTGAGATGTAGTAGGAAGCAATTCTGAAGAGATTGAAAGAGGACCCATCATAAGAAGTTTTACCCTTATCCTGTAATCAGTGAGGAACCATTTAAAAGATTTTAAGCAGTTTAGTTCAACAAAATTGTTTTTTGCTATTATTAATATACAATTACATGAGCAACATTATGGTTCCTAGACTCCACCTATTATCAAGTCCCCACCACATACCCCATTGCAGTCACTGTCCATCAGCATAGTAGGATGTTATAGAATCACTACTTGTCTTCTCTGTGTTATACTGCCTTCCCCATATCCGACCACCCCACCCTACCCCCACTACATTATGTATGCTAATTATAATAGCCCATTTTCCCCCTTATCCCTCCCTTCTCATCCCTCTTCCCCAGTCCATTTCCCTTTGGTAACTATTAGTCCATTCTTGGGTTCTGTGAGTCTGCTGCTGTTTTCTACCTACAGTTTTTTCTTGGTTCTTATACTCCACAGATGAGTGAAATCATTTGAAACTTGCCTTTCTCCACCTGGCTTATTTCACTGAGCATAATGCCCTCTAGCTCCATCCATATTGTTGCAAATGTCTGGATTTGTCTTCTTCTTATGGCTGAATAATATTCCATTGTGTATATATACCACATCTTCTTTATCCATTCATCTACTGATGGACACTTAGGTTGCTTCCATTACTTGGCTATTGTAAATAGTGCTGCGATAAACATAGGGGTGCATCTGTCTTTTTCAAATTGGGCTGCTGCATTCTTAGGGTAAATTCCTAGGAGTGGAATTCCTGGGTCAAATGGTATTTCTATTTTGAGTTTTTTGAGGAGCCTCCATACTGCTTTCCACACTGGTTGTACTAATTTACATTCCCACCAGCAGTGTAGGAGGGTTCCCCTTTCTCCACATCCTTGCCAACATTTGTTGTTGTTTGTGTTTTGGATGTTGGCCATCCTACCTGGTGTGAGGTGATATCTCATTGTGGTTTTAATTTGCATTTCTCTGATGATTAGCCATGTGGAGCATCTTTTCATGTCCCTGTTGGCCATCTGAATTTCTTCTTTGGAGAAGTGTCTGTTCGGCTCCTCTGCCCATTTTTTAATTGGCTTATTTGCTTTTTGTTTGTTGAGGTGCATGAGCTCTTTATATAATTTGGATGTCAACCCCTTATTGGATATGTCATTTATGAATATATTCTCTTATTCTGTAGGATGTCTTTGTGTTCTACTGATGGTGTCCTTTGCTGTACAGAAGCTATTTAGTTTGATATATTCCCACTTGTTCATTTTTGCTTTTGTTTCCCTTGTCCGGGGAGATATGTTCATGAAGAAGTTGCTCATGTTTATGTCCAAGAGATTTTTGCCTATGTTTTTTTCTAAGAGTTTTATGATTTCATGACGTACATTCAGGTCTTTGATCCATTTTGAGTTTACTTTTGTGTATGGGGTTAGACAGTAATCCAGTTTCATTCTCTTACATGTACTGTCCTTTTTTGCCAATACCAGCTGTTGAAGAGGCTGTCATTTCCCCATTGTATATCCATGGCTCCTTTATCATATATTAATTGATCATATATGCTTGGGTTTATATCTGGGCTCTCTATTCCATTCCACTGGTCTATGTGTCTGCTCTTGTGCCAGTACCAAATTGTCTTGATTACTGTGGCTTTGTAGTAGAGCTTGAAATCAGAGAGTGTAATTCCCCCTGCTTTAGTCTTCCTTCTCAAATTGCTTTGGCTATTCGGGGTCTTTTGTTGTTCCATATGAATTTTAGAACTATTTGCTCTAGTTCATTGAAGAATGCTGTAGGTGTTTTGATAAGGATTGCATTGAATCTGTAGATTGCTTTAGGCAGGATGGCCATTTTGACAATACTAATTCTTCCTAGCTAAGAGCATGGGATGAATTTCCATTTATTAGTGTCCTCTTTAATTTCTCTTAAGAGTATCTCGTAGTTTTCAGGGTATAGGTCTTTCACTTCCTTGGTTAGGTTTATTCCTAGGTATTTTATTCATTTGGATGCGATTGTGAATTGAATTGTTTTCTGGATTTCTCTTGCTGCTAGTTCATCGTTAGTGCATAGGAATGCAAAAGATTTCTGTGTATTAATTTTGTATCCCACACCTTTGCTGAATTCAGATATTAGATCTAGTAGTTTTGGAGTGAATTCTTTAGGGTTTTTATGTACAATATCATGTCATCTGCAAACAGGGACAGTTTGACTTCTTCCTTGCCAGTCTGGATGCCATTTATTTCTTTGTGTTGTCTGATTGCCATGGCTAGGACCTCCAGAACTATGTTGAATAAAAGTGGGGAGAGTGGGCATCCTTGTCTTGTTCCCAATCTTAAAGGAAAAGCTTTCAGCTTTTCGCTGTTAAGTATAATGTTGACTGTGGGTTTGTCATATATGGCCTTTATTATGTTGAGGTACTGGCCCTCTATACCCATTTTGTTGAGAGTTTTTATCATGAAAGGATGTTGAATTTTGTCAAATGCTTCTTCAGCATCTATGGAGATGATCATGTGGTTTTTGTCCATCTTTTTGTTGATGTGGTAGATAATGATGGATTTTTGAATGTTGTACCATCCTTGCATCTCTGGGATGAATCCCACCTGATCATGATGGATGATCTTTTTGATGTATTTTTGAACTCGGTTTGCTAACATTTTGTTGAGTATTTTTGCATCTATGTTCATCAGGGATATTGTTCTGTAATTTTCTTTTTTTGTGGTGTCTTTGCCTAGTTTTGGTATTAGAGTGATGTTGGCCTCGTAGAATGAGTTTGGGTGCATTCCCGCCTCTTCTACTTTTTGGAAAACTTTAAGGAGGAAGGGTATCAGGTCTTCACTAAAAGTTTGATAAAATTCAGCGGTGAAACCATCTGGTCCAGGAGTTTTGTTCCTAGGTAGTTTTTTGATTACCAACTCAATTTCTTTGGTGGTAATTGTCTATTCAGATGTTCTGTTTCTTCCTGGGTCAGCCTTGGTATGTTGTATTTTTCTAGAAAGTTGTCCATTTCTTCTAGGTTATCCAGTTTGGTAGCATATAATTTTTCCTAGTATTCGCTCATAATTCTTTGTATTTCTGTGGTGTCCATAGTGATTTTCCCTTTTTCATTTCTGATTCTGTTTATGTGTGTAGACTCTTTCTTTTCCTTGATAAGTCCAGCTAGGGGTTTATCTATTTTGTTTATTTTCTCAAAGAACCAGCTCCTGCTTTTATTGATTCTTCTCAATTTTATTTATTTCTGCTTTAATCTTTATTATGCCCCTCCTTCTACTGACTTTGGGCCTCATTTGTTCTTCGTTTTTTGTTTCATTAATTGTGAGTTTACACTGTTCATTTGGAATTGTTCTTCTTTCCTTAAGTAGGCCTGTATTGCAATATATTTCCCTCTTAGCACAGCCTTTGCTGCATCCCATAGATTTTGTGGTGTTGAGTTATTGTTGTCAGTTGTCTCCAGATATTGCTTGATCTGTGTTTTTATTTGGTCATTGATCCATTGATTATTTAGGAGCATGTTTTAAGCCTCCATGAATTTGTGTGCTTTTTCATTTTCTTTGTGTAATTTATTTCTAGTTTCATACCTTTGTGATCTGAGAAGATGTTTAGTACCATTTCAATATTTTTGAATTTCCTGAGGTTCTCTTTGTAGCCTAATATATGATCCATTCTTGAAAATGTTCCGTGTGCACTTGTGAAGAATGTGTATCATGTTGCTTTTGGATGGAGTGTTCTGTAGATGTCCGTTAGGTCCATCTGTTCTAATATGTTGTTCAGTGTCTCTGTCTGTTTACTTATTTTCTGTCTGGTTGATCTGTCCTTTGGTGTGTTGATGTCTCCTAAAATGAATGCATTGCATTCTATTTCCCCCTTTAATTCTGTTAGTATTTGTTTCACATATGTAGGTGATCCTGTGTTGGGTGCATAGATATTTATAATGGTTATATCCTCTTGTTGGGCTGACCCCTTTATCATTATGTTATGTCCTTCTTTGTCTCTTGAGACTTTCTTTGTTTTGAAGTCTATTTTGTCTGATACAAGTACTGCAACTCCTGCTTTTTTCTCACTGTTAGTTGCCTGAAATAACTTTTTCCATCCCTTTACTTTCAGTCTATGTATGTTTTTGGGTTTGGCGTGAGTCTCTTGTAGGCAGCATATAGATGGGTCTTGTTCTTTTATCCATTCAGTAACTCTATGTCTTTTGATTGGTGCATTCAGACCATTTACATTTAGGGTGATTATCAATAGGTACGTACTTATTGCCATTGGAGGCTTGCCATTTTAGTCTAATTTAACTTACTTTGTATAATATTACAAACACAACCTAAATTTTCTTTCCCCCCCCCCTTTTTCTTCCTCCTCCATTCTTTGTATGTTATGAATCATATTCTGTACTCTTTTGTCTTCCCTTGGGTGACATCTTTTTAGCCTTAGGAATACTTCCATCTGTAGGAGTCCCTCCAAAATGCACTGTAGTGGTGGTTTGTGGAGTTAAATTCTCTCAGCTTTTGCTTATCTGAAAATTGTTTAATCCCTCCTTCAAATTTAAATGATAACCTTGCTGGGTGAAGTATTCTTGGTTCAAGGCCGTTCTGCTTCATTGCATTAAATATATCATGCCACTCCCTTCTAGCCTGAAAGGTTTCTGTTGAGAAGTCTGATGATAGCCTGATGGGTTTTCCTTTGTATGTGATATTTTTTCTCTCTCTCGCTGCTTTTAAAAGTCTGTCTTTATCCTTGATCTTTGCCATTTTAATTATTATATGTCTTGATGTTGTCTTCCTTGGGTCCCTTTTTTTGGGAGATCTGTGCGTCTCCATGGCTTGAGAGACTTATCTCCTTCCCCAGATTGGGAAAGTTTTCAACAATTACCTCCTCAATGACACTTTCTATCCCTTTTTCTCTCTTCTTCTTCTGATACCCCTATGATGCGAATATTGTTGCATTTGGATTGGTTACACAGTTCTCTCAATATTCTTTCATTCTTAGAGTCCTTTTTTCTTTCTGTGCCTCAGCTTCTTTGTATTTCTCTTCTCTAATTTCTATTCCATTTACTGTCTCTTCTACTACATCTAATCTGCTTTTAAATCCCTCCATTGTATGTTGCATTTCAGATATGGAATTTCTTAATGATTGAATCTCCATCTTAAATTCATTCCTGAGTTCTTGAATATTTTTCTGTACCTCCATAAGCATGTTTATAATTTTTATTTTGAGCTCTCTTTCAGGAAGATTGGTGAGTTCCGTTTCATTTGGCCCTTTTCTGGGGTTTGTGAGATTGTGGTCTGAACTGTATTTGTTTGTCATTTCATGTTTCTGTGTGGTGCCCAGTAGTGCACAGAAACTCCAGTCTCTGGAGCTGCTCAGCCCCTAGTGTGAGGTTGGGGGTCATAGGGGAATGGAGTTGGTGCCTTGGGGGAGGAAAGATCTGTTTCCTGATTCCCATCTGTTGTGCCTGTCTCCAGTGTCAGAGCCAGGGGGCCAAGCACTCACGTGTGAACCTCTGTGCTTTGCATCTCTAGCTGTTGTGAACAGGGCCTCCCTCTGGCTGGCCTCACGCCTGCACAGTGACTACCGGTTTGCAAGAAGGTGCCTGCAGGCCAGTAGGAAGGTTTGGGAGGCTGTGTGTCACAGTGGGGGGCCTCGGAGCTGAGTAGGCAGCCAGGGGGATGGAGCACCTGAAGGTCCCCAAAGTTCCCAACCAGCTGGGCAGAGTGCACCCAGGCAACCTTGTCCAGCTCTCCCTTCTCCCACACAGCAAGGTCCGTGCAAACCCAGCTCCTTCAGCAGCCCTCTGGCTGCTAGGAAGCCTCTCAGACTGCCTGCCTTTCCTCTGACACAGAGCAGCCGGGTGTCGTTCCTGCCCTCCACAAACGGCCGGAATGTCAATTTCTCAAGCACTCTGTCTGTCCAAGCTCCCCAACGTCCAGAGCACCACACACTATACGATTCTGCTCACAAAGCAGATCTCCAGGGCTAGGGGGTTCAGCAGTCCCAGGATTCCACCCCCTCCCCAGTCCACTTCTCTTCCTCCCGCTGGTGAGCTGGAGTGGGGGAAGGGCTTGGGTCCCGCCAGATTAAGGCTTTCCTAGTTACCCTGTTTCGTGAGGTCTGCTCTGTTCGTGAGGTCTGTTTGCAGTCTGGTTCAGCCTTCTTTCTTGGTGCTGTTTTATGGTTAGTTGTATTAATTAACTATATTTTTGTACAACATTTGGTTTTCGGAGGAGCTCTCCATCTCACCTGTCATGCCGCCATCTTGCAAGTCTGGAAACAACAAACATTTTTATAAGTGTTTATTCTATGCCATACTGTTAGGTGCCAAGAATATAAAATGAACAAGTCACAATTTAGTAGGAATGACATGACTTTATTTCTCTTTTGGAAAATCATTCTGCTCCTGTTACAGAACATTGGTAGCATAAGAATAAGACTTGGAGGCAGGAATATAGTTGTATTCCAGGCAGGAGATTATTATGATCTCGAGTTGAGGCAGTGTTAGGGGAGTTAAATAGAAGGAGCTCTTCCTGCTGTATTTCTAGTTGCTGGCTGCCTTTCTGTTCTTTAAACATTCTGTGTTCCTTTTGGCCTTAGTATACCTGCATAGTCCTTTTTTCCCTCCTGCCTCAGCAACCTCTGAGTATGTGCTTTTTTCACCTACCTGGAATCCTCCTTACCATTACGCTGCCTTTCCCCAGCCTTCACTTAATTCTTATTTGTTCCATAAAAATCTGCTCAAAATGTTATTTCCTCAAGGAGCTCATTCCTCACCGCCCCATCCTTAAACCAAGTCACGTTTTCCATGTTATGTACTATCCTATCATTCTGTACTTCTTCATAGCGCTTATCACATTTAGAATTAAGTAATTACTTGTGGTCTTAGTTGTTAAATATCTGTCTCTCCGGCTGGGATATAAATGCCATAAGTTGGGGATCAATTGGTCTTTTCATAGGTATATCCTTGGGACCTAATACATAATAGACGTTAAATAATTATTAGTCAAATGAGTGGATGCACTTTTATTTCAAATACTTTTAAAAAGGAGATTAATGTCTTTATGTGCTTTGGCTCTTTGAATTTCTTGTAGTATCTAAGGAAGATACATGTGCTAATAACTTTTTTTTTAATTTTTAAATTTTGGTATCATTAATGTACAATTTCATGAGCAACATTATGATTACTAGACTCCCCCTATTATCAAGTCCCCACCACATACCCAATTACAGTCACTGTCCATCAGCATAGTGAGATGCTATAGAATCACTACTTGTCTTCTCGGAGTTGTACAGCCCTCCCCATGCCCCCGCCAACATTATGTCTGCTAATCGTAATGCCCCTTTTCCCCCCTTGTCCCTCCCTTCCCTCCCATCCTCCCCAGTCCCTTTCCCTTTGGTAACTGTTAGTCCATTCTTGGGTTCTGTGAGTCTGCTGCTGTTTTGTTCCTTCAGTTTTTTTCTTTGTTCTTTTACACAACAGATGAGTGAAATCATTTGATACTTGTCTTTCTCTGCCTGCCTTATTTCACTCAGCATAATACCCTCTAGCTCCACTCATGTTGTTGCAAATGGTAGGATTTGTTTTCTTCTTATGGCTGAATAATATTCCATTGTGTATATGTACCACAACTTCTTTATCCATTCATCTACTGATGGACACTTAGGTTGCTTCCATTTCTTGGCTATTGTAAATAGTGCTGTGATAAACATAGGGGTGCATGTGTCTTTTTCAAACTGGGCTCCTGTATTCTTTTTTTTTAAGTTTATTTTCATATCATTAATCTACAATTAAATGAGTAATATTATGCTGATTACACTACCCCTTCATCAGGTCCCCCCCCCCAACCCCATTACACTCACTGTCCATCAGCATAGTGAGAAGCCATAGAGGCACTCCTTGTCCTCTCTGGGTTGTACAGCCCTCCCCGTGCCCCCCTAACATTACATCTGCTAATCATAATGTCCCTTCTTCCCCCTTGCCCCTCCCTTCCCACCCATCCTTCCCAGTCCTTTTCCCTTTGGTAACTATTAGTCCGTTCTTGGGTTCTGTGAGTCTCCTTCTGTTTTGTTCCTTCAGTTTTTTTTTTCTTAGTTCTTATACTCCACATATGAGTGAAATCATTTGGTACTTGTCTTTTTCAGCTTGGCTTATTTCACTGAGCATAATACCCTCTAGCTCCATCCGTGTTGTTGCAAATAGTAGGATTTGTTTTCTTCTTATGGCTGAATAATATTCCATTGTGTATATGTACCACATCTTCTTTATCCATTCATCTACTGATGGACACTTAGGTTGCTTCCATTTCTTGGCTATTGTAAATAGTGCTGCGATAAACATAGGGGTGCATCTGTCTTTTTCCAATTGGGCTGCTGCATTCTTAGGGTAAATTCCTAGGAGTGGAATTCCTGGGTCAAATGGTATTTCTATTTTGAGTTTTTTGAGGAACCTCCATACTGTTTTCCACAATGGTTGAACGAATTTGAAGTCCCACCAGCAGTGTAGCAGGGTTCCCTTTTCTCCACATCCTCGCCAACATTTGTTTTTGTTTGTGTTTTAGATGTTGGCCATCCTCACTGGTCTGAGGTGGTATCTCACTGTGGTTTTAATCTGCATTTCTTTGATGATTAGTGATGTGGAGCATCTTTTCATGTGCCTGTTGGCCATCTGAATTTCTTCTTTGGAGTAGTGTCTATACATGTCCTCTGCCCATTTCTTAATTGGATTATTTGCTTTTTGTTTGTTGAGGTGCGTGAGTTCTTTATATATTTTGGATGTCAACCCCTTATCGGATACGTCATTTATGAATATATTCTCCCATACTGTAAGAAGTCTTTTTGTTCTACTGATGGTGTCCTTTGCTGTACAGAAGCTTTTCAGCTTGATATAGTCCCACTTGTTCATTTTTGCTTTTGTTTTCCTTGCCCGGGGAGATATGTTCATGAAGAAGTCGCTCATGTTTATGTCCAAGAGATTTTTGCCTATATTTTTTTCTAAGATTTTTATGGTTTCATGACTTACATTCAGGTCTTTGATCCACCTTGAGTTTACCTTTGTGTATGGGGTTAGACAGTAGTCCAGTTTCATTCTCTTACATGTAGCTGTCCAGTTTTTCCAACACAAGCTGCTGAAGAGGCCGTCATCTCCCCAATGTATATCCAAGGCTCCCCTATCAAATATTAATTGACTGTATGTGTTTGGGTTAATGTCTGGATTTTCTATTCTATTCCACTGGTCTGTGGGTCTGTTTTTGTGCCAATACCAAATTGTCTTGATTATTGTGGCTTTGTAGTAGAGCTTGAAGTCAGGGAGTGTAACTCCCCCTGTTTTATTCCTCCTTCTCAGGATTGCTTTGGCTATTCGGGGTCTTTTGTGGTTCCATATGAATTTTAGAATTATTTGTTCCAGTTCATTGAAGAAAGCTGTTGGTAGTTTGATAGGGATTGCATTGAATCTGTAGATTGCTTTAGGTAGTATAGCCATTTTGACAATATTTATTCTTCCTAGCCAAGAGCATGGGATGCATTTCCATTTGTTAGTGTCCTCTTTAATTTCTCTTAGGAGTGTCTTGTAGTTTTCAGAGTACAGGTCTTTCACTTCCTTCGTTAGGTTTATTCCTAGGTATTTTATTCTTTTTGATGCAATTGTGAATGGAATTGTTTTTCTGATTTCTCTTTCTGTTAGTTCATCATTAGTGTATAGGAAAGCAACAGATTTCTGTGTGTTAATTTTGTATCCTGCAACTTTGCTGAATTCAGATATTAGTTCTACTAGTTTTGGAATGGAGTCTTTAGGGTTTTTTATGTACAATATCATGTCATCTGCAAATAGTGACAATTTGACTTCCTCTTTACCAATCTGGATGCCTTGTATGTCTTTGTTTTGTGTGATTGCTGTGGCTAGGACCTCCAGTACTGTGTTGAATAACAGTGGAGAGAGTGGGCATCCTTGTCTTCTTCCCGATCTTAGATGAAAAGCTTTCAGCTTCTCGCCATTAAGTATGATGTTAGCTGTGGGTTTGTCATATATGGCCTTTATGATGTTGAGGTACTTGCCCTCTATACCCATTTTATTGAGAGTTTTAATCATGAATGGATGCTGAATTTTGTCAAATGCATTTTCAGCCTCTATGGAGATGATCATGTGGTTTGTGTTCTTCTTTTTGTTGATGTGGTGGATGTTGTTGATGGATTTTCAAATGTTGTACCATCCTTGCATCCCTGGGATGAATCCCACTTGATCATGGTGTTTGATCTTCTTGATGTATTTTTGAATTCCGTTTGCTAATATTTTGTTGAGTATTTTTGCATCCACGTTCATCAGGGATATTGGTCTGTAGTTTTCTTTTTTGGTGAGATCTTTGCCTGGTTTTGGTATTAAAGTGATGCTGGCTTCATAGAATGAGTTTGCAAGTATTCCTTCCTCTTCTATTTTTTGGAAAACTTAAAGGAGAGTGGGTGTTATTTCTTCTCTATATGTCTGGTAGAATTCAGAGGTGAATCCATCTGGTCTGGGGGTTTTGTTCTTGGGTAGTTTTTTAATTACTTATTGAATTTCGTCACTGGTGATTGGTCTGTTTAGTTTTTCTGTTTCTTGTTTGGTCAGTTTTGGAAAGTTGTATTTTTCTAAAAAGTTGTCCATTTCTTCTAGGTTTTCCAGCTTGCTAGCATATAGATTCTCATAGTATTCTCTTATAATTCTTTGTATTTCTGTGGGATCCGTCGTGATTTTTCCTTTCTTATTTCTGATTCTGTTTATGTGTGTAGATTCTCTTTTTCTCTTAATGAGTCTGGATAGGGGTTATCTATTTTGTTTATTTTTTCAAAGAACCAGCTTTTGGTTTCATTGATTTTTTTCTATTGTTTGTTCTTCTCAGTTTTATTTATTTCTTCTCTGATCTTTATTATGTCCCTCCTTCTGGTGACTTTGGGTCTCATTTGTTCTTCTTTTTCCAATTTCAGTAATTGTGTCTTTAGACTATTCATTTGGGAATGTTCTTCTTTCTTTAGATAGGCCTGGATTGCAATATACTTTTCTTAGAACTGCCTTTGCTACGTCCCACAGAAGCTGTGGCTTTGTGTTGTTGTCATTTGCTCCATATACTCTTTGATTTCTCTTTTGATTTGGTCATTGACCCATTGATTAATTAGGAGAATGTTGTTAGGTGTCCATGTATTTGTGAGCCTTTTTTGTTTTCTTTCTAAGGTTTAATTCTAGTTTAATACCTTTATGATCTGAGAAGTTGGTTGGTAGAATTTCAATATTTTCGATTTTACTGAGGTTCTTTTTGTGGCCTAGTATGTGGTCTATTCTGGAAAATGTTCCATGTGCACTTGAGAAGAATGTGTATCCTGTTGCTTTTGGGTGTAGAGTTCTGTAGATGTCTGTTAGGTCCATCTGTTCTAGTGTGTTGTTCAGTGCCTCTGTGTCTTTACTTATTTTCTGTCTGGTTGATCTGTCCTTTGGAGTGAGTGGTGTGTTGAAGTCACCTAAGATGAATGCATTGCTGTCTGTTTCCTCCTTTAATTCTGTTAGTATTTGTTTCACATATGCCGGCTCTCCTGTGTTGGGTGCATATATATTTAAAATGGTTATATCCTCTTGTTTGATTGACCCCTTTATCATTATGTAATGTCCTTCTTTATCTCTTGCTACTTTCTTCGTTTTGAAGTCTATTTTGTCTGATACAAGTACTGCAACACCTGCTTTTTTCTCCTTGTTATTTGCATGAAATATCTTTTTCCATCTCTTCACTTTTAATCTGGGGATATCTTTGCATTTGAGGTTTGTTTGTTGTAGGAAGCATATAGATGGGTCTTCCTTTTTTATCCATTCTTTTACTCTGTGTCTTGATTGGTGCATTCAGTCCATTTACGTTTAGGGTGAGTATCAAAAGATAGGTACTTATTGCCATTGCTGGCTTTAGATTCGTGTTTAGCAAAGGTTCAAGGGTTGCTTCTTTACTATCTAACAATCTAACTTAACTTTCTTGTTACGTTACTGTAAACACAGTGTGATGTTTCTTTATTTCTCTCCCTTCTTATTCTTCCTCTTCCATTCTTTATATACTAGGTTTTTTATTCTTTGCCTTTAGTTAGTTTTGGATGGTCTGCTTTCTTTGCTATGATTTTATTTTCTCTGGTGACAGCTTTTTAGCCTTAGGAATGCTTCCTTCTAGAGCAGTTCCTTTAAGATGTCCTGTAGAGGTGGTTTATGGGAGGCAAATTGTCTCAGCTTTTGCTTGTCTGGAAATTGTTTAATCCCTCCTTCATATTTAAATGATAATCGTGCTGGATACAGTATTCTTGGTTCGAGGCCCTTCTGTTTCATTGCGTTAAATATATCATGCCATTCTCTTCTAGCCTGTAAGGTTTCTGTTGAGAAGTCTGATGTTAGTCTGATGGGTTTGCCTTTGAAGGTGATCTTTTTTCTTTTTCTAGCTCCCTTTAATACTGTGTCCTTCTCTTTGATCTTTGCCATTTTAATTATTATGTGTCTTGGTGTTGTCTCCCTGGGGTCCTTTGTGTTAGGAGATCTGTGGGCTTCCATGGACTGCGAGACTATTTCCTTCCCCATCATGGGGATGTTTTCAGCAATTATTTCTTCAAAGACACTTTCTATCCCTTGTTCTCTCTCTTCTTCTTCTGGTACTCCTGTAATGCGAATATCGTTCCGTTTGGATTGGTCACACAGTTCTCTTAATATTCTTTCATTCCTAGAGATCCTTTTATCTCTCTCTGCCTCAGCTGCTCTGTGTTCTTCTTCTCTGATTTCTATTGCATTAACCGTCAATCTTGCATCTCGTCCAGTCTGCTGCTGAGCCCGTCGATGGCTTGTCTCATTTCTGCATTATCTTTCCTGACTTCCCTCACTTCCTCTGTTAGCTCTTGCATATTTCTCTGTAGATCCATCAGCATGGTTATGACTTTTATTCTGAATTCCTTTTCAGGAAGATGCTGCATTTCCATCCCTTCAGATTCCTTCTCAGGGGTTGTCTGGATCTTGGTGATATTTGTCTGTATCATGTTCTTCTGTCTTGTCATGTTGATAGGAGTGGTCGCTGGTAGGCGCCACATATGTCAGCTGGGCTCTTTAAGGTTAAAAAAAAAAAACCAGCAAAGAAACAAGCAAGCCAAAAAAACGAAGGAAGAGACAGAAGAAAGAAATGAAAGAAAAGGAAGGTGAAAAAAGAAAAAAAAGGGCAAGAAATAAAACAAACAAGCAAAAAAAAAAGCAAGAAATAAAACAAAGGAGAAAAAAAAAAGCCCACCTGGAGTGGATTCTCTAAGCGTGCTGTAGGTGTCGCTGTTGCTCCAGTAATCCACAGTCATGGCCGCGCCGCTTTTTGGCCATGGCACGAATGAATGGGCGGCTATTGTTTCTGTATAAACTTCCAGCATGTCTGCTCCCTTCTCTCCATCACCAGCAAAGGAGACCGATGTTCCCCAGGACTTCCAGCCTGCCGGGCTGAGCCCGCCAGGGCAATGGTGTTTCCTCGCTTGCACCCCCGCCTCTCCAAGACCACTACAAACGGCATGCGCTTTTCTCTTGTCCGTGGGCGCTGGCTGCACCGTCCCGGCGTGTTCCCGGCTCAAAACCTGCACCTTTTGCCTCTCCAATGTCCGATGCACCACGCGATGTGTTTCAGCACTCCCGGCGCAGACCACCGGGGCTGGTTTTTTCGCGGACCTGCTCTTCCACTCCCTCCCGGCTCCGAATCCTCTCCTCCTGCCGGCGCGCTAGGGTGGTTGAGTGCTCGGGTGCCGCCGGGCGGCTCCGTATCTTACCCGCCTCACGGGATGCTGAGTGCTCCCGGGTGTGGCTGCATGCTGTGCCCTTTCCTGTGTGTTCTGATTTCTCTTTAAGGAATAGTTTTATTTGCTGTATTTTCATAAATTTATATAGTTTTGGGAGGAGATTTCTGCCGCCCTGCTCACACCACCATCTTCTCGGAAGTCTGGCTAATAACTTTTTGTTTACCAAATTGAATCTGACCAGGGAGACCACATGTTGCATATTCAGTGCCATTTTTCCCTATTAGGATTTCATTTTTCCATCAGTTTGGTAATTGAGTATTATAGTACCTGACTATATATAAACAAAGAATGAAAATTGAGGTAGTAAGATTTTGCAATGTCCTAACTCTTTTTTAAGTTTTTCTAAAGAAGTGATTTCAAGCATCACTCAGATTTTCCTAAATTATGAAAATGAATTTGGTGTTTGGGAAACATGATAATAGAAATAAATGTGGTTGTTAGGAGCTTAGATTCTGAAGCCAGACTATATAGGTTCAAATCTTAGCTCTGCCATTTACTAGCTGTATAAAGTTAGGCATGTTAATTAATTTCTGTAAGCTTCAGTTTCTTTTTATCTACAAAAAGTGGGGACAATAACAATACTAAACACAAAGCGCTGTGGTGAAAATTAAATGATGTAACATTTGTGAAAGGTCTTAGGCACTTGTTAAGTGCTCAAAAATTTTAGTGATTGAAAGTCATTTTCTTTTTTTATCAAAAACAATTTGGCAGTATTTAAGAAGTATATTAATTTAAAGGAAACTCTTCACACATTTATTTTTCTTAGTTTTTAAAGCCAAGGATGTTTCAGAATATGAATTTATGGTCATTTTAATTTCTATTATCATGACTGTAATCATGTAATGAAGTTGGGACAGATTGCATAATTTCTGAGCCTTTTCCTTATCTGTGAAACTATTCTCTCTTTAGTCCTTTATTATTTGATTCTGGGTAAAAACCTCTGTTTTGTGAACTAGACCATAAGCTCCATATGCACAAATGTTAAAGTTTGATCTTTTAATATAATTCAGTTTAGCAACTAGGGTACCAGGTAGAGTTTTCATGTGGAGGTGATATCTGAGCTCAGCCATGAAGAATTTAGGAGTTCCTTACTTGGGAAGATAGATTTTATTTATATTTTCCACAAGTGTAAAACTGGAGCTTGGTACTTCTGTTTAGTCCAAGATTGGGTCCAACCCATGCATCAGGTTCCCCAGCCTTGATGCTGGGAAAGAAAATTAAGTCATTTCCACTTCCTTTGTGCCACCATTCAGTTTAGAAGGCAGGAAAATAAAAATTCTTTTAAGCCATGAGCCACTAATGGATTTTTAACAATTTCTTGCTAACCTTGAGGTTCTCAGAGTTCTTGCTGCACAATTAAGCATGACAAGCTCCAGGGACCACCTACAAAGAACTTGGTTGTTAGGGGCCATTTCTGCACACTTCTTGAGTCTTGCCCCATTTGTAAATGGCACTTGGAGTATGTTGAAGGCAAAGAAAACATGGCATACTTATAGGATAACATGACGGTAGGGGCTTATAGAAGTTTATAGAAGGCAAGAGATTTTTCTGGAAGTCAGAGATGTCAGAGTCAAGAAAACAAGTTCACAGATTCAAAAAGACATATGCACCCTTATGTTTATTGCAGCAGTATTTACAATAGCCAAGATATGGAAGCAACCTGAGTGTCCATCAGTACATGAATGGATAAAGAAGTTGTACATATACACAATGGAATACATCCTACCATTTGCAACAACATGGATGGAGCTAGAGGGTATTATGCTCAGTGAAATAAGTCAGGCAGAGGAAGACAAATACCAAACGATTTCCCTCATTTGTGGAGCATAACAACAAAGCAAAACTGAAGGAACAAAGCAGCAGCAGACCCACAAACTCTAAGAAGGGACTAGCGGTTACCAAAGGGAAGGGGTGAGGGAAGGAGAAGGGTATTAAGGGGTATGATTAGTACACGTGGTGTTGGGGGGATCATGGGGAGGACAGTGTAGCACAGAGAAGACAAGTAATGACTCTGTGGCATCTTACTACACTGATGGACAGTGACTGCAATGGGGTATGGCGGGGGCTCAATAATGTGGGTGAATGTAGTAACCACATTGCTTTTCATGTGAAACCTTCATAAAAGTGTCTATCAATGATACCTTAATAAAAAAAAAAGATGTCAGAGTCATTGTGATATGTAATGGAGAAGGGGCTGTGATGCAGTTTTATTCTTAAAATTCTGAACAATGTAGAGACCAGGTAGGGAGGCTTTCAGACACAGACCCGCAAGTTGAAATATCTCCTTTAATTAGGGAAAAGCTCCCTTTGTGATTTAGGGGTGGGTTAGGGGGATAGAGTGCTTGCAGAACTGAAAAGGAACTCCTTGAAAGTATTTGGTGTATTATTCAGGGCTCCCTCATTGTTAAAGCACTTGAGTTTGTTTGGTTTTGTTTTTCACCTTGTGTATGAAATGATATGGCAACAAGAGGAGCAGTTGCCTGATTGACCATTTTCTTCAAAATGCCAGGTCTCTACCAGACCCACCCAACCATCCTCAACAGCTTTGCACCAAAAAGGCATACTGTATGAAGGAAGGAAATGTGGACATTAGGTCTCTACAGCCTGTTAGAGCCGTTAGTGAAAGTAACATGTTCCTGTGTGCCTGCCTACTCCCTCTCCCACCAGTCCACTCTTATCTTAATCATTTCAAGACTTAGAATTGATATATTTTAAAAGCCTAAAGTTTTGGGGCATTTGAATATTTGGTAAGCAGGATGATTTCACAATATATGTGTTTTCTTTCTGTATCTTAGGAAAATGTAAATGAAGGACCATCACAAAGATGATATTCAGCAAAACTTTGTAGTTGTTTTTCGCATGATTCTAAGCCATTTTTGTGGTTGTTGTTTCTGTCACTTTTTTGTTAAAGACCCACCATGTTCTAGGCACTGAACTGGCCACTTTATGTGTTTTTTTCCTTATTTTACGTATGAGGGTGTTAAGAGTCAGAGAAAGTAAGAGATTCAAAATGTAAATAAAAAACAAAACTCTAATGAAATAATACATTGAGGCAATGATGATTAATGACTACTAAAACTATTAGATGAAAAGTTGACAAGGAACTTTTTAATAGATGGATCAGGCTGATAACACTGATCAATCCTAACAGCACAAAAAGACCACTGGGCATTATGGGTCTCCTGATGCGATTATATTAGAAAGTATGCAACACAACCTGTGAAGTAATTGCACCAGAAATCCCGAATCTGGCCAAGTCTTTCTAGAGCTAACATTATTATTTTCAGTAAATAACTGGGGGGATAAAAAGGAAGGAGATGGAATTTGAAGCTTAAGAGATGCATCAACCAAATGTAATGTCTAGACCATGTTTGATTCCTGATTTGAATAAACTTGCTTTTGTTTGTCTTTGTTTTAAATCAGTTGTGGAAATCTGAATACTGGATATAATAATTCCTTATTTATTATTCATCTTAAATTCTTATCTTTAGAAATGTATAAAGAAGTATTTACAAATGAAATTATATTTCTAGAATTTACTTCAATATAATCCATTGGAGAGGGTAGAGGGAAGGAGTTGGAAAAGGATAAAGATTAAGCAAGTTCATCTCTGTGTTGATAATTGTTGAAGCTAAGTGATGGATACATGGGGACTCGTTATTCTGTACTCTCTCTACCTCTTATTTTGAAAATGTCCAAATAAAAGTTAAAAAATTAAAAATCAGAGTGCACAGTGGGTATTCAATAAATACATGCTGGGTTCAACAGAGTTTCTTTAAATTAGGTTTCTAAATGTTTGCTTAAATCAGTGTGTGTGTGTGTGAGTATATATATATATACTCATACAGATACATATATTTATATATATGATTTGTGTATATATATGATTAATTTCAAGGAACTAGCCTATACAATTATGGGAGTTGGCAAGTCTGAAATCTGTAGGAGGGCAGGCCAGCATGCTGGAAATTCTTGGGTGGGATCTGATGCTGCAGTCTTGAGGCAGAATTTCTTAGAGAAACGTTAGTTTTGCTCACAAGGCTTCCTGATTAGATGACACCTACCCACATTATTGAGGATAATTTCCTTTAATTAAATTCAACTGATTGTAGATGTTAACCACATCTATGAAATACTTCTACATCAGTACCTAGATTGGTTGATTGAATAACAGGGTCCTACAGCCTAGTCAAATTTGCTTACATAAAACTTACCATCACATCTACCATCAAATTCATAAGAACTGTGAAAATTTAATGACTTAATGGATGTAAAGCCCTTAGAGCCTAATACACAGGAGCCTAACATAAAGGTTAGTTATTATTATATACTCTAATTCCCAAAGTACCTTGGTTCTAGGAAAGATAATAATAATAGATTCAGTGATATATACAATCAAAGTATATCTGCACTAGAATGAACTTTGGAGGTCTCCTAGACCAGACTTTCATCTTAAAAATATGGAAGCTGATACTACGCTGATGAACAGTGACTGCAATGGGGTATGTGGTGAGGACTTGATAGGGGGCAATGTAGTATCCACAATGTTGCTCATGTAAAACCTTCATAAGATTGTATATCAATGATACCTTAATAAAAAAAAATATGGAAGCTGAGGTCCAGTCTCTTTTTCATACTACAGCCAGAGTGATTTTGTTTTTTTTTTATAATAATAAACAATACACAGAGAAAGCCCTGCCTTCCTGAGGCTTACTTCTTAACAAGGTACCCATTGTTCTGTCCCAAGTCTAACCAATATTCGTATTCATTTTCATGTGAGAAGGGAATGAGAGAATTGATCTCAGAGACTGTGCTGCAGGCCAGTGCCCCAAAGCATTGAACTGATAAGTAGAAATGTTTATACTCACATTTTAGATTCAGAGGCTTGGAACCTAAGCTTTTCCCACATCACTATCTTATTTGAAATTTCCAAGTAGCCCTTCTGTGGGGTCTCTTCATTAGGACTTAAGTCATTTCTCAAAAGTCTACTGAATACACCTGAATAGCCTAAGGGGAATTAAGAATGTTCTTTAGCACCTGTATTTCAAACACTGTGAAATTTGGCCATTGGGGAAGTTGTCTCCAATTCCCTTGACATGGGGATCCATTAACAAAAACTGCGTAAAAGCATAAGTAATAATTCTGTAGGACATTTTACAGTTTTACAAAGTACTTTTGAGAGATAGGCAGAGCAAATATCATTATCCCCACTTTACTGAGGAGGAAGCTGAAGCTCAAAGTTGTAAAATGAGTCACCCAAGACTACCTAATAGCAGATTCTGACTACCTAATTCCTAGTGTAGTGTGCTCTTTGCTGTACTCTACTGGCCATGTCTGGTGGATATAGATCTGGAGAGGAGCTGCTTTCCAACCCTGCAGTTCTCTTCCTTAGTTCTAAAATGAAGGCAGTCTTTACCCATACTTAGTCATAATTTGAATGTAACTTAACTTTTCTTTACTTGTCTTTAAACAAATAACAAGTACTTTTAAATCTGCAGCTTAGTTTATCTGAGAAAAAGCCTCTGAAGTTTAAAAAAATGTACCTGGAGGCTATGAAGTTAGCAAACTAATTTTTATATTTTTCTTGCTCTGGAAATCAATCTTAACTTCATCAGTAATGTGCATCTATCTTTGGATTGGACCTACATGTGCCTTTAGTAGTATGAATTTTGCCAGATTTTTTATGAATATGCTTGTAATCTGAAACTTGAACTTTAGAAAGTTTCCTCTCTGCATTTTTTAATTCTGTCAGGTCATTATTGTAGCTCTGAAATACCCACATTTTATTCTTAGGCAAATATTTCTTTAACAAATAAAAGACTATTTAAAATTGCTTTCCTATTCATAGTGTGCAATGCAGTTAAATAAGAAGTCTGCACAATTAGCCTCACCTTTGTTTCTGTCTCCACTATACCATTTGGCACATCTAATCATTTATGTAATGTGTCCGTGATTTTGGAGGATAAGGGCTTTGCCCTGGCATCTTTTAGATCTAGTGTAATATAAATAAAATGAACTGTGGAGTCAATCACACCTGGTTCCAAATCCCAAATCTATCACTTACTAGCTTAGGGGTATTAGGCAAATTACTTAACCTTCTGTGCCTCAGTTTACACACCTTTAAAATAAGGAAAATAATACCAAATTCCCAAGGTCATTATGATAATGATTAAAAGTACCTAACACAGTTGTGCTACATAGTAGGTACTTCACAAATATTTGATATTTCTCTCCTTTTTCTGTTAGCATTCCTAGGCATAGTAGTCTGGTACTTAAGGTCTCATTAAACTTTTGTTGAATGACTAATTCTCCCTACATTTCAAAATGATTGATGCTGTGTGCTAGTGAGTAGAGGGGTAACACTGCACCAAGCTCTGCTTTCCATGGCGTGGGGTTTCCTGCCTCTTAGGTATTTCACATGGTCACCATTTTGAAATTGCGTGATTTGAGGAAGAAATTTCCCATCTTCCTTGTCCTTCCTCCTGGCATTCTTTTTTTGGCTTCTCTTTCATTTATAGTGCTCGCCTTACTCTAGATTGTACTGATGTTATTTGTAGACTTGCCTTTGCCCAGGAAGAACTCAAAATCTACTACAAAGCTTCTTAACTTATTTGGGGTTCATTGTTATTAACCTTCTGAGACTGTGGTGAAGCTTACAAACTATCCCTCCAGAAAAAAATGTATGTTTATATACAAACAAAAGTTTTCATATTAGTTCACGGAGGTTTATAGACTCCAGAATAAAGACTCTCTCTCTAGATTGTATGTTCCTTAAGAGCGATACCTGAGTTTCATTAGTCTGTATATCTAGAGAGCCTACCACCTATGTGAGATACTCAGCAAATAGTTTCTGAATTGATTAATTGAAATGCAAAATGAAAATCTTCAGGTTTCTTACTACATAATCTCTAAACACATTTTCTTTCTTTCCTTAGGCTTCCATCTTAGTGGCACAGTAACTGAGCCGGCCAGTACTTCTGAACCAGCAGTGACTTACAAAGTTGCAATCAGCTTTGATCGATGCAAAATTACTTCAGTGACATGTGGCTGTGGGAACAAAGACATATTCTACTGTGCCCATGTGGTAGCCCTGTCACTCTACAGGATCCGTAAACCAGACCAAGTCAAATTACGTCTTCCTATCTCAGAAACCCTTTTCCAGATGAATAGGGACCAGCTACAAAAGTTCATTCAATATTTAATCACTGCACACCATACTGAAGTTCTTCCTACTGCACAGAAACTGGCAGATGAGATTCTATCCTCCAACTCAGAAATTAACCAAATGAACGGTAATTGTACAACATTTTGTTGTTAAAAATCTACCTTGTTGCTTTATTGCATGTTGAGAGGTTGGGATATTTTTGCAATTGTAGTCACTTAACCTTTACCAGCTCATTCTATCCAAACAATTGCCTATCTCTTAGTTTCTTAAAATAGTCAATTGTCTACCTCATAAATGTTTTGGCGAAAAAGGACAGAGAATGTTAGATATATTGACTGAGTTCATAGACTTTTTTTATGCATACAATCCATGTCCACGGGAACCTGGAATATTCAATCAGGAGTGAGAGAAAGCTTAAAGTAATTTGTGTCATTCGTGAAATGAGATGGATATGAGAATTCCCTTGACATTTCAGGATCCTACATAGCATCAGGGTTGTTCTAAAGAGCATCTGTTAGCATTGTGCTTAGGCACTATGCATAATGTGCTTATTACACTATGTGCTAATGCTCTTATAAAGGGAGGGTGTATGGATGGAGAAGGATACTAGGTTCACTCATTCATTCAACAAGTATATATTGAGTACCTGCTATGTACAAACAATTGTGCTGATTGCTGAGGGCATAAAACAGACATGGTTCCTGCCTACAAATAGATTATAATCTAGTAGAAAAGATAGCCACATCTGAAATAAATGCTTGCTTTTATAATGAAGACAGGTTGTAGAGACTTAATCATAGGGAATGATTGAAGAATTTTGAGAGGAGGAGCTATGTTAGTCAATATTTCATCTCGTTTGTTAGGTCTTCCTATGTTCCAGGCATCATACAAGGGACTTTATTTATGTTAATTCATTTAGTTTTCGAAACTACTGTGTGAGGTAGGTGTTATAAGCATTTCCATTTTTTAAATAAGGAAATTACTCATAACCCAGACTTGACTCCACAATGCAAGATTTTTATGCTTTCTATACTACCTCTATTTTTAGAAGATAACATTGATACTAGTGTGAAAGAGGCAATGAGACCAGGTGGATAGCCTGTATAATGCTGTAGTTCATGTGCCAAAGGGCCTGCCTTTCTCAGTCCAAGAGAGCTAATCAGGTCCTTCATGTGACCTCACCACATCTTAGAATAAAGGACAGTCAGACAGACAGGTTTCCAGGAACTCTTGCTAAATAGCAGAAATGATTTCTGTTGCTTACTACTCAAAGTTGTAGTGTTTACAGAATAACTGAACTCTATTTTAGTGATACTCCTAGAGTAGCTTTATATATCTCTTCTTACCCACATAGGGAGGCTGTTCTACATCTGTGGCCTCCTCCAGTCTAGAGCTGAGTTCTGTTGCACCAAGAAGTATAGCTCTGTACCCCCAAAACTGGGTTATTGCCTACTTCCAAGCCTCATTCCCACTAGCTCTTCCTCAGAATTTTTGTCTATTTCCAAGCTCTCTTGCCTTTTCTTGAAATGACCACTGGGTTGGGGACCTGTATTGTACTTGGCTTGTTCACCACCACTGTCACTGTAACCCTCTTCCCTCTTTCCCACTGTGCTAAAAGCAGCCTTTATCCCTTGTTACACCTCCCATCTCAGTTCCTCCTATGTATTTGTCTGAAATTAGGCTTATAATGCCACACTGAACTTGAGATGTGATTCTCAATCTTCCCCAGGAACTACTACTTCTGTACCTGTTTTTCTCCCACACTAATATTACCTTCCTACCCCAGCTTCCCTAGTATTCTATATAACCTTTCCTAATCTATTTCTAACAAGTGCTGATATAGGCAGTGATACTAGAGAGGTTAGTGGGGAATGGAGATATCTTAGAGGTAGCATGGACTGGATTCAACATCCAGATGTGTAGGATGAGTAGTGGTTGAAGAGGAAGGTGAGAGAAAACTGAATTCCAGAATGTCGAGCTAAAATAGTATTGGCGAATTTTATGATAATTTTGCCATTCACCTAGAGAACAGAAGAGAAATGAATTTAGGAGGAAGATGGATTCAATTTAAGTTTGAGGTGCTTGTAGAACATTTAGGTAAAAATTGCTGATAGTTAGATATATGGATCTGGAACTGAAGTCAAAAGTCAGAATTTTGGAGTTAACTGGTATACAGAAGAAATCTGAGGTCATGTTTCTGTTCCCAGCTATATCTTTTAAACACTTAGAACATCTTCCTTATTCTCTCTCCCAAATCCTACTTCTCACCAAAACAGACTTAGAAGTCAAGAATAAGATACCTAAAACTGCTAGCTATCTGCTTTTTTTCCCCTTCCCCATATCCCCCCCACTACATTATGTGTGCTAATCATAATGCCCCCTTTTCCCCCTTATCCCTCCCTTCCACCTATCTTTTCCAGTTCCTTTCCCTTTGGTAACTGTTAGTCCATTCTTGGGTTCTGTGAGTCTGCTGCTGTTTTGTTCCTTCAGTTTTTTCTTTGTTCTTATACTCCACAAATGAGTGAAATCATTTGATACTTGTCTTTCTCTGCCTGGCTTATTTCACTGAGCATAATACCCTCTAGCTCCATCCAGGCTGTTGCAAATGGTAGAATTTGTTTTCTTCTTATGGCTGAATAATATTCCATATGTAGCACTTCTTTATCCATTCATCTACTGATGGACACTTAGGTTGCTTCCATTTCTTGGCTATTGTAAATAGTGCTGCAATAAACATAGGGATGCATATGTCTTTTTCAAACTGGGCTGCTGCGTTCTTTAGGGTAAATTCCTAGGAGTGGAATTCCTGGGTCAAATGGTATTTCTATTTTGAGTTTTTTGAGGAACCTCCATCCTGCTTTACACAATGGTTGAACTAATTTACATTCCCACCAGCAGTGTAGGAGGGTTCCCCTTTCTCCACATCCTCGCCAACATTTGTTGTTGTTTGTCTTTTGGGTGGTAGCCATCCTAACTGGTGTGAGGTGATATCTCATTGTGGTTTTAATTTGCATTTCTATGATGATTAGCGATGTGGAGCATCTTTTTATGTGCCTGTTGGCCATCTGAATTTCTTCTTTGGAGAAGTGTCTGTTCAGCTCCTCTGCCCATTTTTTAATTGGCTTATTTGCTTTTTGTTTGTTGAGGTGCAAGCTCTTTATATAATTTGGATGTCAACCCCTTATCAGATGTGTCATTTATGAATATATTCTCCCATACTGTAGGATGTCTTTTTGTTCTACTGATGGTGTCCTTTGCTGTACAGAAGCTTTTTAGTTTGATATAGTCCCACTTGTTCATTTTTGCTTTTGTTTCCCTAGCCCAGGGAGATATGTTCATGAAGAAGTTGCTCATGTTTATGTCCAAGAGATTTTTGCCTGTTTTTTTCTATGAGTTTTATGGTTTCATGACTTACATTCAGGTCTTTGATCCATTTAGAGTTTACTTTTGTGTATGGGGTTAGACAATAATCCAGCATCATTCTCTTACATGTAGCTGTCCAGTTTTGCCAACACCAGCTGTTGAAGAGGCTGTCATTTCCCCATTGTATATCCATGGCTCCTTTATTGTATATTAATTGACCATATATACTCAGGTTTATATCTGGGCTCTCTAGTCTGTTCCATTGGTCTATGGGTCTGTTCTTGTGCCAGTACCAAATTGTCTTGATTACAGTGGCTTTGTAGTAGAGCTTGAAGTCAGGGAGCGTAATTCCCCCTGCTTTATTCTTCCTTCTCAGGATTGCTTTGGCTATTCGGGGTCTTTTGTGGTTCCTTATGAATTTTAGAACTATTTGCTCTAGTTCATTGAAGAATGCTGTTGGTATTTTGATAGGGATTGCATTGAATCTGTAGATTGCTTTAGGCAGGATGGCCATTTTGACAATATTAATTCTTCCTATCCATGAGCACGGGATGTGTTCCATTTATTGGTATCTGCTTTAATTTCTCTCATGAGTGTCTTGTAGTTTTCTGAATATAAGTCTTTCACTTCCTTGGTTAGGTTTATTCCTAGGTATTTTATTCTTTTGGATGTAATTGTGAATGGAATTGTTTTCCTGATTTCTCTTTCTGCTAGTTCACCAGTAGTGTATAGAAATGCAACAGATATCTGTGCATTTTTTTTGTATCCCGCAACTTAACTGAATTCAGATATTAGATCTAGTAGTTTTGGAGTGGATTCTTTAGGGTTTTTTATGTACAATATCATGTCATCTGCAAACAGGGACAGTTTGACTTCTTCCTTGCCAGTCTGGAAGCCATTTATTTCTTTGTGTTGTCTGATTGCCGTGGCTAGGACCTCCAGAATTATGTTGAATAAAAGTGGGGAGAGTGGGCATCCTTGTTTTGTTCCCGATCTTAAAGGTAAAGCTTTCAGTTTCTCGCTGTTAAGTATAATGTTGGCTGTGGGTTTGTCATATATGGCCTTTATTATGTTGAGGTACTGGCCCTCTATACCCATTTTGTTGAGAGTTTTTATCATGAAAGGATGTTGAATTTTGTCAAATGCTTCTTCAGCATCTATGGAGATGATCATGTGGTTTTTGTCCATCTTTTTGTTGATGTGGTAGATAATGATGGATTTTTGAATGTTGTACCATCCTTGCATCTCTGGGATGAATCCCACCTGATCATGATGGATGATCTTTTTGATGGATTTTTGAACTCGGTTTGCTAACATTTTGTTGAGTATTTTTGCATCTATGTTCATCAGGGATATTGTTCTGTAATTTTCTTTTTTTGTGGTGTCTTTGCCTAGTTTTGGTATTAGAGTGATGTTGGCCTCGTAGAATAAGTTTGGGAGTATTCCCTCCTCTTCTACTTTTTGGAAAACTTTAAGGAGGATGGGTATCAGATCTTCACTAAAAGTTTGATAAAATTCAGCGGTGAAACCATCTGGTCCAGGAGTTTTGTTCCTAGGTAGTTTTTTGATTACCAACTCAATTTCTTTGGTGGTAATTGGTCTATTCAGATTTTCTGTTTCTTCTTGGGTCAGCCTTGGTATGTTGTATTTTTCTAGAAAGTTGTCCATTTCTTCTAGGTTATCCAGTTTGTTAGCGTATAATTTTTCATAGTATTTTCTCATAATTCTTTGTATTTCTGTGGTGTCCATAGTGATTTTTCCTTTCTCATTTCTGATTCTGTTTATGTGTGTAGACTCTTTTTTTCTTGATAAGTCTGGCTAAGGGTTTGCTCTCTGCTTTTAATATCAGAATGGATCTGCTCCTCACTTTTCTGAAAGTTTTCTTTTTTTAGTCCCTGTTTGTGGTTTTAGCTAGACTTTGTCTTGTCTCCTTTGGATTGGTGATTCAATTTTGACCATCTTTGCAACTCTACATCTGCTACTGCTCCATGCTTTGTTTGATTTGCCTTGGTAGCTCCATAGCCCAAGATTCCCAGCATCCTAGCCAGGGCTTCAGTTGCTCCTTATCCATGAAGAGAGATTGGATACTGAGAGCAAAGTAAGATAACTTGAGGAGTCAGGTCAAGAACATGTCTTACTAATTTTTGAGTCTCCATTACCAAGCATGGGACTTGGAAAATAATAAGGGTTTGTTGAATAAATATAGCCATGGATATGACACAGAAGCCAATATGAACAAAGTTGAATGTGAAATGAGAAAAAGCTAGCAAGTAATTATTAAAGTCAGTATATAATTGAATTTCAAGGAGTGAATGGTCAACAGTGTTGAATGTTGTAGAAGATACAGACCAGAACTAACAAACATAGAAAGTCAATTGGGGGGAAATAAAGAATATGCAGAGATGAAGGCTTCAAAACTTTATTAATAATATCATCATAGGAATAAAGAAATTATTGCGACCATGAGATAAAAACTGGATAGTATAAAAACAAATTCACAGAACAGAAAGAACTAATGAATATTACAAATATGGTGGAAAAAATTATAAAACTAAGTGATTGAAAGTAAAGGTAAGAAAAATTCCTGTAAAGTAGAGCAAAGAGGTGAAAAATAAGAGGGAAAAAAATGTCAAAAATTAAGAGAATGAGTCCTGGGACTCCAATGTTTAAATAATATGGGTTTCAGAAATATAAAACAGGGGTAAGGAAATCATCCATGAAATAAATGAAGAAAATTTTCTAGAACAAAAATACGTGAGTTTCCAAAGTGAAAGAACTGATAAATGCCTGGCAATGGAAAAGAAGGGTCCTTTCAATAAATGGTGCTGGATCGATTGGATGGTCAATTGATATTCAATGGATATTCAGTGTGAGGTAAAAAAGAAACCTGATTCCTACCTTATGACATACAGAAAAATCAGTTGCAGATATGTGAAAAGTAAAACATTAAATCTATAGGTGATAACATGAGAAAATAACTTCATGTCCTTGAGGAACGAAGAAATTTCTTAAGTAGGAAAAGACTTAACAAATTGAATTACATTCAAATTTTTTAACTTCTTTTTATCAAAAGGTACCATTAAGAGACTAAAAATGCAAGGAAGTGGTGGGAGAAGATATTTTTAATAAATATAACTGGCAAAGATCTTGTATCCTAAATACATAAAGAATCCCTTGCAAATAGCAAAGTCGAGAGGAGACAGAAAAAGTTGTCATCTAAGTAAAGCTGAACAAATGGGTTGTCTGTGACCCAAAAATTTCTCTCCTAGATGTCTACCCAATGGAAATGAGTAGTGTGATTTGTAATAGCCTAAAATAGAAACAATCCAAATGTCCATCAACAATAAAAAGTGTGTTTGTGCATATATATGCACAAATACATTTATGTACAGGGCCAGAAGACTAAAAAAAGACACACCATTGTATTAACAATGGTAATCTGTGGCTAGTAGCCTTAGAGGTGGATTTTTAGTTTCTTTATGCTTCAGTGTATTTTCTAAAATAAGCATGTATTCTTTTATAATTAAAAAGGGATGATTAAGAATGAAAGAAAAATTGGTTCTATAGACTTAATTCCCTCAGGACAGGTCTCATAATTACAGCTTCGCTGCTGACTTGGAGCCTCAACCCACATGATCCTTTCTATTTTATCTTCACCTGTTACCATTTCTCTCCTAATCTAGAGGAAAGTTTCACACTATAACCATGAACTGCCATTTACATTGACTGGGTCCACTTTACTACTACTGAGGGTAATGGATTTCATACTCCTCTTTTTATGAAAAGATTAAAATGTTCAACCATAAATATATACAGGGACATTTTAATCTTTTTCTTTCCTTTTTTTTTTTTAAGAATTTTGCCTGGGAGTTTGTGAACAACAGTTGGAGAGGCTTGTTGTGAACTCCAGCCCTAGTTTATCTAGTTAAAATTATATGTGCTCTTGTTCATTCATTCCTAAATTCTGTGACCTCCTCTACTATCTGACCTTTAATGTTGACATTTCTTATATATTAACCTTAAATTTTCTCTTCTTATTCAATATGATCTCTATAGGAAATCTCAGCTACATCCTTCACTTGAAATGTTGTCTATATACTCACAGATTTATTTCTCCTTTATCCAACTGACTATTCCATATCACAGAGACATCCCCATATCAACATATCCAAATGTGAATTTATTTCTTCCCCAAACTTACTTGATAAATAGCACCACCATCTAGCCACTGGATCATGATAGAAACTGTATAGTCACTTTTTTCATAATTTACATGCATTATGTTGCAAGAAAGTTAATTTTAGCTCCCGAGTACATGTCTTCATTTTCCACTTTTCTATTGATACTGCCATCACCCTACATCAAACCACTAGATTACTCCCCTAGACTGTTACCTTCTAACTCATCTTTCATACCCACTGTTGTTCCCTTCTGTCCCATTCTCCTTCACACAGCCATCCAAAGTAACTTTCTATAACTACAGATTTTGTCATATCACTTCTTGTTTAAAATCCTTCAGTGCCGTCTTTTTGCTCTTAGGATACAATCCAAATTTCATATGGCCTACAAAACCTTGCGTGATCTCGGTTTTGCCCGTGTTTCCACATGTTATTCCCTCTCCTTGGAAATGCTCTTTCTATCCTCTCCTTATTATAGATGTACTTAATTACCACAAAAATTTATTACTTCATGCTTTTTTCAGCAAAAAATACAGATAGTATTTCCCCTACTCTGAAGGGCTACCTCCTATACTTTCCTCGGGTGTTCACTTAAATATCCCTTTTTCAGGGAAAACTTCTTTGACCTTTCTTTCTTTCCACACAGATATGTGCATGTATGATTATTTTCTTAATGTCTCTTCCTCCAACTAGTCTATCAGCTCCACATGGATAGGGACTGTATCCACTTTGTTAACCACTATATATCCAGTATTTGGCACAGGTCCTAGCACATTGTGAGCTCTCATAAATATTTGTTGACTGAATGAAAATGTCTTAGAAAGTCCTCATTGGGGCCCCTTGCCAATGCTCTCCCAGCTGACTTTGACTCCTTCAACAGTCACACCAACTGCTTATAGTGTTACCTAGATGCCGCAAATGTTGACTTAATCCATTTTTTGCTGCAACCATTCATTTTGGCAGCTCAGTTTCTCATCTGGATTCATTGTAGACCAGCAAACATTTACAGTTTACCTTCCTTTCTTTACTATAAAATAAGCAAACTCTTCTGAAGTTTTAGGTGAAATTTTACTATTTGTAACTCTCAAGGCTTTTTGCCTTATCCATGCCCTATCACAGTAGTTTTCTCTAGTCTTCACACCAGGTATTTATAAGTTGTGCTTTATTTCTTCCATAGCTGCTACCCTTCCACCACCTAGACCTGAAAGATTCTCCAGTTTTCTACATACCCCTTCAGATCCTTAGAGGGGATGTCACTTCACACTTCTAGCCAGTTGATTAAGGCTAGCTCCCCTGGGAGACTGAGTTCTGCTCCTGTTTTTTCATATCCTAATTGAATCACCCACAGGTCAGAATTGTTATTCAAACCATCTCTACCCCTTGCTTTTTCATCACCATTACTGCTCTTTCCTCAGTCCTATCCTTAGCAACAAGGCATTCAGAAGCCCAGTCCTTGGTTTATACCTAGTTTATCTCAGTTCTGTATCTATAGATTTATTGAAAACTGGAATCATTAGAGGTGAGACTCTATAAACTGCATTTTTAACACAAACCCCAAGTGATTGTTCTGTATATTAACATTTGGGAATCACTGTACTGGTGAGAATTCTGTTATCCTCACTATGAGGAAAATGCACTATTCTGACTAACCCTATATTCTAGATAGTAGAATAGGCCAAGAAAGGATTTAGCTATCTTCAGGCACACCATCCAGCTTACATTCAGGGGCCTGAATGTAAACCAGCTGGTGGATCACAGCAGTATGAGGCTGTAGGCCAAAGAATAGCCTTGTAGTAAAGAACACAGACTTTGAAGAGAGACCAACATGTAGACCCTGGCTTATATACTATTGTTATATTATTTACCTGCATAAGCTCTAGTTTTTTCATTTTAAAGTTAGTGTAATAATATCACCTCATAAAGAGTTGTTATGAGAGTTCATTGAAATTTACTCAACAGTCACTGAGCACCTATTATGTGACAGGCACTGTTCTACACATTGCAAATTTACCAGCAAACAAAACAGTTTCTGCCCTTGAGGAGCATACATTCTAGTGGGAATACGTATAAAAAGTGCTTAGACTCTGGCATGCAGGAAGCACTCAGTAAGTGGTTGTTATTAACAGATATTTAAGGATTGGTTAGGATAAGGAGTATATTTGTTTTGCTTTGCCACTTTCAGGATACAAAAGAAGTATAGGATATAGTATTTGCCCACCTGGAGCTTAAATCTAGATGCTCGATGAGACATATATTTGTTCATTCTATAAATATTAACTCAGTGCTATAATGAACCAAGCCACTGCAGGGTACAAAAATGAATTCCTACTCTTAAAAAACTTCAATTTTGTTGAGAATATATAAGAAATGCACATTCCAATGTAAAACAAAGGGCAACAGGTCTTTAAGAGAAGTAATTATAAAGTGCTCAGAAGAGTGTTACTGCCTTTATATGCATATGCGCATAAGGTGTCATACTTGTGACAGGTAGCAATGGAGTATATGGCTAATTCAGTGAGATTAAAAAAGAGTCCCTTCTTGCCAAGTGAACTAAGCAGTACATGAACCTTGGCAGTGTTAGCCTCTCTGTATACTTTTTTTATGGTTTCCAGTTCTCATTGCGGCCCTGACTCTAGAGCTGAGGCAATATTAACAATGAGAAATACTGTTTATTGATGAAAGAACAGGGAGGGAATGAAAGGAAAAGCATAAGTAAAGTCATAAGGAAGTGTGGTTGACTTTTGGGAACACCAAGTTTCTGACTGAAACAGAATAAGTATAGTTTGTCATAAGGATAGAAATGAAAGCTAGGGCCTGAGCATGGAGAGCCTGGAATCCCAGTCTAAGCCACATGGACTCAATTTAGTAAGAGTAGTGCATCACTGAAGACTTCTAAGCAGGAAAATGATCTAATCAGAACTGTATTTAGAATAATACATTGAAAGAAAAATAGTAAAAAGTAGATACCATAAACTGGAAGACTGTAAGTATTAATTAGTGTTTGTAGAATAAATGAATGTGTGAGCTCTCATGACTTGCTGGAGAATAAAATGACCAAAAAAAAAACTTAGCAGAAGGGCAATTTTTCCTTATAGACCTGGATTTCATTTAAGCAGGGCTTTGATATAGGCTTTGATTAAATATGACATGAATTTGTAACCTATTACGTGACCACACATATAAAGTGTTGACTTAAAGTCTTTTATCACTTGGAGGCAGGTTTCTAAAAACTTTACACAGGACTCTCTTTCAGAAAGTAACAGAAGATTCAGTTTTCATACCTGTCTTGCCAGTGGGTTTCAGCCCTGAGCAAGTTCACTATGGATTCAGTGTGACCAAAGAAATGACAGTAGAACATTCTTGGGATGAAAGGGTTATACCCAACTTTATTCCCATGGTGGCAGGTCAATCACTAGAATCCCATCCACTCAGAGCGAGTCTGCGTGCAGCAAGCCTGTCTCTGCCTCTGGGCCTCTTTATCCGCACAGCTATCTCAGTCTCTATCCTCGGTGCTGCTCCCCTGCAGCCTTGCAGCTGTGCCACTGTGTCTTCCAGAGCACTGGGTGGAGCTCTTTATATAGACTCAATAACAATGTATTGCCCACAGGTGTGTAGTGAGCCAGCTAACCAGAGCTAGGTGAGAATCCCGGCCACAGGAACCTTCTCTTTATCCACAATACCGTAAATATTTCCTAGGTGCCTGTGACATTACCAGCACTGTGCTCTAGGTGATTCAGCTATGGATTCAACTTGGGACTCAACTGTAAGCAAAGAGCTAACAGACTACCAGAGGAGAAGGATGCTATAGGGAAAAAGGAAGTTACCATGGCCAGGATCCTCACCTGACTCTAATATATTTGCCCACTGTGCACATGCAATGCTCATGGGTGCATGCTTGCACACATGTTGGCAGTGAGCTGTTACTGGCTCTATAAAAGAGTGTGCCCAGTGCTCTGGGGCTGCGAGGTGGCGGCGAGACCAGAGGCAGAGACGGACTTGCTGCATGGAGATTGCCCTGGAGGCAGATGGGATTGTGGTGCTCAACCTGCCATCACAGAATAAACCTTTGTGTAAGACCTTTTACCCCAGACATGTTCTGTTGTTGTTATTCAGTCTCACGGAATCCAGAGTAACTTGCTGGTGACTGAAACCCTCAGGTGAGACAGATGCGTAAATAACTATGTTTTAAGTGGTGGTGTTGAGATGAGCCCAGATATGAAAGATATTTTGAGTGTAAATTTATAAAATATATCACCCTGTATGAAACTCTGCCTGTGCTTTAGGGGGCACGTTTCTATAAATTTAGAATTGTTGGCTCCACTTGAGAAGCAACAATTTATAGTGAACTTTAAAAACAGAATCTTATTTTCTGTGGAAGTGTTTAAAATAATGTGCATATGCAAAGGCTTATTTGAACTACACAGGAAGGCAAAAAATAAATGGTACCCTCCTCAGAAAAAAGAAACACATCACTACTTTCATGTTTGCATATTTCTTTCTGGGCTTTTTGCCTCTAGGGTGGTATTTGTAGACCTTGGAAAGAGGACACAACTGAGACTTAAGTGAACGTGAAATTAGCATTAAGCTTCTTACATGTATTTAGAACCATACAGTTACAAAGCTCAGAATAAGGCAGAATATCTGTCTGTTTAATATACTCACAGTGTCCCTCCTGCTGAATGTATAGCATATGAATTCAGGGGATTCATTTCACCATTCCCATTCCTCACAGTCACTCCTGCTGAATGTGTAGCATATGAACTCAGGGGATTCATTTCACCATTCCCATTCCTCACAGGCGCCCCTGACCCCACAGCTGGGGCCAGCATTGATGATGAGAACTGTTGGCATTTGGATGAAGAGCAGGTGAAAGAACAGGTGAAGCTTTTTCTTTCCCAGGGTGGTTACTATGGCTCTGGAAAGCAACTCAATTCGATGTTTGCCAAGGTAAGATATGAAAAGGGTTGGTTGTGGGATTTTTTTTTAACTTTCTTAAGTACACTGGGCTCACCTCGCTTCTAGCTTCATGCACTAGTTTACTTGACCTAGCTGTACTGAATGCTTGAAAACTAGAGGGAGGAGCTGATCAGAGCAGACCTGAGCAGGTCACATCCGGGGTGACTACCTCATCCTGGTAGTCCTCTTCCTTCTGCTCCACTCACTAAATGAGTTGCATTGCTGGGAATTTTAGTAATGAAGCTACCATCCCTCTGTTTGGAACCCAAAGCTGCTGGTGAGGCCTTAATGAAACTTAGTATTTTGGAACTAGGGGCTCTCACGGCAAGCTGGCTGGTTGGCTGGCTGGATGGCTTTTTTTCCCTAATACCTTTAGTGAGATAAAATTTGCATACCATAAAATTCATCCATTTAAAGTGTACAGTTCAATGGTTTTTACTATATTCACTGGATATGTGTGGCCATCACCAAGGTCAACTTTAGAGCATTTTCATCACTTTAAAAAGAAATCCCATGCCCTTTATCTATCACTCTCCTATCCTCCATCCCTCCCCCAGACCTACGCAACCACTAATCTGCTTTCTGTCTCTGTAGATTTCCCTATTCTGGACTTTCATAGGAATGGAATCATATAGTATGTCTTTTGTGACTGGCTTCTTTCACGTAACATAATATTTTCAAGGGTCATCCATGTTGTAGCCTGTATCAGTACTCCATTCCTTTTTATGGGTGAATACTACTCCATTGTATAATAACCCACATTTTGTTTCTCCGTTTGTCTATTGATGGACATTTGGATTGTTTCCACCTTTTGGCTATTGTAAAGAATGCTTCTATAAACATTCTTGGACAAGTTTCTGTGTGGACATATGTTTTCATGTCTCTCTAGGAGCGGCATTGATAGGTCAGATGGTAACTCTATGTTTAATCATTTCAGGAATTGCTAGACTGATTTCCAAAGTGGCTGCATCATTTTACATTCCCAACAGCAGATAAGGGTTCTGACTTCTCTGTATCCTCACCAACACTTGTTATCTGACTTTTTTATTCTGTCCATCCTAGTGGGTGTGAAGTGGAACCTCATTGTGCACAGTAGGTTTTCTTGATACATGCAGAGAACTTGCTTACAGCAAAAGGCCTTGTTGGCTCTTTGGATATATTATGCTTAGATACTTCATCTTTTCCTCTGCCTTTTCCATTTTTTTATGATGTGCAGTCACCAACCCCTAGCCCCTCTTTATGTATCAGGTTCGAGAGATGCTGCGGATGAGAGATTCCAATGGAGCCAGGATGCTGACGCTAATTACTGAGCAGTTTATGGCTGACCCACGTCTCACACTCTGGAGGCAGCAAGGAACAAGCATGACAGATAAGTGCAGGCAGCTCTGGGATGAGCTAGGTAAGTTCCATGTCTCAGAGAAGTGCTATGTCTGTCCTGCCAGCTTAGCCCCTTACAACAATGAACACTTGCCATCAGTCATTACATGAGCTTGCAAAGTGAACTTTAGCCCAGCTGATAGAAGATTTAGGCTCTACAGAGGCAACCAGAGTAATTCTGAATCAGTTGTGTTGCTTCCACAAAGCATTGTGCTTTGCTATTTGACATCAGCATTCTGTTCTGGATGTTACCACCTAAAAGCCTTTGCTGAGAGTAAACCTCTTTTCTTGGCTTCTGTTGCATGGCACTAACTGGGTCTCCAAATACTTATCAGCGTCACTTTTTTCACTTTCCCTGGGCCTGCTCGTCTTTATTGTTCCTAAACAGACCTCTTAGACCTAGGGCAATGTCCATGACTTGGGCCCTGGACATCTATTCTTTCTCTGTAATCCCTTGAGGACCTTAAAAATGAATAGCTACATTTTTTTTAAATTTCATGCCTTCAGAGCTTACCTTTGTGATGATGTGAGCCTCATCTTCCCACTTATTTGAGTTCCAGTCCCATATTGGCAGCTGTCCTATGACCATTTCCACTGAAATATCCCCTGATTGCCTCAACTTGAGAATCCAAAATTAACTCAGGACTTCTACCGAAAAACAGTTCCTCTGACTCTGGTACTGGCATCACCATTCCTTATGCTACCCAAATTATCAAGCACTTGTTTTTCTTTGATTCCCTACATCCAGTCACCAGCCTCATTTGATTGTTCAACCTTCAGAATGCAATTTAGCGTCCATTCACAATTTTTTATTTCCCATCACCATTGGTCTGGTTGAAGGCCTTGGGACTTATAGATTAAATTAGACCTGTAACCCCTCAGTGGCCTCTCTGTTCTAGATTATCCTCATCAAGGCCATCTTCTTTGGCCATCATTTCTCTTTTCATTTCCCTGCTCCAAGACCAGTTTTTCAATGCTAATACTCACAATTCCTCTCCCTTTGTTCAGAATCTTCCTTACCCTGAACTCACCATCCAGTCATGGCCCACTTTTGGAGTATACCAGAAAAGTTCTGTATGGCCCATCCTCCATACTTCCTGCAACCCAGAAAGCAATAACAAACTTGCTATGTGTGCAAAATAGCACTAGGAAACCTGCAGCTTAGGGGGTTGGTGAGTTCTTCTGGACTGAAGCCCCTGAAGCATATATTTTATAGTTTTAGGGCTAAAAGCCTTGGGGAATGAGGCTTAATAACTCTAGGACAATATATATACTTGGTTACTTCAGGGCTGGTAAGTGTGGGGTTTTGATTTGGGTGCTGAGGCTTTCTCATATCGCCTGGGGCACAAATGGCTTTGGAGCTCTCATTAATAATGAATAGCTACATTTATCGAGTGTCATGTGCCAGTTTCTGTGTTAAAGATTGTACTCACATTGTTTCATTTAATTCTTACAACAACCCTATGAGTAATTGTGTTTATTGCAAAGAAACAGAACAGCTCTGGTTACTTCTTAATACTGAATAAAATCATTATAGAAAACTATCTCTGCCATGACACAGTCACACTTTCTGAAGTACAGGAATGTTGCACTATTAGTCTGAAGCTTCCGATGCAACCAGTTGTGATCAGGGACACATGACACAATGCATGGCAACTTGGGAACTGCTTGTAGACTCTTTCCTCAGAAGGGATTGTAGGTGTGGACTCCCTTCCAAGGTAAGATACTGTCATCTCCATATTTTTTAGATGAGAAAACTGAGCTCAGAAAAGTTAAGTGTTTTGTTCAGGGTCACACACTAATAAGTGGTGGCTCTAACAGTGGGACCCCAATCTGTCTGATTCCAAATCAAACATCCTTCTCCAGCATCTCCCTGAATTCTATCGTGTTATGTACTTTTTTTCCCCCCACAAAGTGCATGCTTCTTAAGAATTTGAAATTAGCCTTCTTCAGAGAGTCAGTTTCATCTGAGGCCTGAATCTCTCTCGGAGTAATTTCTGTGACACCTATGGGATTGTGCTATGGACTTGGGCTTGACCTTTCGGGCAAAGATAGGGAAGAGAAGGTAAGCAAAGCTAGCTCTCAGTGCTTTAAAGGTTTTGTCAGATTCTTAGGTTCACTGTGGAAAGCTCTTCTAACATTTTCATATTAAGAATTTGCTGTATCAACCTTTCAAGAAACTCTCAGTGTTCTGCAAAGACAGTGGTTCTCAAACTTCTCAAAATCACCTGGAGTTCTTGTTTAAGCAGATTGCTGGGTCCTCCCCAAAGTTTCTGACCAGTAGGTCAGAGTGAAAACTGATAATTTGTGTTTCTAACAAGTTCCCGGGGCACTGATGCTGCTGTTCCAGGGACCGTATTTTGAGAAGCTCTGCACTAAGGGGGAGCTTATTGGGTCAGACACTAGAGCACAGTATAGTCGTGCTTCTCTAAATACTCTGAGGGTTCCTCACTAGTCACAAGGCCTGCTCACCTGGGGAAGACCTGGACAGAGTCGGTAGGAATCTGGAGGAGTGGGCTCACCACTTTCATTTCCTGAACCAGACAAGGTAGAAGCAATCATACATGAAGTTTTTCATCTCTCTATGTCTGTACACAAAGGCTTTGCTCTCTCTTCTGTTAAAATCTGTAAGGTATCTCGGTTGCCATAAACAACCAATCCTTACATGTTTGCTTTGGGTCCTGTGCCATGTCCTTCTCAATAATATTGCACCTGCAATTATCACCTTTCTCTGGCATCATTTATTTCTCCCTCTCTACTGGATCAATCCCATCCACATACAAATATGTGCTAGTATCTTCTATCTTTAAAAAAAAATGCCTTTGATGTTTCCATCTTCCTCCAGTCATTAGCCCATTTCTCTTTTCTTCAAGACACTTCTTCAAAAACTTGTCTGCAGTAACCCTTTCCATCTGCTCACCTCCATTCTCTGTTGAGCCCATTACAGTTGAACTTCCAATGCTCATCACTGCCACTCCACTGAAGTAGCTCTTGTCAAAATCACCAGTGACTTTCATATTGCTAGATATAATGGGGTCACTTCTCAGTTATTATCTTTCTTGACCTCTTGGCAGTTTTCAATAAAATAGGCCACACCCTTCTTGAAATTTAATCTCTTGGCTTTCATAACCCCACACCCTTCTGGTTTTCCTTCTACATTCCTGACTACTTTCTCTCAGTCTGTTTTGCAAACTCCTCCGCCTTTCCTTAATCCTTCTAAATATTGAGTACTCCACAGAACTCACTTCCCTGTCTACATTCTCTACCTAAGTGATCATATTCAGTCCCATGGCTTTAAATAGCATCCAGACTCAGGTAAGTCACAAATTTATGTCTCTATCCTTGACCTTCTCCTTGGGACTTATAGATTAAATTAGACCCGTGGCACCCTCAGTGGCCTCTCTGGTCTAGATTATCCTCATCAAGGTCATCTTCTTTGGCCATCATTTCTCTTTATCATTTCCCTGCTCCAAGACCAGTTTTTCAATGCTAATACTCACAATTCCTCTCCCTTTGTTCAGAATCTTCCATACCCTGAACTCACCATCCAGTCATGGCCCACTTTTGGGGTATACCAGAAAAATTCTGTATGGCCCATCCTCCATACTTCGTGCAAACCAGAAACTCTATCTAGGCTCAGTATCCAGCTTCCCACCACTTCTATGAAACATCTCAAGCATGACCATCTTAGAATGACCATCACAAAACTCTTAATTTTCCTGCCAAAATCTGACTTTCCCCTGTTGTTCCCATCTCAGTTCATGGCAGCAAGATGTATCTAATTGCCTAAGAAGAATAAGTGTCATCCTTGGTTTCCTCTGCTTTCTACCTTCTATACCCAGTCCAAGACCTGTTGATCCTCAGAGTTGGAGAACTGAATGAGATAATGTACATAAAGTACATTATTATAATGCCTAGCCCATAAAAAATAAATTACAGGCATTATCTTATTATATTTAATATATAATAAATAAAATTTTAACTTCCATAGTAGCTACCTTTATGAGAGCTTTTGACACTTTTTTTTTTACTGCTGGAAAATGAGCTTTTGGATACTGGTAACACAGTCCCATGAGTACTATTATATACAGGCAACTGAAGGATTTTTTTTTGCTTTAGCTCTCTCTCAGAGATGTGACCATCCCTGAGTGCTTTTGGAACACAGGGCACAGTGCACACAGTGTAACACAGACACCACAAGGGGAAGAACTACAGAGGAGGGGAAGAACTACAATGTGAAAAAAACTTTTTTCTTACAAGGTTTATACAGGCTTTTAGGATTCATAAGGACTTCAGACAGAATACTCATTTTTACTTATGATGAAAGTACTTATTCTCACTTTCTAGGGATCCCCTTTTTGACATCTAAATGCCTAAGGAATAGGAACTCCTTGATGACTAGAGTTAGTACCCTGTTTCTTTATTTCTTAAACCTCTCTCAACTCACCCAATCTGTTTTCCGTTCCTATTATCCTATTGATTTTTCCACTCAGAATGTCACTAGAGTCCTTCTAGTTGCCAAATATAATGGCCTCTTTTTGGTTCTCATTCTACTTGTGAAGATTAAGTGTGAAAATACTTTATTTCACTATAAATTAAAAGTACTTGTTAAACTGTAAAGTAAATGTGTGTCACTAATACTAGCATTCTGCTCGTTAGTCATTTGCTAATTGGCTTGTGTGCCAGCGGTTGCTCCTGGTGCTCTCTTTTGCCTATTCCTTATCTTCTATTTACGACTTAAATGTTATTTCCTCAAATTTCTGTCCTTAGCATTCCTCATGATGAGGTTTTCCTATCTTATTTGTGGGTAGGTGGGGCCCTATCCCTCCCTACATTAATTTTAGAAGAACCATCACACAGTGTAACACAGATTTTAGGGAGAAGAACTACAGGGGAAGCGGAAAAACTACAATGTGAAAAACACTTTTTTCTCATGAGGTTTATACAGGCCTTAGGATTCTTACATTCTAAAAGTGGAGAAAGTAACTATTTCATGATCTGAATATTTGTGCATCTTTCTCAGTGCTATACTTTTCCAAAATTTTTTGCCTCCTGCACCTATATTAAGGATTTCCTGCCACCTGGTGTTCATAAAGTACACTTTATATAATTGGTAGGAACTCATAGTCCCTGTAGGACTAAAAGCTAACATCCTAGGTTACAAAAATTTTTTACCACAAGGGTAAAATATCCAGGAGACTATCCAAAAGGACTAACACAACTCCTGGGAGTGTCTTTGCCTTATTAGATTATATCCTTTCTCCTGTTTGGGTATATACCCTCTTTCCATCTCTGCCCAAAGAACTCCTATTTATCTCTCGTTCTTCTTTTATCTTCTTTCACTTTTTAAAAATTGAAGTGTAGTTGATATACAGTATTATATTGGTTTCAAGTGTCCAATGTAGTGATCTGATAGTTATTCATGTTATTAAATGATCACTCCAGTAAATGTTTTTACCATCTGTCAGCAAAGAAGTATATTATATTATTGACTATATATTCTCTAAGCTGTGCTTTCATCCCCACGGCTAATCTAGATTATAATTGAGATTTTGTGCCGCTTTATCCCCTTCCCCTATTTCACCCACCCACTCCAGCCCTTCCCCCATGGTAACCACCAGTCTCTTCTGTGTCTTAGAGTCTGTTTCTGTTTTGTTCATTTGTTTGTTTTTTAGATTCTACCAATAAGTGGAATCCTGTGTTTCTCTGCCTGGGTTATTTCACTTAACATAATATTTTCTAGGTCCATCCACACTGTTGCAGGTGACAAGATTGCATTCTTTTTTATAGCTGAGTAATATTCCGTTGTGTATATGTACCACATCTTTATCCGGTTATCTATTGGTGGACATTTTCTCCTTCTTTTAAAATGAAGTAACACATGTACACAGGTTAAAACATCAAATAGTTCTACAAACTTTGTACTAAAAAACAGTATTCCCTTGCCCATTCCTTCACATTGCCACTTCCCACTTCTCAGGGCAATTTTTAATTATTTTAGCTACCTTTTCTAATATGCCTCCACATTTCTAAATAACTGTTCTTTCATGATTTTTAAATTCTTGTCTTCCTATAATGAAAGATGAGAATTTACCTAAGAGTCATACCTTTAGTATTCTTTCCTAAATAGGTTTTTTTTCATTTTTTGCAATATGGATAGGCTAAGAATGTTCTAAATCTTTAAGTGCTGCTTCCTTTTTTTGAATAAAAAGTCCATCTTTGAACTGTTTCTCTCTTCTCATATTTTACTGTAAGCAGTCAAGGGATTCAGATTGCCCCTTCACCACTTTGCTTAGATAATTCCTCAGCTAATTTCATCACTCTTAAGTTCTACCTTCCACAAAACACTAGTACATGGACACAATTCAGCCAAGTTCTTTGCCACATTATAACAAGGATCACCTTTCCTCCAGTTTCTAATAACATATTCCTCATTTCCATCTGAGACCTCATTCAAATGGCTTTTACTGTCCTTATTTCTTCCAACATTCTATTCAGGATTACTTAGGTATTCTCTTAAGAGATTAAGACTTTCTCTACAGCTCTCCTCTTTTCTTTCTGGGATCTCACCAGAATCTAGCATGTAACTCAAAACTCTTCCAACCTCTACCCTTTACCCAGTTCCAAGACTGCTTCTACATTTTTAGGTATTTGTTAGAGTAGCACCCCACTTCTTGGTACTAATTTCTTAGTCTGTTTGGGCTGCTATAACAGAATGCTATAGACTAGGGTTAATCATAAACAACAGGAATTTATTTCTTACAGTTCTGGAGGCTGGGAAGTCCAAGATCAAGTGACCAGCAGATTTGGTGTGAGGTCAGGGCCCCCTTCTTGTTTCACAGACAAACTGTCTTTTCACTGTGTTCTCGCTTGGCAGAAGGGACACGGTATCTCATGAGCGATCTCATTCTCATTGAGTCTGTAGTACCCAGTACACACATATGCACACACTATTAATTCCCTCTTCATCCTCCCAAAATAGTGATATTATGATTTGGAGTTAAATCAATACTAAATATTTACATTATTGTGACTATATAAATATTATTTGTAGCACAGTCATATAGTATGCTAATAATTGCATTTACTTTCTTAAACAATTTTCCCCCCTTTGGGAATTAATCATTACTTTTGTCTGTTGTTTGGCTTTTAGAGAGTTTGCGAACTTTTCTGTTATCATTAATTTACCCCCAAATTGTCCAGCAGAAATGTAAGATCTTTAGTATGTTTTGTGACATCAAATAACCTATCAATTTTATTATCTTCTTAGAGACATCCCTTCTAGAACTGTTTTCCTACCCCGATCTAGACTGTTTGCTCTCCAAACCTGCTGTGGAGTATAACCATGCAGATACATCTCTTCATTATCATTCTGGGACTTCCCTTTTTCTTTTTCCAGTGGAGGACCTTCCTGACTTCTAGATCCAACAACTTTCTCTCTTTGGTTTTACTCTCTTGTTTTGGTGGAGATGTAACATCTTCCTCTAGCTTCCTAAGATAGGGTATATGGGAGATGAATTTCCACAATTCAAGATAAATTTTGCATTTTTGAATGTCTGTATTTTACCCTCACTTTGATACTTTGGGTATAGAATTCTAGGTTGGAAATCTTGTCCTTTTCCCTTAAAATTTTGAAGACATATCATTGTCCTCTAGCTTCCTGTTGCTGTTGTGAAGTACCAAACCATTCTGGTCAAGAGAATGTTCTGGGTTTTTTTTGTGGAACCATATTTTTTTTTCTTCATCCCCACTAAACTAAAATTTCACAATATCACTTGCTCTTGGTTTTTTAATTTTTTAAAAACCTAATCTGCTTGGTAATCCTTCTCTTTTGGGAAACTTGTCTTTCTTCTGTGAGATGTGTTCTTGAAAAAAAAAATTTCATTTCCTCACGCTTATTTACTCTTTTTGTCTGTAACTACTCCTGCTATTTAGATATTAAATTCTAGGTTACTGTGCAGCAGAGGACAGTCTTGATCAAGGATAAGAAAATAGAGGGTTCCAGAGGGGTGTCTCTAAAAAGATAATGAAACTGATAGATTATTTGATGTGACTGACCATAATAAATGGAGGTTGATCCTTTAATTTTCTAATTTTTTTCTCTCCTTGTTTTCATTTCCATATCTTTTCTTTTTTTTTTTGTCATTTATCTTCTGGGAGGTTTTCTCAACTTTAATTTTCAACCATCATACTAATTTTTAACCTATTTTTGTCATATTTAATTTCCAAGAGCCCTTTTTGTTGTTGCTTCCTGCCTTTGTTTCACGGATGCAGTGTCTTCTCATGTTGAGGATACCAATTAGAGTTTATTTTCTTCAAGATTTTTCTTCTCTCTGCCTTGTCCATATTTCCTTCAAGTATTTTTGTTTGTTTGTTTGCTTTGTTCTCGGTCCTTCATGTAAGACACATTCCTCGTATATCTAATGTTCCTTAGTTGTCCATTCCTGTTTACAAGTAAGACACTTAAAAGCAAAAAGGTGTGTGTGTGTGTATGTGGCCTTGTCAACTAGTCAGTTGAAGTGAGGATGATCTGGGTGGGCTTTTTCATTGGAGAATCCCAACTATAGTATCCACAGTGTTTTTTTTTTCCCCTTGGGCTAATGAGTTCCCAGACATGAATCTCCCAAATCTCTTGTCTCTGGGTTATTAGCCTGTCACAGTCTTCTCAGAATCAAGTAGGGAAGGAGGATTGGATGGGGGATTTTTTCAATATGTATATTTTCCCTTGATCCCTCAGTTTTTAGGAAATCGTATGGAAATCCCACCCTCAGCTGTGCATATGTTCCCAATCTAGAGCCTTTCTGAATCAGCCTTTCCAGTGGGTAAAGCTCTCGTCTTCTTCCAGGAGATGGAAGGAGCAGGCACTAAGCTACCTTGAATAGAAGAGGAAATATGGGATCTGAAGACGTTTGACAAATTTCTAACCAGTTCTATTTTCAGCCCCACTTTCAGCGGAGTTCTGCAGCATGAATCAGTCTGCTTCTGAGGTTTCCTTACTTCTAATGGAGGTTCCAACTTTGTTCTGCTAAATCAGCTATTGCACACCCACATACGTCCCAGATTCTAAAATTTGTGGCTGTTCTCTTTCATCTCTCCCATTCTCTGTGTTTATGTAAATTTATGCCCATTTTTATCCCTTTACTTTCACTTTGGTGAGGTTTCAGGAGAGAGTGGTGAATTAAATATATGTGTTAACTTAGCCATCTTTAACCTGAATTAACTCATGTTTATTCTTAAAGGGCAGTCTGGGTCATTTCCTTTCTACAACTTTTCCTGACCCCATGTGCAGAATTAAATGCTCCGTCATATATTATATCACAGGACTTTATATATACATATATATATGTATGTAATATTATTTACAATGCTTTATTATAATTATTATTTGGGTGGCTCCTAAGTATAATCCCCTTGAAAGTCGTCATTATATACTCTTATATTACATAGTATAGTTTCTTTTTCATGGTAGATTTTAAAAATTGAGCCAACAGAAATGAATTTTCATCATCTTCAGTTAGTATCTGAAATTGGAGCTAGAATGGCCTTTTTGACTCTGAGGGGCCTTGAAATAGTGTCTGAATGTACCCCCATCCATAGATGTAGCTCCATTCCAAGGAATTTTTAACTTAAGACACTTGCAACCAGGTTTATTGCTAACTTGAAATTGAGAATATATGTGGCTTACCCACATAGTCAACCTTGAAAAGAAAGAGCAGGTTTGCTTGAAAATGAGGGTGCTGTGGTCAAAGAAACAGTATTCACTGCTTATATGGAATACGTGACACTGCTACAGTGACAGGGAAGATCCAAGAATGTGATAGTTGAAGATATCAACAGTTGATCAACAGTGCCAAAATCTAAATCCAAATAACCCATTTTCCCTAGAAAAGGAAATACTAAAATTCTATGTGGCAAGTAATATGCTAGGCCCATTACAAATGTTATCTCATTTAATTCACAATATCTCTCTACAAACTAGTTATTTTGTTTTTTATGATCTCAGTTTTACAGTTGAGGGATTTCAGCTCACAAAGTTCAAGGTCAACTAACCAAAAATTAAAACCTTGTCTAAACACCTCCCTTCAGACACCTGTCCTTCCACTAAATGCCCTTCTGTGCTATTGTATTGTTTTTTTTCCATTTTTTAAAAAATGATTTATTTTGGTATCATTAATCTACAATTACATGTGCAATATTATGGTTATTAAACTACCCCTTCATCAGGTCCCCCCCACCCACCCGATTACAGTCACTGTCCATCAGCATAGTGAGATGCTATAGAATCATTACTAGTCTTCTCTGAATTGTACAGCCCTCCACATGCCCCTGCAACATTACATCTGCTAATCGTAATGCCCCTTTTTCACTCTTATCCCTCCCTTCCCACCCATCTTCCCCAGTCCCTTTCCCTTTGGTAACTATTAGTCCATTCTTGGGTTCTGTAAGTCTGCTGCTCTTTTGTTCCTTCAGTTTTTTTCTTTGTTCTTATACTCCACATATAAGTGAAATCATTTGATACTTGTCTTTTTCGGCTTGGCTTATTTCACTGAGCATAATACCCTCTAGCTCCATCCATGTTGTTGCAAATGGTAGGATTTGTTTTCTTCTTATGGCTGAATAATATTCCATTGTGTATATGTACCACATCTTCTTTATCCATTCATCTACTGATGGACACTTAGGTTGCTTCCATTTCTTGGCTATTGTAAATAGTGCTGCGATAAACATAGGGGTGCATCTGTTTTTCAAACTGGGCTGCTGCATTCTTAGGGTAAATTCCTAGGAGTGGGATTCCTGGGTCAAATGGTATTTCTATTTTGAGTTTTTTGAGGAACCTCCATACTGCTTTCTACAATGGTTGAACTAATTTGCATTCCCACCAGCAGTGTAGGAGGGTTCCCTTTTCTCCACATCCTCGCCAACATTTGTTGTTGTTTGTGTTTTGGATGTTGGCCATCCTCACTGGTGTGAGGTGATATCTCATTGTGGTTTTAATCTGCATTTCTCTGATGATTAGCGATGTGGAGCATCTTTTCATGTGCCTGTTGGCCATCTGAATTTCTTCTTTAGAGAAGTGTCTATTCATGTCCTCTGCCCATTTCTTAATTGGATTATTTGCTTTTTGAGGTGTGTGAGTTCTTTATATATTTTGGATGTCAACCCCGTATCAGATACGTCATTTATGAATATATTCTCCCATACTGTAGGAAGGCTTTTTGTTCTACTGATGGTGTCCTTTGCTGTACAGAAGCTTTTCAGCTTGATATAGTCCCACTTGTTCATTTTTGCTTTTGTTTCCCTTGCCCAGGGAGATATGTTCATGAAGAAGTTGCTCATGTTTATGTCCAAGAGATTTTTGCCTATGTTTTTTTCTAAGAGTTTTATGGTTTCATGACTTACATTCAGGTCTTTGATCCACCTTGAGTTTACCTTTGTGTATGGGGCTAGACAGTGGTCCAGTTTCATTCTCTTACATGTAGCTGTCCAGTTTTTCCAACACCAGCTGCTGAAGAGGCTGTCATCTCCCATTGTATATCCAAGGCACTTTTATCAAATATTAATTGACTGTATATGTTTGGGTTAATGTTTGGATTTTCTATTCTGTTCCACTGGTCTGTGGGTCTGTTTTGTGCCAATACCAAATTGTCTTGATTACTGTGGCTTTGTAGTAGAGCTTGAAGTCAGGGAGTGTAATTCCCCCTGTTTTATTCCTCCTTCTCAGGATTGCTTTGGCTATTCGGGGTCTTTTGTGGTTCCATATGAATTTTAGAATTATTTGTTCCAGTTCATTGAAGAAAGCTGTTGGTACTTTGATAGGGATTGCATTGAATCTGTAGATTGCTTTAGGTAGTATAGCCATTTTGACAATATTTATTCTTCCTAGCCAAGAGCATGGGATGCATTTCCATTTGTTAGTGTCCTCTTTAATTTCTCTTAGGAGTGTCTTGTAGTTTTCAGAGTACAGGTCTTTCACTTCCTTCGTTAGGTTTATTCCTAGGTATTTTATTCTTTTTGATGCAATTGTGAATGGAATTGTTTTCCTGATTTCCTTTCTGTTAGTTCATAGTTAGTGTATAGGAAAGCAACAGATTTCTGTGTGTTAATTTTGTATCCTGCAACTTTGCTGAATTCAGATATTAGTTCTAGTAGTTTTGGAGTGGAGTCTTTAGGGTTTTTTATGTACAGTATCATGTCATCTGCAAATAGTGACAATTTGACTTCTTCTTTACCAATCTGGATGCCTTGTATGTCTTTGTTTTGTCTGATTGCTGTGGCTAGGACCTCCAGTACTATGTTGAATAACAGTGGAGAGAGTGGGCATCCCTGTCTTGTTCCCGATCTTAGATGAAAAGCTTTCAGCTTCTCGCCGTTAAGTATGATGTTAGCTGTGGGTTTGTCATATATGGCCTTTATGATGTTGAGGTACTTGCCCTCTATACCCATTTTGTTGAGAGTTTTAATCATGAATTGATGCTGAATTTTGTCAAATGCTTTTTCAGCATCTATGGAGATGATCATGTGGTTTTTGTTCTTCTTTTTGTTGATGTGGTGGATGGTATTGGTGGATTTTTGAATGTTGTACCATCCTTGCATCCCTGGGATGAATCCCACTTGATCATGGTGTATGATCCTCTTGATGTATTTTTGATTTTGGTTTGCTAGTATTTTGTTGAGTATTTTTGCACTACTTTCATTGGGGATATTGATCTGTAATTTTCTTTTTTGGTGAGGTGTTTGCCCGGTTTTGGTATTAGAGTGATGCTGGCTTCATAGAATGAGTTTGGAAGTATTCCCTCCTCTTCTATTTTTTGGAAAACTTTAAGGAGAATGGGTGTTATTTCTTCTCTGTATGTCTGGTAGAATTCAGAGGTGAATCCATCAGGTCCGGGGGTTTTGTTCTTGGATAGTTTTTTGATTACCGATTCAATTTCATTGCTGGTGATTGCTCTGTTTAGTTTTTCTGTTTTTTGCATGGTCAGTCTTGGAAGGTTGTATTTTTCTAAGAAGTTGTCCATTTCTTCTATGTTTTCCAGTTTGTTAGCATATAGATTCTCACAACATTCTCTTATAATTCTTTGTATTTCTGTGGAGTCCGTCGTGATTTTTCCTTTCTCATTTCTGATTGTGTTTATGTGTGTAGATTCTCTTTTTCTCTTAATGAGTCTGGCTAGGGGTTTATCTATTTTGTTTATTTTTTCAAAGAACCAGCTCTTGGTTTCATTGATTTTTTTCTATTGTTTTATTCTTCTCAATTTTATTTATTTCTTCTCTGATCTTTATTATGTCCCTCCTTCTGGTGACTTTGGGCCTCATTTATTCTTCTTTTTCCAATTTCAGTAATTGTGTCTTTAGACTATTCATTTGGGAATGTTCTTCCTTCTTTAAATAGGCCTGGATTGCAATATACTTTCCTCTTAGAACTGCCTTTGCTGCGTCCCACAGAAGTTGTGGCTTTGTGTTGTTGTTGTCATTAGTCTCCATATATTCTTTGATTTCTGTTTTGATTTGGTCGTTAACCCATTGATTAATTAGGAGAGTGTTGTTAAGTCTCCATGTATTTGTGAGCCTTTTTGATTTCTTTCTAAAATTTATTTCTAGTTTTATACCTTTGTGATCTTAGAAGTTGGTTGGTAGGATTTCAGTATTTTCCACTTGACTGAGGTTCTTTTTGTGGCCTAGTATGTGGTCTATTCTGGAAAGTGTTCCATGTGCACTTGAGAAGAATGTGTATCTTGCTGCTTTTGGGTGCAGTGTTCTGTAGATGTCTGTTAGGTCCATCTATTCTAGTGTGTTGTTCAGTGCCTCTGTGTCTTTACTTATTTTCTGTCCGGTTGATCTGTCCTTTGAAGTGAGTGGTGTGTTGAAGTCTCCTAAATTGAATGCATTGCCTTCTATTTCCTCCTTTAATTCTGTTAGTATTTGTTTCACATATGCTGGAGCTCCTGTGTTGGGTGGATATATATTTATAATGGTTATATCTTCTTGTTGGACTGACCCCTTTATCATTATGTAATGTCTTTCTTTATCTCTTGCTACTGTCTTCGTTTTGAAATCTATTTTGTCTGATACAAGTAGTGCAACATCTGCTTTTTTCTTCTTGTTTGCATGAAATATCTTTTTCCATCCCTTCACTTTTAGTCTGTGTATATCTTTGGGTTTCAGGTGAGTCTCTTGTAGCAGCATATAGATGTTTCTTGCTTTTTTATCCATTCTGTTACTCTGTGTCTTTTGATTGGTGCATTCAGTCCAGTTACATTAGGGTGATTATCGATAGATATGTAGTTATTGCCATTGCTGGCTTTAGATTCGTGGTTACCAAAGATCAAGGGTTGCTTCTTTACTATCTAACAATCTAACTTAACTTTCTTGTTACGTTATTGTATACACACTCTGATGTTTCTTTATTTCTCTCCCTTCTTATTCCTCCTCCATTCTTTATATACTAGGTGTTTTGTTCTTTGCGTTTAGTTAGTATTTGGATGGTCTGCTTTCTTTGCTATAATTTTATTTTCTCTGGTGACATCTTTTTAGCCTTAGAAGTACTTCCCTCTAGAGCAGTCCGTTTAAGATATCATGTAGTGGTGGCTTCTGAGAGGCAAACTCTCTCAACTTTCATTTGCCTGGAAATTGTTTAATCCCTCCGTCATATTTAAATGATAATTGTGCTGGATACAATATTCTTCGTTCGAGGCCCTTCTGTTTCATAACGTTAAATATATCATGCCATTCTCTTCTGGCCTGTAAGGTTTCTGTTGAGAAATCTGATGATAGTCTGATGGGTTTTCCTTTGTAGGTGATCTTTTTTCTCTCTCTAGCTGCCTTTAATACTCTGTCCTTATCTTTGATCTTTGCCATTTTCCTTTTTATGTGTCTTGGTGTTGTGTTCCTTGGGTCCCTTGTGTTGGGAGATCTGTGGGCTTCCATGGACTGCGAGACTATTTCCTTCCCCAGCATGGGAAAGTTTTCAGCAATTATTTCTTCAAAGACAACTTTCTATCCCTTTTTCTCTCTCTTCTTCCTCTGGTACTCCTATAATGCGAATATTGTTCTGTTTGGATTGGTCACACAGTTCTCTTAATATTCTTTCATTCCTAGAGATCCTTTTATCTCTCTCTGCCTCAGCTTCTCTGTATTCCTGTTCTCTGATTTCTATTCCATTAACAGTCTCTTACATCTCATCCAGTCTGTTGTTAAGCCTGTCGATCGCTTGTATGATTTCTGCATTGTCTTTCCTCACTTCCCTCACTTCCTCCCTCAGCTCTTGCACATTTCTCTGTAGATCCATCAGCATGTTTATGACTTTTATCTGAATTCTTTTTTAGGAAGATTGTGCATTTCCATCCCTTCAGGCTCCCTCTCTGGGGTTGTCTGGTTGATCTTAGTCTGGACCATATTCCTCTGTCTTTTCATGGCTATTGAAGTGGTTGCTGGTAGTTGCCATGTATGTCAGCTGGGCTCTTTAAGACTTTGAAAAGAAAAAAAAGAAAGAAAAGAGAAAAGAAAGAAAAAGCAAAAAAACAAAAAAAGAAAAAAGACGCCCACCGGGAGTAGATTCTGTGGGGCTGCTGTAGGTGGCGCTGTTGGTCTACTATTCTGCAGCCGTGGCCACGCTGCTCCGCAGGGCCCTTCATATCTCCGCCTCGCGGGGTGCCGTGTCCTCTCAGGTATAGGTGCCCGCTGTGTGCTTTCCTGTGTATTCTGGTCTCTCTTTTAGGAATGGTTGTATTTGCTGTATTTTCATAGATATATATAGTTTTGGGAGGAGATTTCTGCCGCCCTGCTCACGCCGCCATCTTCCCGGAAATAATCTCTGTGCTATTGTATGGTTAGTATGCTGCATATCTTTATCTTAATGTATCATCTTCAAATGACATTGTGGTTATCTGTCTGTCTCCCCCAAACAGTGTCAGCTTTTCCAGGAACAGTGTCTTATTCTGTAGTACAGGGCCTGGAACATAGAAACTCTCAAGAAATGTAAGTTGGACTGCAGATTTGAGCTCAGAATGCCTGCCAAAATCTATCTTGTTCATCATCACAGGCACACATCCAGATATCAAGATAGTCACTCTGCTTTGAGAGGAAGCTTTGGGAAGGAAAAATAAGCTAGTTCTGAAAACTTTAGCAGGTCTGGTGTTTTTTATATTGAGGAAAACTGGTATTTTGAAAACTCTCCCTACCAACTGAAAATGGGAGAAAAGAGTAAACTGAAAAACTAAAGCTTATACATTTGTCAAAGGAGAGATATCAAGAATGTGGGTTGCTTTGTTTTCCAGGGGCCTTATGGGTCTGCATCATTTTAAATCCACATTGCAAACTAGAGGAAAAATCCTGTTGGCTACAGCAACTGCAGAAATGGAGTGACCTGGATGTTTGTCCCCTGGAGGATGGGAACTATGGGCATGAGCTGCCCAACATCACCAATGCACTGCCCCAGAATGTTAATCACAGTCCAGGTGAGCCAGATATCCTTTTAGGGTTCTTGTGCCTGGAACTCCAAAAGGTCAGAGAGTAAAGCCCTAGAACTAAGTGGCTGCACAATCTTTTGGCTGTCAGAATTGTCACCTTAAATAAGAAAAGCCTGTCCTTTTGTTTTGAAGTGCCAAACCTTAAGTGAGTGGAAGCATTTGTCTTTGACATCGAGGATGCTGTCCTTTTCCACATCTAGATGACCTTAGAGGGCCCAGCATAAATTCTGGGTGGTCTCTGCATGGAACCCCTTTACCCTTCAAGTCCTTCATGACTGATGGATCTTGGCCTCAGTTGGGGTTGGGTTTAACTCAGTAGACCTACCTCAAGGGAAGGGTGGAAAGCCTGCAAAAAACAGCTTTTAAAAATGTTGAACAGTTGTCTTTTTTACTTTTCTCTGTTTTCCTCAACTTTTTATGCAGCAGATAGCGAGGAGGGGTTATCCTCCCAAGTTACTGCTAGGACTCTTGCCCCATTTTAAGAGAAATCCAGTATAGTGATATTGTACCTTCTGCCTTTTGAGCCCACTGGCCTACAGATATTACTGGACATCAGCGTTCACATCAGTTTTAATTCATCTAACTCAGGCTGTTTGCTGTTTGCAACTGATTGCTCATTAGCCCATTGGGAACCTTTAATGGTAGGTGATTTTTTTTCAGAAACCACAATTTTACATATTTTAAGTGATAAATCTGATTATTTTTCATCTCAAGGAGGAAATCACTTAAATTATTGTTCTTGCTTGGTCTTCACCTACTGTACCATAATTGATTATCAGTGCATTTAAGGCAACTAAGGTAATGAGGGGTGAAAAGGCTACAATTTTGCCTCTTCTTTAAACTACTTTTTGTTGACACTCATCTAACCTCCACACCACAGGAAGCCATCCTTTTAGTACTGATATAGAGAGTCAAATGCATATGAACACCTGCCTCCAGTCTGGCAGTTTTTCTTCCTTGTCATAATATATTGGCTATTTGTTGTCACTGGTTCTCACTTGAGGATGTTGCTTCTTCAGCAGTCTTTTCAAGTTGTGGCTGATTATCCCTCACATCTCCTTACCTTTGGGCCTGATGGAGTAATAGGCATCCCACTTGTTCTTCATTGTCATTTCTATATCATTGTCCACTCCTCCTTCCTAAAATAGCCCCCAACTTTAAAATTCATGCTGTCAAAATATACTGTCACCTACACTCCTGGTTTTAATCATTTGTAGACCTCTGGGTCAATCCCCCCCATTCCTTGGAGATTTTTAGCTGTTGGCTCACTAGTACCATTGGTCACTACTTCTGTCATAATTCTGGATGACTTCAGTGGCCACACAGATGATCCTTCCAATATTTTAGCCTCTCAGTTCTTTGACTTACTGTCTTTTAATAGTGTCATCTTCCACAACTTAGCCATGCAGTCCCAAGATCATATGCTAAACCTTGTTGTTACCAATAACTACACCTTCTTCACAATTTCAGTTTCAAGCAGGTCTGATTACCAACACAAGTCTTACTAGCTTATTTTCTTTAGTATCCAAATTCTAATAATTCTTAGACCCATGAGGAATTTTGATCCTATCACCTTTTCATTCTTTAGGTAGCTTCATTTTCCTCCTTAACTAAGTTAGATTCCTTGGTGCATCATTATAATCATCCCCTTGCATACATACTCAACCCTCTCTTTCCCTTTGTTACACTCATATAGCAAAACTCTAACCATAGTAGTTAAGTTAATCTAACTCTAATTACTTGGTGCTCACACCTGCACAGCTAAACATGGTAGAGAGAAACACAACCATGATAACTGGTCATATTTTAGTTTATAAACACTAATTTCAGGTGGGTCCATAGTACTGTCCAGACACTCACTGCATTTCTCCAGTGATGCCTTCTTTCATTCTTCTAAACTACTATTTCATGCTGTCTTTTCCCTAAAACTTTTGATACTTCCTCTGCTTCCTCACCTGATAGCCTTGCTTCCTGTTCACTGAGAATATAAAGCAATTAGCACAGAATTTCTGGAACTATCTCAAACACATCCGCCTCTGTCCATCTACCCTGCCTTTTCCTGTTTTGGTTTGTGCTTCTAGGTCTAAGCCCTCCACTTATTCTTGAGACCCTGTTCCATCTCTTTTATAAGACATCACTACAGGTATTATCTCTTCTCTCAGCCCAAAACAAAACAGAAAATACTCTTGTTGACACTACATGCCTTGCTGGCTACCACCCTATTTCTCTGAGGAAGTAGAAATAAGAGGTACAAATAAGAAAAATAATTCAAAAGAGTAATGTATATTTATCATCTGTACTTATACTCTTATTCTTTCTTGAACTCATTCCATTCAGACTTTTATCCCTCCACTGCTGAGAACAGGTCTTGTCACTGGTCACTAAAATGCCAACCATTGCTAAATCTAGGGGTTGATTCTCAGTCATAATCTTATTTGACCTATTAGCAGTGTTTGTCACAATTATCACTTTCTCCTTGAAAACGTTTTTTCACCCTATTTCCAGGACGCAGCTCTCTTGGTTCTCCTTTTACCTCATTGGGCTCTCCTCAGTTTCCTTTGCTCTCTCCTCCCCACTTCCCAACCTAAATGCTAGACTGCCCAGGGAGGATTAGTCATCAAACCACTTCTCTTTCTATACTTACCCCCTTAATGATTGCATTGTTTTAGTAATCATCTGTATGCTAACAACTCCCAAGTTTATGTCTCCTGCTCAGACTTTTCCTCTCAGCTCTAAACTTGTATGTTCAACTGTCTTTTCAATATCTCCATGTGATATTAATAGGCAACTCAGTAGGTTTTCTTACCCTTTAAGCCCCACCCAGACCTGCTCCTCCTGCAGTCTTCTCTGTCTCCATGTATGTCAAATCTATCTTAAAAACTTCATTTTTTATTCTTCTCTTCCTCTCACCCCAGATCTAATCCATGAGCAAATCCTATTGCCTTTATCTTCAGAAAGTATCCAAAATTATTTATTCTCATCACTTCCACTGCTTATTACTCTGACGAGGCTACCATCATCTTTCACAAATTATTGCAGTGGCTTCCTAACTGCTCTTCCTGCTTCTGCCCCTTCACTTATAGTCTGTTCTCAGCTGCCAATTATCCTTTTAAATTGCAAGTCATGTCATATACCTTCAGCTCAAAGCCCTCCAGAGGCTTCTCATCTTTCACTCATGGCCTGTACAGCATCTGTGACCTGGCTCTCTAGTATCTCTCTGACCTCATCTCCTGTGGTTTTCCTGCTTACTCATTCCATTCTAAGTACACTGGCTTCCTCTCTGCCCTCAAACATACTAAATATGTTCCCACCTCAGGATTTTAGCACTCGTTCCTTTTGCCTGGAATGCTCTTCCCTTAATTACAGCTAAGGTGTGCTCTTCCATTCCTTCAGGCCTCTGTTCAAATGTTACCTTATTAGAGACCATTCTATCTAAAACAATAATCCTCACGCAACACCAGCTTGCCTTTCTCCCTAACTCTGCTTTAGTCTTCCATAGCACTCATAACCACCTGATATATCTGATATACTACCTCTCTCCCCATTTCAACTCTGTCTCCCCAGTTGGATGTAAAAATCCATGAAAGCAGGGGCTTGATGTATCCTTATCACCTAGAACAGTACCTGCCATGCAGTAGGCATTCATTATTTGCTGACTTAATGAATTACAAAACCTGCTGAGAGCCTACTCCCCACTGTGGGCTGAGCAGACCTATGGTGTATTCTCAGTTCAGCGAGAGAGGGGCTTAGATTGCAGCCAGTAAAAGGGTCATTGTGCTGCTTCTGAGGGATAATGATGAAGGAGAAGAAATTTCAGTATACACTGTCAGTGCTATTCTAATTTAATCCTCAGGTCCCATACTCTATGAAACATAACAAATTCTGAAAAGATGGCCAGATTCAAGGACTTTTGCCTAATGAATGAATGTGTTTCATGTTCCATCTGAATACCAACTTTCCCTCCCAATGTTTTTGCACAGGCTGAGTAGATGTACACCTCATTTGGGCACCTCTGGAAACACCTGTGTAGTACCTCAGTGCTTGATCCTGAAATCGTTTCAACTGCCCCTTAGCATGGCAGAGAGTCAGTTAAATGATTCTTTATAGGATTTATTTCCTTAAATGTAATTTCCATGAGTCCTTCTATGTGCATGGTTTACAATAGTATATCTTCCATTTGGTCTTAAGACTACCCTTAAGAACGGAGGCTACTTTGTCAGGTGTTTTGGTTTCCCTGCAACCTTTTGCCTGAAGAGAGATGGTATGGGAAGACTCCAGTGAGAAAAAAAGTTAGTCTTTTGCCATCATCAGTGTTTCTTATTGGAAGATAAGGCTGTAAGCCTTCAGATACCAGTGTCATAAAGGAATCAGAATACATAGGGCTTCAACTCTTTTTAGCTTTTGATATTGATTTCACTGAAGTCCTTATAATAAAGGTGATGGTGTAGATGAGACAGGTTATGGATTGGCTGGAAAATTACCTAACTGCTTCTCTCTTCCTCTGACTTTTATAGAAGCAACTTGTATCCTAATAATTGAGCGCTGTCTCTCCTCTCTTTCATGTATTTCTGGATCTTAGGAGAGATTGGTCTTCTGTAGAATTAGAAAGACAACCATAGATCTCTGTAGAAAAGTTTTTCCCATAGAGGGCAGACACATTAAAAGCTATCCAATAAAGAGGCAACACAAAAAACACCCAGACAGATGGCAGCGTGACGACTGCTCTTACTAATCAGATACCACTCTTCTGCCCATCTGCCCACTCTGAAGAAGACACAGGAGTTAGAGCTTCAGATTACCCATCGTTGAACTGCCACCTTTCTTTCTTTCCCCAGAGTCCTTATCCAGACCAAGACGAACAGTGTTCACCAGAGCCATTGAGGGCCGTGAATTGCATTGGCAAGACAGCCATTTACAGCGAATAGTCAGCAGCGATATATACACAGCTCCTGCCTGCCGGCGGGAAGGCGAACAGCTGCTCTTTAATTCCCAAGGCCAGCCACTGTGGCTTGGTAAGTTGCCTCTCCTCTACTCTGAGAATTTCAGAGCCCAGGCTAACCTCATACCAGCCCAAAACTGCCTAGTCCCAGCAGCACAACTATAATTTGGGGCCTTGACTAGGGCCTCCGGGTATTTGGGTGAAGTCTCAGCCATTTGCCTCTATACCCACCTGAGGTACAATAACCTCAGACAGGAATTTGTATTCTGTTTCCTAAGCTTTGGGAGGGGAAGCCAGTTAAATATCCAAGTACTAAAAAACCATTAGACATCAGTTCACAGGCTCTCCTACTCAACAGTTACTAAACAACATTATAATCTACTATGAAATTATATGTTTTCCTAAAAAGACACTGAGTTTTAACTTGTTACCCAGTGCTAGCAGCTAAAGCACTATCCACATTTGTCACAAAGCCATCTTCCCTTCTTCCTTCCCTCCTTCCCTTCCTTCCTTCATAATAACAGTACAGAGCTAGCTATTCCATCATGAGTTTAAACCCTGCTCTGGCCTTCTATCAAATCTCTTCTTGACTTTATCACAGGATGCCCTTTCCAAAATAGACACTTTAAAAAAAAATTCATTTTCTGAGTCTTACAGTGACATACATTTTTATTATCTTCTTCCAATTCCCTACCTCTATCCCCAACCCCATACCTTAGTCTGTGTCAAGATCTTGCTGAATTTGGTTATGTCCCTGTTTCTCTCTTGAAAGCCTTGGTCACACTCACTGTAGGACACTATCTGAAGTCCCCTTTGATCATCTATCCTCTTCTCTGATCCAGCACTTCTAAAACAAATCTAACAACCATGTGAAAAAATATACTTCATTAATAAACAAAGATGCACATAAAAACAATACTGAATTACCATCTTTTGATGGTTAAATAATTGGGGACTTTTTAAATTAAGGTAATTTATGGTCTAGGAGAGGTTGTGTGGAGATAAGCACTCTCATATACTACTGTATATGTATAATGTAAATGTTAACAGCTTTTCTGAAGAGTATTTCAATAACGCTAACCAAAAGCCTTTCAAATACATTTATACCCTTGGATCTAGTAATTCCATTTCTAGAAATTTATCCTGAGCTATAATTAACTAAGAATATGGATATAGCTAGGGTATTTATTAGAGTACAGATATAAATAACATACAGATGAGAAAAAATTGTAAACAATCTAAAGGTCCAACAATAGGGGATTAACTCAATGGATAACATACACATAAATTCAATAGACTGATATGTAACTATTTTTAATGTTATAGAAGTAAACTTAATGATATGGAAAAATATATGTTAAGTGGAAAATCCAGTTATAAAACAATTATACCATTTTAATTAAAATTGAATAGAAAAGTGTATACACACACACACAAAACTAGAAATCATGGTTATCTGTGATTTTTATTTGATATTTTACTATCTGTAGTTTCAAATTTTCTGCAGTTATTTCTATAATTTTCATGCTATCTCTAAAAGAAATCATGAAATAAACCCTACATTTCATTATAATCTCTTGCCCATTTATAAGCCTCTGGTAGTCCTCCATTATCCTTAAGGTAAATCCAAACTCCTTGGCAAGACATTCAAAGCTCTTTACATTGCAGACTCTACCTTTCCAGGCTATCCCTAGCCACATAACCTACCTCTACACAGACCTCTTTGCCGTACTCTGAAGATGCTACATAGAATAATTTTTAATTCTAGAATATATATAAACAAAGGATTTTACTGATATGCCTTTGCTTATATGATCCCTTTGCCAGGCATTCCTTCCCTGTTTGTCTATCTTTAGAATCTTGCTGGTCCTACAAAGTGAAGCTCAAATATTATTTTCTGTTTATATTTCTCTCATGTCATTTCTTTTTAACTGTTTTTATAATGATTTATTTATGTATCAACTTGTGAGGTCTTTGAGGGAAATAACCATTGCTTATTCATCTTTGTACTTCCTTTGCCTGGCATACTACCTGACATATAATAGGTTCTCAGGAAATACAGGATTAATAATTGAATGAGGCCTTTCCCTTTAGGCAGTTAGTTGCTACCTCTACTGGGTTCCCATAGTTCATGTTCACAAAGAGGTGCTCATTTTTTTATCCTAGTCGTGTGTCCCCTTCTATACCATACCACTGTGCTGAGACAGCAAGGTAACTCTTTGAAGGTAGTGCCTGTGCCTTATTCAACATTATATCTTTAAAAGATAAAACACAGTTCTTGGTACACAATAGATGTCAGTTTTAATTTGATGAATTGACCAGATATAAACTGCCTTTGTCAAGCATGAATTTCCCTGATTTGAAAATTTAATTCAACCAGAATATTTTCTTTGTAGAGCATGTGCCTACAGCCTGTGCTCGGGTTGATGCCCTGCGTTCCCATGGTTATCCAAAAGAGGCCCTCAGACTCACAGTGGCCATTATCAATACTCTGCGACTGCAGCAGCAACGGCAGCTGGAAATCTACAAGCATCAGAAGAAAGGTATGATAGGAGCCATCTTAAGTCCTTAAAGCTGAGGCTGATACGGATCTTCAGGGGCTATAAGGCCTAATACTTAATTTTCATTAAGTTTCATGATGTGACAGGAGGTAGAGGATTCTGTGTCATTCTACCTGATATGTAGAATGCCTCACTTTACCTTTATGAATCTAAGGTTTTTTTAATCTGTAAAATGGTAATAATAATGTTGTCCTGCCTCCCTCACAGGACAGTTGGGAGGCCCACTATGATGTGATATGAGAAGACCCTTTATTAAACATAAATCCACATCTACATATGTGTGCTGCCAGCAGGCAGCCTAAATGCAGACAAGACCTTATAGGTGGCTCATAAGCTTGTCTCTATCACTCTCTAAAACTTGGACCTGCTTGTTTCCAGAACTGTTGCAGAGAGGAACCACAACCATTACAAACCTGGAAGGCTGGGTGGGCCACCCACTAGACCCCATTGGTTGCCTGTTTCTCACTTTGACTGAGGCCTGCCGTCTGAATGATGATGGCTATCTGGAAGTGTCAGGTACAGGGGTCAGCCTGAGGCAAGCTGGAACTGCCCTTGGTAGCTGTCTTCTCCCTGCCAGCTCTGTTCTACCCTTCCTGCAGCCTTTTCTTCTCTTATCCATACTGGACCTCCCTTGAGAGTCTTTCTTGGGCTTCCTTTCTTTCCCACCTTCCTTTCCTGCCCTGCAGACTGTCCCATTTTATCTTGCTAAATAACCTTCCTTTGCTCCCCTCACTTCCTAACATGAATGCCTAAAGAGCGTGATCCAAGGAGAATAAGAAGGGCTAGAGGGATTTCAGGAGTCAGGCAAAGTCCTCAGAGCAGTCTGGAAGAGGGAAAGAACTCTACCAAGAGTGTGCATATACCTTGCAATTGCATAAAACTCTCATGTTTCCTTTGAACTTTCCCCCTCATGGTGGTTTTGTACCAGTTTTAAAAATAAGAAAAAGAAAGGAAATTTAGTAGAGCAAAGTAGCAAGGACTAGAAACAAAATTGATTCTTCTTTCCTTTGTATACATACGTCTATGATAGCATTTAGCACACTGCATTACAATTTGTTTATAAATAAGTATCCCTGACTAGACAGCTCCTTGAAAGCAGAAATTGTGATTTACTTACCTTTGTGATCCCTGCACCTAGTGCAATACCTCCCATATCATAGTCTTCCACAAATACCAGATGAATGAGGGGGAAAAGGAAAGAAACCAAGACTCTGACTTTTACACCTGGGCTCTCTTCCTGAAACTTTGAACCCAGAGGTGGAGCATATAAAATAATAATTACATAGAAGTTGATAATGTTACAAAAGGAATAGTTTAACTGGATGGATTCAGATTTCTTTGGGTAGGGATACAGGGTTGGCCCCAATCCAAGGTAGGGCTGGCCTTATTTTCCCTCTGACCCCTGAAAGAAAATCATTTTTAGTCTGTTTCATCTGCACAGTGACAATTACATCTTGAAAACCTGAGGTTGCACGTGGGATTTATTCACCACTGACCTGTTACACTTACCTCCTTCCATATAACCATGCCCTGGAGATACCTAGGGCAATAAGATAAAGTCTCTTCCCTTTAAGGTGCTCACACTCTAGTGAAAGAGACAGACACAAAAACAGATAACTTTTTACATAATGTGTGAGCAAAAGATTAGTGTAAGATTTTATACTTCTCCAACTGGCCAAGCCAGTTCATATATTAGGAAGGAACTAGGAATCTTTGTGGTTCTGTGTAGGCTTTTTTCAGTATATTTTCCTTACTGCTCTGGGGTTCTGACTTAGCTTCCCTGTGATATCTGTTGACCTAACTGTATCCCAAAGTGGGAGGGAGAGAGGAGCAGAAGAATCCATGGAGATTAATGTAGGGAATCTCATCCCCTGTTGCCCTCAGATATGAATGAGAGCAGACCTCCTGTGTACCAGCATGTACCTGTAGCTGCAGGCTGCTCAAGTAGCAATGAGTCCTACCTGTCATTGGCTCTGGAAGTTGCCCTGATGGGGATGGGTCAACAGAGAGTGATGCCTGAAGGCCTCTATGCACAGGACAAGGTGTGCCGTAATGAGGAGCAGCTCCTGAGTCGACTCCAGGAACTGCAGCTGGATGAAGAGCTGGTGCAAACACTGCAGCAACAGTGCATCTTACTACTAGAAGGTAAGTAAAGAAGTTGTTAACAGTGTCTCTGGCCTGTGACTCTGGGTTCCCCTCTCTAATATAGCACAGGTACAGAAGCATTTTTTTACCTTAAAATGTAGTGAAGGTTCTTCCCAGGTCTAGCAAACATGTGTGGGATCCTAGGGTACAAGTCCAGGCTAGCAAATAGAAGCATGGAGATAAATAACCAACTGGCTTATCTTCTTCCTGCAGGAGGCCCCTTCAGTGGCCTGGGAGAAGTCATTCACCGAGAGAGTGTTCCCATGCATACCTTTGCCAAGTATTTGTTCTCTGCTCTGCTGCCTCATGATCCAGACCTGTCCTATAAATTAGCCTTACGTGCCATGAGGTGGGTAGACCTTTCTCAGCCCAGTTGCCTCCACCAAAGCAGATGTCTCCAATGCTCTTTTTCTTTGTTTATTTCACTTTCTTCTTTCTCCCTCTTTGTATATTCTATTGGACCTGCCACCAAGCCTGCTCCAAAATGGCTCAGACAGTTTCATATGATCTAGAATTCCTACCTGGAATGCCTTGCTAGTGACCAATTTGGCTCCCTGGCTGTACTCTTAGTGGGTCATCTGAGGAAGACCCTGAGTTTTTATAGGTATGGTGCACCCAAGACCTGAGTCTCCCTGTTACAGGGCTAGTTAGGCAGACTGCAAAGGGGTTTGAGCCTTCCTATAGCTCAGCTGAGTCATGGTTCCCAGGCACTGGATGCATCTGGAGGAAGTAGAAATAAATCTTTTTATACCAAGACTTGAGAACAATGAGCTATGGGCAGATTGTTTCCAAACTAGAATAGGATCTTTAGATCAGGCAGGTAGACCTCTAGAATACACCCAGAAGAATTATTTTAGTTACACCATAACCCTGTGAGAGCTCCTCGCCTCAACCAGGAAAGGACTGCTGAGGATTCCTTGGCATATATTTCTTATTTTTTAAAAAATAATCTTACAGCTCTTGACTGCCTTTAAAATCCATTTGCATTAAGAACTCTTCAGCTTGAGTTCTACAAGTGCCCAGGCACTCACCTCATACAGAGTACAGTACCCTAGATTTTAAAACCTTCAAAGCTCTTAGTTAACCCTTTCTTGCCCACTTCCTCTCCATCAAGAACAAACTTTAAGGTGACTCAGAATGGCAAGGGTCTGGATGATGGCTGATGACTTTCCCTGGATCTTCTAGGTTACCTGTTCTAGAAAACTCAACTTCTGCAGGCGACACTTCCCACCCTCACCATATGGTGTCTGTGGTACCTAGCCGTTATCCTCGCTGGTTCACGCTTGGACACTTGGAATCACAGCAGTGTGAACTGGCCTCCACAATGCTGACTGCTGCCAAAGGTGAGCACAGACAGAACTTAGGCTCCAGTATCCCCACTATTTTGGACCAGTTATAGCCTGTCAGTGGCTTGGCGTGCAGTCTTCTGAAGGAGAGAAGCTATTCTAATCTTCCCTTGACCACTTAGAGTTATAGGGATCCTTACTTTGATTGTTGCCATTAGAATGAGCATCTGAGTCCAAGCCAGAGTTTTATTATAATTACTAATCATAGGACCCTGAATACACAGAATGAAATCATCTTTAAGGTAAAAATCTAACCTTTCAAATGTTAAAATCACATCACCTTTCCAAGTCTCAGGTTCAATATCTATATGATGGGGATCATTGTCAATGACCTCTCAGCTTCCCAGGGCCATTGGAAGATCCAGTGAAGTGATGACTAAAATGGAGCTGAAAATCACTTTACAAATACAAGAATTTGTGATTTTTCCATTGCCTCTTGTCAAAAGATAGACAGCCCACAGTGCCTCTCAGGCTTCCAAGCTCACATACTTCTTGTTAGCTATGTAGGTCTCACTGTAAAGAGAAGTGAAAATTAGCCCCTAAGAAGCTATAATAAAATATTAGCTACTATGGGCTGTATTTTTCTGATACCAGGAAACTAAGCAGATTTTTTCAAATAATTTTTTAATTAAACATAACGTGTTGTACCTCCTTATTGCCCAAAAAAATGCTCATTAGAGAAGATAAAAGATCCAGTGAAATCAATCTAAAAATGATCAATAAGCCAATACAAAAATTGAACAAGGGATATGATCAGACAGGTCACAGAAAAGAAGATATTACTGACTTTTAAACTATTAAAATGCCTGGCCTCACTTGAAAAAAAACAAATTAAAATTACTCTAAGAAAATATTTTTTACCAATCTTATTGGCAAAAATCAGTAAATTTGATAATAGGCATCCACATGGGGAGTGGTGGTGGCAGTAGCCTGGCATGGAGTGTCAGAATCTGAGCAGGATAAGGATTACTACAATTCAAGATGCTCAATGAACCTCAGGCACATGAAGCAACCTCTACTAAGGCGCATCATAATCAAATTGCTTGAAACCAGTGATAAAAGAGAAAATCTTATTTAAAAACAACTAGAGGAAAAAAAGACACATTATGTATAAAGGACAAAAGATAAGTGTAACAGGAGGTTTCTCACTAGAAGGACTGTAAACCAGAAGACAGTGAAGGAATTTTTTATGTACCTAAAAAAAAACAAAACTGTCAACCTAGAATTCTGTACCAGTAAAAAATCTTTCAAAAACATAGGTGGACTGTGTTGTCTACTTGAAACCAGTATAAGATTGTATATCAACAATACTTAATTTAAAAAAGTGAAATAAAAGGCTTTTCAGACAACCACAAGTGAATTAGAAATCAGTAATACAAAGATACCTGGAAAATCCACCACATTTTTAGGAATTAAGTCACACACTTTCATTTAACTCAGTGGACAAAGGAGGAAAAAAATACAAGAAAATTAGAAAATGTTTTAAACTGAAGGAAAATGAAAGTACAGTATATCAAAATTTATGGAATGCAGCTAACGCTTTACTTAGAATGAAAGTTGTAGCACTAAATGCCTGTATCTGAAAAGGTTTCAAGTCAGTGATCTTGGCTTCCACCTTAAGAAACTAGAAAAGCAAAAGCAAATGACACCAAAAGTAAGCAGAACAAAGCAAATAATAAAGATCAGAGCATAAATCAGTGAACTAGAATAAGAAAAAACAGTAGAGAAAATCAGTGAAATCAAAGCTAGTTATTTGAAAAGAAAAAATAAAATTGAAATCTCTGTGCAGACTCACCAGGAAAAAAGGAAGACAAAAATTACCAAGAATAAGAAAGGTGATATCCCAACAAATACTAAAGACATTAAAATGATAAAGGAATATTGTGAACAATTTTATTCCAATAAATTCAACAACATAAATGAAATGGATTAATTCCTTGAAAGATACAAACTACCAAAGCTCACTCAAGAATAAATAAAAATGAGCTGGGCCTATACCCAAAAGAATTGAAAACCTGTACTCAAAACAGATATTTGTACACCAGTGTTCACAGCATTATTCATAGTAGCCCAAAGTTGGAAATAATTCAAGTGTCCATCAGTAGATGAATAGATAAACAAAATATATATAATTCATTGGCATATTATTTAGCCATAAAAAGGAATGGAATTCTGATACATGCTACAGCTTGGAAGAAGCTTGAAAACATTATGCTAAGTGAAATAAGCCAATCACAGAACGACAAATATTATATGATTCTACTTATATGAGGTACCCAGAGTAACCACAGTACAGAAATATAATGTATATAAAGCTACCAGGCAAACATTTAATGAGTAATGTGATACTTACATAGAGTATCTCTCTACAAAATAATTACCAATCATAAAAGAAAAAAGTATAACTCCACTATAGAGTAGAGAAACCTGGGAGACATCAATTTAATATATACAGTGTGCACAGAGGCAGAAAGAAATTCATAGTGACAGAAAGTAGAATACAGAGGTTGGGGAAATGAATTATTGTTAAATGAGCACAGAGTTTATATTTGGGATGAAATATTCTGGATGTGGGTAATAGTGATGATTGTACAATGTTGTCAATGTACTTAATGTTACTGAATTGTACCCTTAAGTGATTAAAATGGTAGATTTTGGGTCACAATTTAGAAAAAGAATAAATAGAAATGAATTTTTTCAAAAAACATTAATTTGTACTTTAAAACTTTTGCACACAGAAAAACCAGGGCCCAGGTAATAAATTCTACCAAGTATTTAAGGAAAATATAATTCTATAAAAACACTTGAAAATTAAAGAGGAGGAAGAATTTCACAACTCAATCTATGAATCCAGCATTACCCTGACACAAAACCAGACAAAAATCATAAGGAAAGAAAACTACAGACTAATGTCCTAATGAGCATAGGTATAAAAATTCTTTTTTTTCCTTTTTAAGAACTTTATTAATGTTTTTTTTATAATTTATTTTGCTTTCATTAATCTACAATGACATGTGCAATATTATGGTTATTAAACTACCCCCTTCATCAGGTCCCCCCCACCAGCCCCATTACAGTCACTGTCCATCAGTGTAGTGAGATGCTATAGAATCACTACTTGTCTTCTCTGAGTTGTACAGCCCTCCCCGTGCCCCCCTAACATTACATCTGCTGATCATACTGCCCCTTTTTCCCTCTTATCTCTCCCTTCCCACCCATCCTCCCAGTCCCTTTCCCTCTGGTAACTATTAGTCCATTCTTGGGTTCTGTGAGTCTGCTGCTATTTTGTTCCTTCAGTTTTTCTCTTTGTTCTTATACTCCACATTTGAGTGAAATCATTTGATACTTGTCTTTTTCGGCTTGGCTTATTTCACTGAGCATAATACCCTCTAGCTCCATCCATGTTGTTGCAAATGGTAGGATTTGTTTTCTTCTTATGGCTGAATAATATTCCGTTGTGTATATGTACCACATCTTCTTTATCCATTCATCTACTGATGGACACTTAGGTTGCTTCCATTACTTGGCTATTGTAAATAGTGCTGCGATAAACATAGGGGTGCATTTGCCTTTTTCAAACTGGGCTGCTGCATTCTTAGGGTAAATTCCTAGGAGTGGGATTCCTGGGTCAAATGGTATTTCTATTTTGAGTTTTTTGAGGAACCTCCATACTGCTTTCCACAGTGCTTGAACTAATTTGCATTCCCACCAGCAGTGTAGGAGGGTTCCCTTTTCTCCACATCCTTGCCAACATTTGTTGCTATTTGTGTTTTGAATGCTGGCCATCCTCACTGGTGTGAGGGGATATCTCATTGTGGTTTTAATCTGCATTTCTCTGATGATTAGCGATGTGGAGCATCTTTTCATGTGCCTGTTGGCCATCTGATTTTCTTCTTTAGAGAAGTGTCTATTCATGTCCTCTGCCCATTTCTTAATTGGATTATTTGCTTTTTGTTTGTTAAGGTGTATGAGTTCTTTATATATTTTGGATGTCAACCCCTTATCAGATACATCATTTATGAATATATTCTCCCATACTGTAGGATCTCTTTTTGTTATACTGATGGTGTCCTTTGCTGTTCAGAAGCTTTTCAGCTTGATATAGTCCCCTTTCTTCATTTTTGCTTTTGTTTCCCTTGCCCGGGGAGATATGTTCATGAAGAAGTTGCTCATGTTTATGTCCAAGAGATTTTTGCCTATGTTTTTTTCTTAGAGTTTTATGGTTTCATGACTTATATTCAGGTCTTTGATCCACCTTGAGTTAACCTTTGTGTATAGGGCTAGACAGTAGTCCAGTTTCATTCTCTTACATGTAGCTGTCCAGTTTTTCCAACACCAGCTGCTGAAGAGGCTGTCATCTCCCCATTGTATATCCAAGGCTCCTTTATCAAATATTAATTGACTGTATATGTTTGGGTTAATGTTTGGATTTTCTATTCTATTCCACTGGTCTGTGGGTCTGTTTTTGTGCCAATACCAAATTGTCTTGATTACTGTGGCTTTGTAGTAGAGCTTGAAGTCAGGGAACGTGATTCCCCCTGTTTTATTCCTCCTTCTCAGGATTTCTTTGGCTATTCGGGTCTTTTGTGGTTCCATATGAATTTTAGAATTATTTGTTCCAGTTCATTGAAGAAAGCTGTTGGTACTTTAATAGGGATTGCGTTGAATCTGTAGATTGCTTTAGGTAGTATAGCCATTTTCACAATATATATTCTTCCTAGCCAAGAGCATGGGATGCATTTCCATTTGTTAGTGTCCTCTTTAATTTCTCTTAGGAGTGTCTTGTAGTTTTCAGAGTACAGGTCTTTCACTTCCTTCGTTAGGTTTATTCCTAGGTATTTTATTCTTTTTGATGCAATTGTGAATGGAATTGTTTTTCTGATTTCTCTTTCTGTTAGTTCATCATTAGTGTATAGGAAAGCAACAGATTTCTGTGTGTTTATTTTGTATCCTGCAACTTTGCTGAATTCAGATATTAGTTCTAGTAGTTTTGGAGTGGAGTCTTTAGGGTTTTTTATGTACAGTATCATGTCATCTGCAAATAGTGACAATTTGACTTCTTCTTTACCAATCTGGATGCCTTGTATTTCATTGTTTTGTCTGATGGCTGTGGCTAGGACCTCTAGTACTACGTTGAATAACAGTGGAGAGAGTGGGCATCCCTGTCTTGTTCCCGATCTTAGATGAAAAGCTTTCAGCTTCTCGCTGTTAAGTATGATGTTAGCTGTGGGTTTGTCATATATGGCCTTTATGATGTTGAGGTACTTGCCGTCTGTACCCATTTTGTTGAGAGTTTTAATCAGGAATGGATGCTGAATTTTGTCAAATGCTTTTTTGGCATCTATGGAGATGATCATGTAGTTTTTGTTCTTCTTTTTATTGATGTGGTGGATGATGTTGATGGATTTTCGAATGTTGTACCATCCTTGCATCCCTGGGATGAATCCCACTTGATCATGGTGTATGATCCTCTTGATGTATTTTTGAATTCGGTTTGCTAATATTTTGTTGAGTATTTTTGCATCTACGTTCATCAGGGATATTGGTCTGTAATTTTCTTTTTTGGTGAGGTCTTTGCACGGTTTTGGTATTAGAGTGATGCTGGCTTCATAGAATGAGTTTGGAAGTATTCCCTCCTCTTCTATTTTTTGAAAAACTTAAAGGAGAATGGGTGTTATTTCTTCTCTATATGCCTGGTAGAATTCAGAGGTGAATCCCTCTGGTCCAGGGGTTTTGTTCTTGGGTAGTTTTTTGATTACTTATTCAATTTCGTTGCTGGTGATTGGTCTGTTTAGTTTTTCTGTTTCTTGCTTGGTCAGTCTTGGAAGGTTGTATTTTTCTAAGAAGTTGTCCATTTCTTCTATGTTTTCCAGCTTGTTAGCATATAGATTCTCATAATATTCTCTTATAATTCTTTGTATTTCTGTGGAATCCGTCATGATTTTTCCTTTCTCATTTCTGATTGTGTTTATGTGTGTAGATTCTCTTTTTCTCTTAATGAGTCTGGCTAGGGGTTTATCTATTTTGTTTATTTTTTCAAAGAACCAGCTCTTGGTTTTATTGATTTTTTCTATTGTTTTATTCTTCTCGATTTTATTTATTTGTTCTCTGATCTTTATTATGTCTCTCCTTCTGGTGACTTTGGGCCTCATTTATTCTTCTTTTTCCAATTTCAGTAATTGTGTCTTTAGACTATTCATTTGGAAATGTTCTTCCTTCTTTAAATAGGCCTGGATTGCAATATACTTTCCTCTCAGAACTGCCTTTGCTGCGTCCCACAGAAGTTGTGGCTTTGTGTTGTTGTTGTCATTAGTCTCCATATATTCTTTGATTTCTGTTTTGATTTCGTCGTTAACCCATTGATTAATTACGAGAGTGTTGTTAAGTCTCCATGTATTTGTGAGCCTTTTTGATTTCTTTCTAAAATTTATTTCTAGTTTTATACCTTTGTGATCTGAGAAGTTGGTTGGTAGGATTTCAATATTTTTGAATTTACTGAGGTTCTTTTTGTGGCCTAGTATGTGGTCTATTCTGGAAAATGTTCCATGTGCACTTGAGAAAAATGTGTATCCTGCTGCTTTTGAGTGCAGAGTTCTGTATATGTCTGTTAGGTCCATCTGTTCTAGTGTGTTGTTCAGTGTCTCTGTGTCTTTACTTATTTTCTGTCTGGTTGATCTGTCCTTTGGAGTGAGTGGTGTGTTGAAGTCTCCTTAAATGAATGCATTGCATTGTATTTCCCCCTTTAATTCTGTTAGTATTTGTTTCACATATGCTGGCGCTCCTGTGTTGGGTGCATATATATTTATAATGGTTATATCTTCTTGTTGGACTGACCCCTTTATCATTATGTAATGTCCTTCTTTATGTCTTGCTACTGTCTTCGTTTTGAAGTCTATTTTGTCTGATACAAGTACTGCAGCACCTGCTTTTTTCTCCTTGTTGTTGGTATGAAATATCTTTTTCCATCCCTTCACTTTTAGTCTGTGTATGTGTTTGGGTTTAAAGTGAGTCTCTTGAAGGCAGCATATAGATGGGTGTTGTTTTTTTATCCATTCAGTGACTGTATGTCTTTTGACTGGTGCATTCAGTCCATTTACATTTAGGGTGATTATGGAGAGGTATGTACTTATTGGCATTGCAGGCTTCAGACTCGTGGTTACCAAAGGTTCAAGGTTAACTTCCCTACTATCTAAAAGTCTAACAACTAACTTAATATGCTATTACAAACACAATCTAAAGGTTCTTTGTTTGTTTGTTTGTTTCCTCCTTTTTCTTTCTGCTCCATTCTTTATATATTAGGTATCATATTCTGTACTGTTTGTCTATCCCTTGATTGACTTTGGGAATAGTTAATTTAATTTTGCATTGCTTAGTAATTAGCTGTTCTATTTTCTTTACTGTGGTTTTATTACCTCTTGTGACAGCTATTAATCCATAGGAACACTTCCATCTATAGCAGTCCCTCCAAAATACACTGTAGAGATGGTTTGTGGGAGGCAAATTCTCTCAGCTTTTGCTTATCTGGAAATTGTTTAATCCCTCCTTCAAATTTAAATGATAATCTTGCCAGATTAAGTAATCTTGGTTCAAGGCCCTTCTGCTTCATTGCATTAAATACATCATGCCCCTCCTTTCTGGCCTGTAAGGTTTCTGCTGAGAAGTCTGATGATAGCCTGATGGGTTTTCCTTTGTATGTGATCTTATTTCTCTCTCTGGCTGCCTTTAATAGTCTGTCCTTATCCTTGATCTTTGCCATTTTCATTACTATATGTCTTGCTGTTGTCTTCCTTGGGTCCCTTGTTTTGGGAGATCTGCGCACCTCCATGGCCTGAGAGACTATCTCCCAGATTGGGGAAGTTTTCAGCAATCACCTCCTCAAAGACACTTTCTATCCCTTTTTCTCTCTCTTCTTCTTCTGAATATTGTTACGTTTGGATTGGTCACACAGGTCTCTCAATATTCTTTCATTCTTAGAGATCCTTTTTTCTCTCTGTGCCTCAGCTTCTTTGTATTCCTCTTCTCTAGTTTCTATTTCATTTATTGTCCCCTCCCCCGTATCCAATCTGCTTTTAATACCATCCATTGTGTTCTTCAATAATTGGATCTGTGACTGGAATTCATTCCTGAGTTCTTGAATATCTTTCTGTACCTCCATGAGCATGTTAATGATTTTTATTTTGAACTTCCTTTTAGGCAGAGTCATATGGTCCATATCATTTAAATCTTTCTCAGGAGTTGTATTCATATTTTTACTCAGGACCAGATTCCTTTGGCATTTCATATTTGTGTATGGCGCCCTCTAGTGCCCAGCAGCTCTACTCTCTGGAGCTGCTCAGCCCCTGAAGCAATGCCGCGATTGTAGGGGAGTGGTATTGGTGCCTCCAGGGAGGAAAAGGCTGTTTCCTGGTTCCTGGCTGCTATGCCTGTCTCCACTGCCTGAACCAGTGGGCTGAGCACACAGGTAAAAGCCTCTGTGCTTTGCGTTTTTAGTTGCTGTAGACAGATCTTCCCTCTGGCTGGCCTAACACCAGGGAAGGATTTCCTGGTTTGCAAGCCCGGTGGGGGTGGCCAGAAGAAAGGCGCACTAGTCTGCCTGTCACAGAAGGGGTTCTTGGAGCTGTGTAGGCAGCCAGGGAGCTGGAGCACCTGAAGATCGTGAAAGCTCCCAACCGGCTTGGCAGAGTACACCCAGACAATTTTGTCTGCCTGTCCTTTCTTCTGAGCAGTAAGCTCTGTGCAATCCTTGCCCCTTTAGCAGCCCTCTTGCTAAGGGCTTCTTTGTTAGGAAGTCTCTCAGACTGCCCACCTTTCTTTTGTGCCAGAGCAGCTGGGTATGGATCCCTGCTTTCACAAGCAGCTGGAATCTTAGTCTCTCCAGGAATTCTGCCTGTCTTACCTATCCAACCCCCTAATTACAAGAGTATCATGCAAGCACCATGAAATGTAGGTTTGTGCTCCCAGAGCAGATCTCCAGGGTTAGGTATTCAGCAGTCCCACATCCCCACTCCCTCTCTGCTCCGTTCCTGTTCCTCCTGCTGGTGAGCTGGAGTAGGGGAAGGGCTTGGATCCCGCAGGACCACAGCTTTAGTACATTACCCTTTTCTGTGAGGGCTGCTCTTGTCTCCAGGTGTATGCAGTTTGTTGCAGTCCTCTTTCCCGTTGCTCTTTCAAGAGTAGTTGTAGTAGCTTTATTTTCATATTATTTGAGGTTTTAGGAGGAAGCGTCTGTCTCACCTCTTACGCCACCATCTTTAATCCAATCAGGTATAAAAATTCTTAATGGAAATTTTAGCAGATCGAATCTAATAATATATAAAAAGGATAATACATCATGACCAAGTAGTGTTTATCCTAGTAATACAAGGTTGGTTTAACATTTAAAAATCAGCCATTATAATTCATCATACTAAAAGAGTAAAAAAGAAAACCCATATCATCATCTCTATAATACAGAAAAAGCATTTGATAAGATCTAACACTTATTCCTAATAAACATAATAAAAAGTCTCAACAAACTAGTATTAGAAGAGAACTTCCTCAACATGATAAAGGGTATTTATGATACAGCTACCCTTATACTTAATAATAAAAGATTGAATCCTTTCCTCCTAAAATCAGGAACAAGGCAAAATGTTTGCTTTTGCCACTTCTTTTCAACATCATACTGGGGATTCTAACCAGTGCAGTAAAACAATAAAAAGAAAATATATCCGGATTAGAAAGGAAGAAGTAAAACTGTCTTTATTCTCTGATGACATGATCATCCATGTAGAAAACCTTATGGAATCTACAAAAATCTATTAGAATTAATAAGTTTAGCAACGTTTCAGGATACATGATCAATATGTAAAAATCAACATACCAGCAATGAATAATATGAATTGAAACTTTTAGCATAGTAGCATCAAGAAATATGAAAATGAGACAGAAGATGTGCAAGATCTGTACAATGAAAATTTTAAACATTGTGGAAAGAAATAAAGAAGACCTAAATAAAAGGAAAGACATTCTATGCTTATGGATTGAAAGACTCAGTATTGTTAAGATGTTGATTCTCTACAAACTGATGTGTAGATTCAATGCAATCCTAATCAAAATCCCAAAAAGCTTTTGTGGTAGAAATTGATCATCTGATTCTAAAATTCAAATGGGAATGCAAAAGATCTAGAGTAGCCAAAAACAAACTTAGCAAAATAAAGTTGTAGGACTAGCACTACCTGATAACAAGACTTACTAAAAAGCTATGATAATCAATGCAGGGTTATTGGTGTAAAAATAGACAAGTAGATCAGTGACAAAGACTAGAATCCCAAAGTAGACCCACACATATGTGGTCAGTTTATTTCAGTAAAGAGGCAAAACCAAAAGAATGTCTTTTCAACAACTTGTCAACATATACAACAATTAACTTATGATGGATTGAGGAATTAAATGTAAAAGCTAAAGCTATAAAACTTTCAAAGAAAATACTGAACCCAAATCATTTTCATTTCTTGTTAGGCAAAGATTTCTTAGATACAACACTAAAAGCACAATCCATAAGAAAAAAATGATAAATTGGACTTAGCAAAATAAGAACTTCTCTATAAAAGTCACTATTGAGAATGAAAAGACACGCCACAGACTGGGAAAAATATTTTCAAATCACATATATGATAAAGGACCTACATCCAGAATATGTAAGGAACTCTCAAAACTAGTAAGAGAATGAACTACCTATTTTTTAAAATGAGCAAAGATATGAAAGATACTCCACCAAAAAAGATACACTAGTGGAAAATAAGTGCATGAAAAAAATATTCAGTGTCATTAGTCCTTTGGGAAATGCAATAAAACCACAATAAGAGAATGGCTAAAGTGTAAAAAGAAAAACTGACAATAGCAAGAACTGACAAGGATGTGGAGCAACAGGACCTTTTCATACACTACAGATAGGAATGTATATGACACAGTTAGGAAAACTGGTGACTTCTTAAAAATTTCATTAGATACCTACATGTATTATCCAGCCATTTCACCCCTAGGTATTACCCAAAAGAAATGAAAGCATATATCTATACAGACTGACATGAATGTTCATAGCAGCTTTGTTTTTATTAATGAAAACCTGGGAACAAATCAGATATCCATCAACAGGTGAATGGATAAACAAACTGTGACAAAACCATTCAGTGGACTACCACTCAGTAATGTAAAGGAATGAACTATTGATACACACTATAATATGGATATATCTAAAAATACTTTATGCTAAACGAAAGAAGCAAGACCAAAGGAAAAAAAATACATATTATTACATTTTTATAAAATTCTAGAAAGTGAATACTGTAGTGACAGAAAGCAGATCAACAGTTTCTTGGGAATGGTAGCTGGGGCAAGCTATGATGGAAGGGAAGAAGGGATTACCAAGCGTCACAAGGAAACTTTGGGGGTGATGGATATGGTCATTATCTTGATTGTGGTGATAGTTCCTTGGGTGTATACATTTGTCAAAATTTATCAAATTGTACATTTTAAATTACATGCTGATTATTGTATGTCAATTACACCTCAATAAAACTATAAATATATAGATAAGTAATGGCAGCAAGTTAATTATAACTCACTGAATAACATAGGTACCCATAAGTTTTATACTGATGAATAAATAAATGAGTAGAGTGGAATGCCAACTGATGATCATGGAAGGAATGATAATATGAAAATATGCCATTTGGCAGTGATATAATACTTAATTCAGCCTAGAAACATTGATGGATACTAAAACTAATGGGTGAATGTTTGTGTACATAGTCTCAAATTAACTTCAGAGAAACCTAGCAGACATCACTTTATTTAAGTGGCCACAGTTAATACCATCAGTAATGGGTCAAGTCAAAATCATTTATCACCTATTAGGAAGCAGTAAGAACTTGAAACATCAGGCATACCTGGATTAAAGGACATACTACATAATAACAAGTCTAATCTGCAAACATGTCAAGGTCATGAATGTTGGGAAGATTCAGAAATTTTTCCAAATTGATTAAGACTAAAGATACATGACAAACTAAATGTAACACATGACCTTATATGAAATCCTTTTGCTATAAAGTACATTATTGTGACAATTGGTGAAACTTGAATGAGGTCTGTGGTAGATGGTAGTATTCTATTGATATTAATTTACTGATTTTGATGGTTGTGTTGTCAGTATGTGGAAGAGTGTCTTTGTTTGCCAGAAATATAGATTATAGTATTCAGAAGTGATGGGATAGCAAGTCATTTACTTTTAAATGGTTCAGGGGGAAGAAAAGATCTCTCTGTACAGTATTCTTAAAATTTTTCTGTAAGTTTGAAATTATTTCAGAATAAAAGAAAATATTTTGATAAAACACTGTGTTTGCAAAGGTGTGAAGTGGGAGTATAGATTGGTAATCTTTTGTGGAGGGCGGTTTGGCATATCAGTGTTTTAATGCATATATCCTTTGACCCAGCAATTTCTCTTCCAGGATTTTATCTTGCAAATATATTTGTGCAACTGTGAATTGATGTTTATACAAGGTTATTGACTCCAACACTGTAACTGCAAAATATTTGAAATGTTTTGAGTATCCATCAATAGGAGACTGATTAAATATATTACTTTAGATCCAAATCTCTCATGGAATTCCAAAATCTGAAAAGCTTTGAAAATCCACTTTTTTTGGTAATTTTTACAGCCAAACCTGACCTCAACTGACATGAGGTATTAGTTGTTTCTCAGCACTCTTACCAGTCATATACATCTCTGCTGTTCACCAATATTGTATTGCCTTCTTTATGTTACTGTTATTTTGTCAGCTTGAGTTTAATATTCCTGTAAAAACATTAGAAAATTGAAGATATTCCTGTAAGCAAGAATAAGAAGAAAAGAAGCATGTGTCATTATCAATGGCACAAAAAATAAAGTCAGGACAGAAATTTGATAAGTTGTGTCTATAAGTCATCTTATTGAAGCATAGGGTGTGAAATTAATACCACATATGACTTGAAGAAAACAAAGTGTTGAAGTTTTACAGGAGCAACAATGACCAGGACTAACAAAGAATAGAATATTTTTCAGAGGGCAAAAAAAGGAAGACGTTGACATGACCATGATTGAATGGATTAACAATGAAGCACTGTGAATATGTCACTGACTGGTTTGTTGGTTGTGAAACAAACTAGAATGTGCCTTGAAGGACTGAACATTTAAGGTGCATATAGAATATCAGAAGATTAGCTGCAGAAATTTAAGAAGCATCGTGGTATCAAATATCAAATGAGGAAGAAGCTTCTGCTTAACATGAAGTAGACAAAACTTCTATGACAAATTTGTTAAGAAAATTTTTAATGAACACCGTAGTCCCAAACATATAGGCAGAGCTCATGAAACAGCTGTGTTTTGGCCTGTATTCTTTTTTTTTTTAATAATTAACAATGCTTGATGAGCAAACAGAGGTTATAAGGACTCTAAGCACAGGTTCAAAGTTCCAGGATGTACCAATGCAGCAGATGGATAAAGTTTAAAAAAAGCCAACATCCAAGATATTTCAAAAGTTGTTCACAGTATATTTGTATGTAAACAAAAGGTATGGGTAGTCAAATATTTCCTAACTGGCTCAATTATCTATACCAATGACATGAGTACATTTTACACTCACTGGGATGGAAGAAAACTGTATAATTATATTATTCCTAGGCCTCTATGGCACCATACACTTCTCCTGAACTTCTTGTGACCAAGCAGTTTTACTCCCTATGAAGAGCAAATATAAATATTTTTTATTTTCATACTCTATACTTGTAGCAGTTAACTTTCAAGTTTTCCTAAGAGAGTTAATGCAGAAATTCAATCAGGAGCCATCTACATAGTTGCTGCTGCTTGGAATGATTGATAAATATTTAGCATAGACTTTGACTTGCAATAATGTTTGAAAGCAAACCTGTACATAAAAACTTTGAAGGATTTTGTGTCACTAATGAGGAGATAATAGTTTCATTACTTGCAATAAAAGTTTATTGGCTAAAAGTCTAAGTCAGAATGTTGCTACTCAAAGTGTGGTCAGTGGATAAGTAGTATCACCATAACCTGGAAGCTTGTTAGAAATGCAGATTCACAGACCCAACTCCAGACCTGCTGACTCAGAATCTCTGCACATGTATCCCAAGAATCTATGTTTTAGGAAATCCTCCAGATGGTGTTTATGCTTTCTACAATTGTAGAAGCACTGAGGTAGAGAAAGCCAATATCCAAAAAATAATGAATATTGTTAAGTTGTATACTTCCTGTACATTCCTTACAAGATAGAAAAGTTGCTAATATGGTGTTAACCCAAATATGCATGAGGCTAGTAATGATGACAATAAGATACAACACAGATTGGGGGGAAAAAATCTCCATATGCAATATGAGGGAAATGTGTAAGCAGTTAATTGGCCTCGAATAACATGAATTTATCAATGAAAAAGAGATCGTGGCTACTTCTGAAGAGACTGCTTATATAAAAATCCATATTAATGAGACACATTACCCTAGAACTATACCTTTTAAAAGGCCACCTATTATACTGTTGCTTTTTCATTAAAGAATCCCATTCTTAGACCATCATTAAATTTTATTTAACTCTAAACTTTGGTGAAAATAATAGCAATGCTGATGAAGCCTTTTATCCAAAATCCTTAAGAAACCAGATAAAACAAATATTTATTGCATGCCTATGTTCAGATATTTAGCTTGGTTTCAGGTTTTATTGAATGTTTTCCTGAGAAATAAAGAGCACCAAGTGTTTGTGGTCTGTATCACACTATTTCATTTTTCAGTAACTATTGATAAACTGCAATACTAATATTGCTCTTTGTCCCACCTAATGTGAGTATTCATATATTCACTGTATAGTGATGTGTTTAATTATGGGATGCTGCCCCATATCCATTGCAAATATTATATATAACATATGCATAAATCATTTTTAACTTAAAAAATTCTGAATTCCAAAACACATCTGTACATCCATAGTATGGATCTCTACATCTGTAAGTGGAATACTGTGCAGCCATTTAAAAGAACAAGAAGCTCTTTATGTACTGTTGTGGAGTGATCTCCAAGGTACACTGATATGTAGGGAAAAAATAATGGGCAAATCTGTGGATACTGTGCTACCATTTGTGGGAATTTTTTAAAAGGAGGAAATAGGTCATGTATTATTATGTATGATAGAATATCCTGGAAGGTAATGCAAAAACTGATAATATTGGTTGCATATAGGGTTAGAAGTGGGTGAATGAGGGGCAGGAGTGAGGGGGAGAAAGAATTTTCCATTATTTACCTTGTGTATATTTTTTCAATATTGAACTATACAACTATTTCCAATTTTTAAATTATAAATGTCAGTAGAAACTTCCCAAATTGAAATGCAAGGAGAAAAAAAGAATGGGAAAAACCCAGAAGAGAATATCTGAGAACTGTGTGGGACAATTAGAAAAGATATATAACATATGCATAATGGGAATACCAGAAAGAGAGGAAAGGAGCAGAAGAAATGTTTTAAGGAACAATGGCTGAGAATTTTCTGAAGTTATGATGGATACCAGGACACAAATCCAGGAATCTCAGAGAACAGCAAGAAGTATGAAAACAAAAAATTTCCTCCAAGGCATATCATATTCAAACAGCAGAAAAACAGAGGAAATCTTGAAGGAAGCCAGAGAACACCACGACCTACCTACAGAGAAATAAAGATAAGGATTACATCAATTTCACTTCACAAACCATGCAAGCAAGCAAGAATGGAGTGAAATATTTAACGTGTCAAAAGAAAGAACAATCCATCTAGAATTCAGTAACCAAATAAATTGTCCTTCAAGAGCAAAGGAAAAATAATGGACTTACTCAGACAAGCTGAGGGGAGTGTGTTACCAGTAGATCTTCCTTGCAGTAAGTCCTTCAGAGAAAGGAAAATTATGTAGATCTGAAACTCCCATCTACATAAAGGAAGAATGTTAAAAAGGAATAAATGGAGGTAAAATAAAATCTTGGTGTTTTTAAAAATTCATTGAACTTAATAGATAACTTTAACAATAGCAATATATTAGGTGATTATAGCTTAGAGATAAGGGAAATGAATGACAGCAATGATAAGATGGAAGGGAAGAACTGAAAATATTATTATAATGTACCTTAGGAAATGGTAGAGTTATTTGAAAATGCACCTAAATTAGTTGTAAATGTATACTGCAACTCTAGGGCAAACACTAAAATAATTTTTTAAAGAAATATAATTGATAGGCTAAGAGAGAAGAGAAAATTGAACCATATGAAATGCTCAATTTAAACCAGAGAAGGCAGAAAGGGGGAAGTTTTTTTAAATGAAAGATCAAGTGCAATGAGTAGGAAACAATTACAAATACGGTAGGCATAAATCCAATTATATCATTTATCACTTTAAATGTGAATGGTCTAAATACACCAATTAAAAGACAGAGACTGATAGAGCAGATTTTTAAAAAACAAAGACCCAACTATATGTTGTCTACAAGAAATCCCCTTTAACAAGAAAGACACAGATAGATTAAAAGTAAAAGGAGGGGGTCAATGACCTCCAAATATAAGTGCTAAAGCCATAAACTTCACAGAAGAAAACATAGGGATAAATCTTCATGACCTTGAATTTGTCAATAGATTCTTACATGACACCAAAAGCTTGAGCAACAAACAAAAATATAAATTGGACCTCATCAAAATTAAAAACTTTTGTTTACCAAAGGACATTGTCAAGAAAGTGAAAAGACACCCTATAGAATAGAAAATGTAAATCATATGTCTGATAAGAATATGTACAGAATATATAAAGAACTATAACTCAACAACAAAAAGACAACCCAACCAAAAAATGGGCAAAAGACTTGAAGAAACCATTTCGCCATAGAAGGTATATAAGTAACTAACAAACACAAGAAAAGATGTTCAACATCATTAGTTGTTAGAGAAATGCAAATCAAAACCACAGTGAGATACCACTTCATATGCAATAAGATAGCTCTCATAAAAAAAATAATCGTGTTGGTAAGGATGTAGAAAAATTAGAACCTTGTACATTGCTGGTGGGAATGTAAAGTAGTGCAACTGCAGTAGAAAACAGTTTGATAATTCCTGAAAAATCTCAATAGAATTACCATATGACCCAGCAATTCCACCTCTACATATACACCCAAAAGAATTGAAAGCAGGGAACTCAGATAATTACACACCAGTGTTCATTACAGCATTACTATTCACAGTAGCCAAATGTTGGAAACAACTCCAATGTCCATCAACATATGAATGGATAAACAAAATGTGGTATATCTATTTCATGTAATGGAATATTATTAAGTAAAAAAGAAATGTTCTGACACAAGCTACAATATGGGGGAGTCTTGAAGACATTATGCTAAGTGAAAAATTCAGACACAAAAGGATAAATATTATGTGATTTCACTTATATGAATATCTAGAATAGGCAAATTAATAATGACAAAGTAGGTTAGAGGTTACCAGAGGCTGAGGTGAGGGGCAATGGAGAGTTATTCCTTAATGGGTACAGAGCTTCTGTTTGGGGCACTGAAAGTTTGGAAATAGATACTGCTGGTATTTATACAACATAGTGAATGAATTAGCACCACTCAGTTGTACACTTAAAACCAATTAAAATAGTAAGTTTTGTTTTATATATATGTATTTTACCACAGATTAAATAGAGATAGATAAATAAATGAACTAAAAAAGAGACAGTGTTAGAACAAGCTAAAAGACCCTAAGTACAAACCCTGACCAGCACTGGGCTTCATTTTTATCCTAGTACCTTTAGGTAGATATTAATTCTGCATGACTGAGCTTATATGTTTTACCTTTCTAAATATTTTATGAATCCTAAAAACAGAGGCCAGTGCTTTTTATTTAAAAAAGGAAGTGTTGTCAACACTCTAGCCCTCACTTTTCATACCCTATAGACTCCTTAGGAGACTAGCCACACTGAAAGCAGGAAGTCTGAAAAATATATTCTCCCAGAAAAGCATGCACTGTAGTTTAGCCAGTTTGTTATTTTCATCTTTAAATTTATTTCTTAACCATAGTCAGATTTCTTCAACAACAAAGTGTGAAGAAACTCTCATGCTAACAAATCAGGAGACAGCTGGAGCACTTATATTAATTTCAGACAAAGCAAACTTCAAAACATGGAAAATTAGGGATAAAGAAAGGCATTACATAGTGATAAAGGAAGGGGTCAATTCTCCAATAAGATAATCCTCAGTGTGTATGTATCTAACAAAAGAGCATCAAAATAAGTGAGGCAAGAACTGATAGAATTGCAAGGAGAAATGGACAGATTCACTATTAGAGAATTCAGTACAACTATCGGTAATTGACAGATCCAGCAGGCAGAAAATCAGTAAGATTGTATTTGAACTGAACAGCATCATCAGTTAACTGAATCTAATTAACATGTATAGAATACTTCATGAAACAGCAGAATACACATTCTTCTCATGCTCAAATGGAACATTTGCCAAGATAGACCACATTCTGGACCATAAAATACACCTCAATAAATTTACAAGAATAGAAATCATACAGAGCATGCTCTCAGACTACAGTGGAATTAAATTAGAAATGAATATCAAAAGGATAACTGGAAAATCCACAATATGTGGAGATTAACAGCATACTTCTAAGTAACACATGAGTCAAAGCAGTCTTGAGAAATTTTTTTTTAATTAAGGTATCACTGATATGCAGTCTTATGCTCAGGTTTCACATGAACATTGTGGTTACTACATTCCCCCCCTATTATCAAGTCCCCACCACACACCCCATAACAGTCACTGTCCATCAACATAGTAAGATGGTGTAGAGTCACTACTTGTCTTCTCTGTGCTATACTGCCTTCCCCATGTACCACCATCTTATGTGTGCTAATCATAATACCCTTTAATCCCCTTATCCATCCCTTCCCCCTGACCCTCCCCAACCCCTTTCCCTTTGATAAATGCTAGTCCATTCTCAAGAGAAAATTTTTAAATATTTTGAACTAAATCAAAGAATACACAAAATGTGTAAAATGCAGTGAAAGTGCTTTGGGGGAAATATATAGTATTAATTGCATATGTTAAAAAGAAGGAAGATAGACTGGGGAAGATGGGTGGGAAGGGAGGAATAAGGGGGAAAAGGGGGCATTATGATTAGCAGATGTAATGTTGGGGGGGCACGGGAAGGGAAGTACAACTCAGAGAAGACAAGTAGTGATTCTATAGCATCTCACTACGCTGATGGACAGTGACTGTAATGGGGTTGGTGGGGGGGACCTGATGAAGGGGGTAGTTTATAACCATAATATTGCACATGTAATTGTAGATTAATGATACCAAAATTAATTATTTTTAAAAACTCCAAAAAAAAAGGAAGATACAAAATCAGTTATCACCTCACACCTGTTAGAATGGCTGTTATCAAAAAGTCAAGTGATAACAAGTGCTGGTGAGGATGTGGAGAAAAAGGAACCCTGTCCACTGTTGCTGGGAATGTAAATTAGTAGAGCTATTATGGAAAACAGTATGGAGCTTCCTCAGAAAATTAAAAGTAGAACTACTATGTATGGGCCAGCAATCCCACTTCTGGGTATATCCAGAGGAAATGAAATCACTCTTGAAGACATATCTGTGCCCTTGTATTCACTGCATTGCAGCAGCATTCACAATAGCCAAGATTTGGAAACAACCACCTTGTTAGATATATGGATAAAGAAAGTGTGGTATATGCACATACAGACATATAGATATTATTCAGCCATAAAAAGAAGGAAATTCAATCACTTGCAAAAATATGGATGACTCTTGAGGGTATTATGTTAACTGAAATAAGTCAGAAAAAGACAAATACTCTATGTAATCTTGTTTACATGTATATATAAAATATATAATAGAAAAATAGAAAATATTTTTATATATTTACATGTATAATTTTTAAAAACCTGAACTCACAGAAACAGTAGATTGGAGGTTGCTAGAGGCTGAGGGGTGGGGGGAATGGGAAGGTATTGATACAAATTTTCAGTTATAAGATAAATCAGTTATGGGCATCTAATATAGGATGGTGACTCTAGTTAACAATACTGTGTTGTATATTTGAAATTTGATAAGAGAATAGATCTTAATTGTTCTCACTACACACACACAAAGGTAACTGTGAGATGATGATTATGTAGTAATCATTTGCAATAACTATCAAGTCACATTGTACACCTTAAACTGTATTTCAAAGTGTTGTGTATCATTTATATCTCAGCTAGGGGAAAATAAATAAGCTTCCACCTTAGAAAACTAGAGAAAGAAGAGCAATGTAAATGTAAAGCTAGTAGAAGAAAAGAAATAGTAAAAATTAAAAATCAATGGAATTGAAAATAGGAAAAAAATAAGAGAAAATCAATGAAAGCAAAAGTTGCTTCCCTGAAAAGATCAATAAATTGGTAAGCCTCTAGCCACACTAACAAGAAAAAAAGATATAAATTACTAATATCATAAATGAAAGAGGGGTTATAATTACTGATCCTATGGACATTAAAAAGATACTGAAAGAAATTATGAACTGTCTTCCCACAAATTTGATATCTTAGATGATGAAATAGACCAATTCCTTGAAAAATACAGTCTACCAAAACTCACACATGGAGAAATAAATTTAAATAGGCCTATATATGTTTAAGAAATTGAATAACTAATTTTCCAAACAGAAAGCACTTAGCCAGATGATTTCACTGATTTTTCAAATATTTAAGGAATAAATAATACCTGTTCTCTACAGCAGAAAGAACGCCTTCTAACTCATCCTATGAGGCCACCATTAAAAGGAATACTACAGACCAATATCACTCATGAATATAAATGCAAAATCCTTAACAAAATATTAGCAAATTGAATCCAACAAAGTATAAAAATAATTATACACTGTGACCCAAGTGGGATTTATTCCAGTAATGCAAGGCTAGTTTAGCACTTGAAAATCATGCGTGTAATCCATCACATTCACAGGCTAAAGAAGAAAGATCGTATGATTATATCAAATGATACAAGAAAATCATTTGGCAAAATCCAACACCTATTCATTAAAAAAAAGAGCCTCTCAGCAAACTAGGAATAGAGGAGAAATGACTCAACTTTATAAAGAACATCTACAAAGAACCTACAGCTACCATTATACCTAATGGAGAGAAATTATGTGCTGTCCCCTGAAAATCAGGAATAGGAATGTCCTCTCTCACCACTCCTGTTCAGTGTCATACTGGAAGTCCTAGCTAATGCAGTAAGATAAGAAAGGAGATAGAAGGTGTACAGATTAGGAAGGAAGAAATAAGACTGTCTTTGTTTGCAGATGACATAATTGTCTATGTAGAAAATCTCAATCAACAACAAAAAACGAGCTAATTGATTATAGCAAGGTTGAAGGATACAAGGTTAATATACAAAAGTCAATTGCATTCCTATATTCCTTCAATGAACAACTGAAATTTGAGATGAAAAACATTACCATTTACCATTAGCACCCAAAAAAAGTACTTAGGAATAAATCTAATAAAATATGTACAGGATGTGTATAAGGAAAACTATAAAACTCTGAAGAAAGAAATCAAAGTAGGTCTAATAAATAGATATTCCATGTCCGTAGATAGGAAGGCTCAATATTATGTCAATTCTTCCCAACTTAATCTATAGATTCAATACAGTCTCAACCAAAATCCCAGCAAGTTATTTTGTAGATACTGACAAACTCTCAAGTTCATATGGAAAGGCAAAAGACCTAGAATAGCCAACACATTATTAAAGAACAACAACATTGGAGAACTAACACTACCCACCTTCAAGACTTAATATAAAGCTATAGTAATCAAGATAGTGTGGTATTGGCAAAAGAATAGAGAAACAGATCAATAGATCAATGGAGCAAAATAGAAAGCTCAGAAATAGACCCACACAAATAGAGTCAACTGATCTTTGACAAAAGAGCAAAGGATAGTCTTTTCACCAGATGATACTGGAAAAACAATATCCACATGCAAAAAGCAAAAAAATGAATATAGACACTGACTTTGCACCTTTCATGAAAACTCAAAGAGGATTATAGACATAAAAGTATGACACAAAACTAAAACTTCTAGACAATAATATTAGAGAAAATCCAAGTGATGTCATGTTTGGCAATAACTTTTTAGATACAATGCCAAAAACAATCCATGAAAGAAAAAACTGATAAGTAGGACTTCATCAAAATGAAAATTTTCTCCATGGAAAACACTGTTAAGAAACTGAAAAGACAAGCCACAGACTGGGAAAACATATTTGTAAAATGCTCATATGATAAAGGACTTGTATCCCAAATATACACATAACTCTCAAAACTCATTAAGAAAACAAACAATAAAGGCAAAAGCCCTGAATAGAAGCCTCACCAAAGATACACAGATGGCAAAGAAGCATGTGAAAAGATGCTCAGCATCCTAAGTCATTAGAGAAACGCAAATTGTAACAAAAAGTACCACGACACACTTATTAGAATGGCTAAAATCCAAAATACCATCAACACCAAACACTAACAAGGATGTAGAGTAACAGAAACTCTCATTGCTGATAGGAATGCAAAAGGTGCAGCTGCTCTGAAAGACAGGCAGTGTTTTACAAAGTTAAACATGGTCTTATGATATGATCCAGCAACCATGATCCTAGGTATTTACCCAAATGAGTTGAAAACTTACGTCCACACAAAAACTTGCACACAAATGTTATAGCAGCTTTATTTGTAATTGCGAAAAACTGGAAGCAACAGATATCCTTCAAAAGGTGAATGGATAAACTGGTACATTCACACAATGCAGTATTATTTGCCAATAAAAGTAAATGAGCTGTCAAGACACAAAAAGACATGGAGGAACCTGAAGTGTATATTGCTTAGTGAAGGAAGCCAGTTTAAAAAGGGTACATAATGTGATTCCAAGAATGTGACATTGGAACTACAGAGACACTAGAGATTAGTTTCTTCAGGAAGCATGAGGAGAGGGATGAATATGTGGAGCACAGATTTTTAGAGCAATGAATCTATTCTGTATGATTCAGTAACGGTGGATCCATGACACTATGCATTGTCAAAACCCACAGAACTGTGTAACACAGTGGACCCTAATTTTAACTGTGGACTTTAGTTAATAATAATGTATCAGTGTTGGTTTATCAAATGTACTACACTAATGTAAGGTGTTAATAAGGGAAACTGGTTCCTGTGAAACCTTAATAAAAAAAATAAAAAAGGGAAAATGGAAGCCAGAAGGGGTTATATGGGAACTCTGTACCATTTGCTCAATTCTCTGTAAACCTAAAACTGCTTTAAAAATATGAAGTCTATTAATGTAAAAAATTGTTTTTAAAGATGATGGAAGAAAAAAGGTATTCTCTCCCATCATCCTGCCACCTAAAGATAACTATTACTAAGACACTGGTATAAATATTCCTGGAGATTTTCTATTCATGTATATGCACACACATTATTTACATACTGCAACTTATCTTTTTTTATGAGTCATAGAATATTAACTATACACATATTGTTTATAATTCTTAAAATAGCCCTAACTGGTGATTGTTTCCGTTTTATAGATGAAGTAACTGAACTGGTAAATGGCCTAACTAGACTGAATTCCCAATGTACTTTACACAGTAGCCTATAACTCTTATCACCACAGCTCTTTGTAAACATAAGATCTACTTTTTGTTCTCTATTTCACATTTTACTTCTTCATAAGATAAGCCAGTCTTTCATATACTATACTACCTTTGTAAAGTGACCTTCACTTCATGTGGTATACATGCCCTTCCTGTGGTGTATTCCTTAACTCTGTGCACTAGTACTTTGTATAGAATCCTTGCCTACTGAATAGGAAGTGGTGGCCCAGCTCCTTTTCACTGCAGGTAGCTAGCTGTAGTGAGGGGCAAACAATGGGAGGCATACATTTTTGACAGTAGTACGGCTTCCTTTCTTCTGTATAAGTAGCTCTCAAAGTTCAGGTGCTCATGAAAATTATTTCTGGAGTTAAGGAGCTGAGGGAAAAGACAGTGCAGGGTAGAGGCAGATGAAAAGGTGGAACTCATGTGGGTGCCTGGGGAAGGAAGCAACCTCCAGTGGGTTAGTAGAGACAGAGTTTGACCATCCAGAAGGGATGTACCATTCAGAAGCATTCAGTGAATTGATAGCAGCCAGTTCAACCAGTCCCTGTTGTGATCAGACTGTTCAGGGAAGCTTTAAAGAAAACCCTGTCCCTGCTTCTCCTCTCTGCATCTACAGGGGACACTCTAAGACTGCAAACAATCCTGGAAGCAATACAAAAGCACATCCATTCTTCCTCCCTTATCTTCAAACTGGCCCAAGATGCATTCAAGATTGCTACTCCGACGGACAGTAGTACTGACAGCACGCTACTCAACGTGGCCTTGGAGCTGGGATTACAGGTATGGGGGGGGGGCAGTCCCCACTTAAGGCTCCTGGCCTAGTGACAATTGGTAGAAGATCCCAGGAGGATGGGACATGACCAAGTCTGGTTCTTTCTTTGTCCCCAGAGCACAACTTCTAGGCTAAGCACAAGGTAAGGACTCTATAAATTGGGCTCCCTCAAATTTGAAGTTAAGGCCAGAAGCAGTGTAGCTTCAGGCTTCGTGGGTCCTCATCTTCTCTTCACCCCACCTCATTCCTCTTAAGTCGGGCAAGGTGTGTTAATAGGTGTTTCATTATGGGTCATCAGAGAAGATGTCTGATTAGTGGGAATGGTGGGACAGAAATTCAGCACAACTGCCTGTGCTTATTAGGGGAGAGATGATTGTTTAAATAATTGTTGCGTAAAGGAATGGCATGGGGAAGTGGAAAGAGGTCATAGCAGTTAATGCTTAGCCCATGGGAATGCCTCCTTTTTCCCAGGTGATGAGGATGACCTTATCAACCCTTAACTGGAGGCGCCGGGAGATGGTGCGGTGGCTGGTTACATGTGCTACAGAAGTGGGTGAGTCTCCCACCTCCCTCTACCCCAGTGGAAGGGAGTTCCTAGGCCCTATTCTTGGTACAGGACAGTGAATCCTTAGAGTTCTCACATCCTATTACTGATGGCCTAGGAAAGGATGGGGCTCTGGTAGGACAAGATGGCCTCTGTTCAGCCAGCCCAAGTTCTGCCCTCACTGCTCGGACCATACCCTGATGTCAGCAGCGCTTTGGCCCTCTGATCAGAAACATGTCTGAGAGATTGAGTTTTCAGGCACCAGTGCTCAGGTACACCCTTGGGAGATAGTTGGCCCAGTGATTTGCTCCCAGGTCCCTGTCCCCACTTCTGAAAAACCCCAAACAGCTGAGAGGCGCAGGACCCCATCTGGAGCCCAAAGCCCTTAGCACAAGACTCCACCCTGAGAGGCCCCACTTCAGCTAGAACCCCAGGCAGATCTATGACCCCTGCCACAGGCTGTGCTGCTCCATCCTTGTGAGGGGCTAAGAGCACCTACAGAGACCTTCAGCCCTCTGACCTGGGGAAGGAAGGGATGGGAAGAGACCCCAGACAGGTTCAGGCCATCCGGGATACTCCCCTTGCCCTGGTTTGCCTCAGATCATCCCAAGGCTGCTGAGGAGGAATCTCTGCAGGCTAAGTTCTGATCCCATACAGTAATCTGGGAAGACCTGGGTCAGGACCCCGATGGCCACGGCTGAGCCCAGGCTCTCCCTGACAGGTGTGCGGGCCCTGGTGAGCATCTTGCAGAGCTGGTACACACTCTTCACCCCTACCGAGGCTACTAGCATTGTGGCTGCCACAGCCGTATCCCACACCACTATCTTGCGCCTCAGTCTTGACTATCCACAGCGGGAGGAGCTGGCTAGCTGTGCCCGCACGCTGGCCCTGCAGTGTGCTATGAAGGATCCACAGAGTTGTGCCCTGTCAGCGCTTACACTCTGTGAGAAAGACCACATCGCCTTTGAAGCAGCCTACCAGATCGCCATTGATGCTGCCACTAGTGGCATGACCCATTCGCAGTTGTTCACCATCGCCCGCTACATGGAGCTCCGTGGCTACCCGCTACGTGCCTTCAAGCTGGCCTCAATGGCCATGAGCCATCTCAACCTGGCCTACAACCAGGACACCCATCCGGCCATCAATGACGTGCTCTGGGCATGTGCCCTCAGCCACTCTCTAGGCAAGAATGAGCTGGCGGCCCTCATTCCCCTGGTGGTGAAGAGTGTGCACTGTGCCACAGTGCTCTCAGACATTCTGCGGCGCTGCACAGTGACCGCGCCTGGCCTGGCTGGCATCCCAGGCCGCCGCAGTTCCGGAAAGCTTATGTCCACTGACAAAGCCCCACTGCGCCAGCTGCTAGATGCCACCATCAATGCCTATATCAATACTACACACTCGCGCCTGACACACATCAGCCCTCGCCACTATGGAGAGTTCATTGAGTTTCTGAGCAAGGCTCGGGAGACCTTCCTGCTGCCCCAGGATGGCCACCTGCAGTTTGCCCAATTCATCGACAACCTCAAACAAATCTACAAAGGCAAGAAGAAGCTGATGCTGCTGGTTCGAGAGCGCTTTGGCTGAGAAAGCATACAGCTCCCTGCTGGGGCGGCCTGGGCCCTCGGGTACCATCATGGCAGGCCAAGGACACTGAAACATTTGTCTACCCTGAGAGGACTCTGAGCACCTGTGGTGAAGCCAAAGGACCACAGGGCTAAGCATGGGGAGAGTCCAACTCTAGCCAATATGCCTTCCTTGGCGAGGTTCTCACTATAGCCTACTGTTCCTGGAGGAGCTGGGCCCTGCAGATCGATCAGAAACCCCACAACATGCCACCTCACGCCCCTATATACTGCGTGTCCTGGGCATTGGCCCTCTCTCCCTTGGCAAATACAGAACACTGTTCCGTCTCAGGGATTGCTTAACCAGAGAAACAAGCATTTATAGTACTGTAAATACTATAGTATATGTGTTGCCAATTACATTGTAAAGTAACTATTTATAATTCTGGTTCTAATTTGATGGGTACTTGAAGTAGCTGTGGGTGGCAAGATAGGCTTGTTTTCTGAGGAGACTCAACCATTTCTCAGGTTTCCCTTGCAGACTGTATGCTGTTGGCAGTAGAAGAGTGGGGGTGGCAGGGAGGAAAAATGGCCAGTTAGAATTAATCCCAAGTCTAGTCTATGCAGAAACCCCAGCCTGCAGACAGGGAATCCATAGCCCAGTGGAGGGTGAGGGGCAGGGCCAGGACTGGAATTAAAAGACTTTTGCCTCACAAAGCCATGAGGACACTGAAGCTCTTGCTCCTGCTTCATACGCCTTTCTAGGAGCCTCCTGAGCTCCTAAGAAACAAGTGCAGGGAGAAGGTGGTCTGGGGCCACTAAGTTCACATTCACCTACTCTGGTCACCTTTGTGTTAGAGAGTGTCTGGTTTCATCTCTAATTATGTATGTGTTTATATATCTGTATGGCTAAGTACATGTGTCTGTGTGCAGAGATATTTTGTGCATACCTGTCTATATGGGCACGTGTATATGTACATCTGTCTTGTCTGTATCTGTGTTAACATGTCTGTGTGCTAGACTGGGGGTTTCTGTGTGAGGATATACACCTGTGTGAACATGTAAGAATACATATATGTACGTTCATGTTCATCAGTGCATGTTCAGTGTGTTTATCGGGCACACACAACTGCTTATGTGTAAACACACATTTGTACCTGTGTATGCCTTCTCTCCACTGGTCTGTCTTTGTATGTGCAACTGTATATTTTGACACACAGGTTATGTCTGTGAATTCATGTTTAAGGATCTGCATGAATGAATCCCTTCTGTTTTTGCCAGATGTCTCGTCTTCGTTCCTTAGTATCTCTCAACAACTAAACATGTTCCCCATCTCTATGCCTCCTTTATTCACCAGTTACGAAACAACCTTCTAAGCACTGTCTCCTTCTCCCCCGAGAGTAGCTCCTTCCACTCCACAGTTCTCATCTTGCCCTGTACTTGCTTTCTGCCCCTGCCTCTCTACCTCAAGCTTCCTCTGCCTGCTTTTGTCACAGTCCCATTGGTCGCTAATCTGGAGGCTGGGCTGGAATGCATTGAGCCTTTCCCTTCCTGACTAGTTTCTAGCCCTAATGGGCAACCCCTGTCTTAGCCCTGGCTGACCTCCACAGTGTGTCATGTCCCTGCTGCTTTCCTGGCCCTGTGATCTGCCTGGCATTGTTACAGGAGGCAGCAAGGGTGTTCAGAAGAGTCGTTTGGATGCCAGTGTCTTGGTGTTTACTGTTCCATGTTCTAGTTCCCGAGTAGAGGGTGGGGTGTGGTAGGGGAGGGGTGGTATAGCTAATAGAGTATGCACTAAGGACCTCTCTGTCTGCTTTGTTTTCCCTTCTTTGACAAACTGTTTGGACACTTTTTTTTTCTCCACACTAACCAGTAAATTGTATTTGCTGTTTGTGGCTACTGAAGTCTTACTGTCCAGCCGTGGGCCCCTACCTCTTAGCCCAATAGGTTGGTTTTGAAAAAAAAGCAGCCACTCCCATTTCTGTATCACGATTGCCATTTTTTAGCAAGTGTGTGAACTCACAGTGCTTTTCTATGAATAAATCATGGATCTCAGAAAAGATCATTTTTCTAAAATCAGAAACTGTGTTCTCTCAATAAATGGGGCCCTTCTCTCTCCTGCGTTGCCCAGGCTGGAACAGGGAGCTGCATGGGCGATAGACTGTGCAGGTTCTTAGTTGTTTAAGGAGATGTGGAATGATGAAGAATTTTCTGCCACACACACCCCTCTCCAGAGCTCACAGGCACCCCAGAGCCTTGTCCGAGGAAATAAGTACCACTGTGATGGGCAGAAACAACAAGATCCTGAGAAAATTAGAGGGTATACTCAGAAAATAATACAGAGCAATCCTGAGTGTCATAGGGCCTTTGGCTTCAGAGGACTTCATGATTCAGTGATACAAGTCTAAGGCTCCAATCCTAAGCAACCTAGCTCTGAGTCTTTATGTCCTCCCCATCTTTTGGTGTCAAAGCTGAAGGACGCTTAGTTTTTCCTGCTCACCTAGACCCCATCTTCCTTCAGAGTCCTTTCTGAAGTATTCTAGCTATTTTTGTGCCCCTCTCTGATCTGTACTTCCCTATCTTCCCCAGACACAAAGCCTTATCAGTTTGGCCTTGTATGCTGTGGGGACCTCATTTCTCTCTCAAATGTCACAGCTCTACTGCTTAGGGGGCTCTCCCCAGCCCCATGTAGTTCTGGAGCTTTAGATCTGAGAGCAACATGGTGGTGACAGCCATGACATTAAATCCTATAGTACATATTCACTGATATCTGGGCTCCCATGACTTGTGGGAGAAGATGCAGAAATGCCCAGGGAAGGAGCAGAGACTAAGAAGGAACTAAGGATTAGGGCACAGATCTTTCACAAATAAAACCACATGCTAGACTTCTCCAACGATGGAACTTTAATTCTCCTGGAAACAATCAATCATCAGTGTTAGTGGTACTTGAGGGAAAAGGTTATGCTCAGTTCTGGCGAAGCAGACGTGAGTGTCTGTGCACGGCATCCACAAAGGCTCCTATGTGTTCTGGGTCCATGTCAGGGTAAAGTCCATGGCCCAGGTTGGCAATGTAGCGCTGTGGCCCAAAATCATCCAGCATCTGCCGCACCAGCCGCCCGATCTCCTCCTGGGGGACCAAGAGGGCACTGGCTGTAGGAGGGGCCAGCAAGCCTCCATCCTCCTTATACACAGTAGTGACACATATACACATAGACATGCTTCTGCATAGTGTTATTCATTCCGTTATTACTTTAAAAACGTTTACTGGATGCCTAGTATGGGCTAGGTGCTAAGAAAAAACAAATGGACAACGGAAAGAATTTCTGCCTTCCTAGAGCTCACATGGTGTGTACGTGTTGTAGAGGGGAGGGACAAACAGACATAATAAAAACACAGTAATACCACTGGTGTGGGAGTGCACAAATTCATAGACACACAAAGGGACCCTAGTTACCTCAGATGCATACAGGGCACAAGGGTCCAGGTTGCCCTGCAAGGCCACAGTCTTCCCCACACGCTCCCTGGAAGCAGAGTCAGTGCCAAGTTCTGGTGACTGCAGATACGGCAGCTGCACCCCCTCCGCCTCACCGTCCATCACTCACCGAGCTTTCCCTGGGGTCACTGTCCAGTCAAGCCCAACCACCTCATAGCCAGCTTGGGCTAACTCCTCCAGAGCAAAATGTCCATCCTTAGCAAAGATGATCTAGGGGAAAAGACAGATCTGAGGTCACAGAGGGTCTTGACTGCCCACTAACCTATCTCAGCTGCACCTCTGCTGCCCTCCACTGGTCACCTCATTCAAAGCAGGACTTACTCTGAAAGTTCCACAGGCCCGCTTTGACTCACCAGAGCCATCCCCATCCTTACCATGGGCACTGGTGCCAGGCCTGACTCCTGCAGCCCAGCCTTTACTCGCTTGGCCACATCACGGATGTAGGGCAGTGCAAACTTACTGAAGAGCTGTGGGCCAAGATGCCCGGCATGGGACTCAAAGAGTTGCAATGCCTACAGTTAGGGGGCGGTGAAGAGAAAGATGTAACAGAGGAAGTAGCTCAGGGCCCACACACAAAAAGTGCCTCAATTTTCCCCAAGTGACTTCAACCCCTGATAGCTCCTCACCCTATAAACCCTGTTGCAATCAAAAAGTTTTGTGTTCTCCTCCACATTCCCAGTGCTAGCTTTGGTTTCTGAGCACATGGAGCACTAAGTCCCTCTGCCAGTGTCAGGGTGGGCTTAGCTGCTCTGGCCAGATCATCACACGCCAAACCTCTTTTGGGCTTGACATTGAGACACCTACAATCTCAAGTGTAGGGAACTTTGTTGCTTCTGGTCCTTATAGACTAAACTCCAGCCTATTTCTCTCTCCCTCAGGACTCACCTGGGCACCAGCAGCCACTTGTCCCACCAAATATGGGACCAGAGCATCAGTGAGGATGCGAAGCAGCTGGTGACTGGCCTGTGGTCTCTGGTAAAGCCAGCGCTTGGCCTGAGCCATGGTGCTTGAGCTGCCACCCTCAACCATGTATGTCATCAGTGTCCACTACAAAAAGATACAAAGAGGATGTCACAGGCGTAGAAGCCAGACTGACACCTCCTTCCCTAGTCTCCACCAGCCCAAGTCCCTGCTCTGGTCCATATTACCGGGGCACCAGCAAAGCCAATCAGAGGCACACGCCCAGCCAGCTGTTGCCGTGTGAGGGTGATGGCTTGGAACACATAGCCCAGCTCAGAGGCCGCAGCTGCTGGATCCCGGAGGCGCTCTAAGTCCCGCTCTCCTCTTAATGGCTCTGGGAAGCTGGGCCCTTTGCCAGGCACCATGGTCACCTCCATGCCCAGTGCCTGAACAGGGAGAAAACATCTGGGTTCCCAACATGTAACTCCAGGAGGAAAGACTTTTCAGCCCATGCCAGGAATGAGGAAAAGAAGAACAAAACTTAGCCAAACTCCATCTACTCCAGCCCAAGTTCTTCCCTCTGTCCAGTGAAGATAAGTGTTTATCCTGAGCCTTGACTATCTTCCCTTTTTTATCCATTCCAAAATCAGGTTTGAGCATGTACCTGGGGTACAACAAGGATGTCGGAAAAGATGATGGCAGCGTCCAGAGGGAAGCGACGCAGTGGCTGTAGGAAACATAAGATAGATTGCTAGGTGCCAAGCTGAGGGCATAAATTCCTCCCTCCTTAGTGGCCCCCTCACCTGTAGAGTCAGTTCACAGCAGGCCTCCGGGGAGCGACAGGTGCTGAAAAAGTCCTGGGCTGCCCGAGTTTCCCTAAACTCTGCAGACAGAAGAGGAAAGGCACAGGACTCACCCTTGAGGAACCTCTGAACCCTCCCCTTCCCCTCCAGAACTTTTCACCCTCCAGAATTCTGCCTAGATTCCCAGCCCCTGGCCCTGACTCCGACCTGGTAAGTAGCGGCCTGCCTGCCTCATGCACCAAACGGGAGTGTAGTCAGTGTCTTCTCCCCAGGCTGCTTTCAGAAATGTGTCATTCTTCAGCTCCGGAAAACCCTGGGGTCTGGAGATCAGGAGGTGTTAGGGGTAGATGTCAGTAAGCTAGGCTGGCAGTTTGGGAAGGCTTGGGTTCTTGAGGGAGGATTCAGTCCAGAACCGCTATCGGCTTTCTCCAGGCCTGCTCCCAAGCTATGGCTCCCCGCCCATTTTGCCTCCTCTCTGCCTATCAGTTGGTGCACAAGGCTAGAAGGGCCCGCGGTGGGGCCTCTACCCTACACGCAGTCCCAGCTTCTACAAGCTCAAAGCCACTGGAGGGCCTGGGGAGGTGGAGGGCCGAAAGCACAGTAAGGATAGTTTGGGGATTTGGGGACCAGAAAATATCAGGAACCGGGGTACCAGTGGGCTGGTTCCTGGGGTGATAGATCTCCGGGCTGGGGGATAGTCGAGGCATCGGAATTAACGGTCCCGAAATAGGGATCCTAATTTGAGGATTAGAAAAATCCAGGGGCATCCCCAAATAAAGGTCTGAGGGACGCAGTCCAGCTAGGCAGTCCCTGCGATGAAGGTTTCGGGAATCCACGATTGGACTAGTAGGGAGTCCAGCAACTGAGGTTCGGGTTGGGAGCTCTCTAGGATGGGGGAAGGGCGGGCACAAGGACTGATTCCTGAGTTGAAGGATTAGGGTCAGAAGCCCCGCTGGCCCATCGCGTAGTGCAGAGAACTCACCCTAACCGATTCGCCTCCATGATAAGCTGTCTGTAACTGCGGGCATAGTCCCCACGTGAACGTGAATCTGAGTCTGCCCCTGCCCATGCTCCGCCCCTTCCCGGAATGAGCCAGGGCCGTAGCCATGTTGAAAGTCACATGATCAGAATCCAGCAACTACTGCCAGGGCTGCTGCCGGTAGGAACCCTTACCTCTTTACCGTAAAGTCTGCTATAGCGACGCAGAAACAAACGTCCGCCGCCAAAACAACTTCAGTTTTACTACAATTTACCAGGCCTTAAGGAATTGGCACGTATCTGGTGGCCTGGGAGTCCCGAAGGTTCGGCCCAAGACCCACTTTCATTCCTGCTGACCATAATTCAAACAGTCTTATGCCGCGCCCACCCAAGCATACACTGGATTATGGAACCAAACCGGTATCATTGACTATTACCTCCTAAGAGCTGTGCACGATGGCAGGTGTGGAGGTTACAGTGGTCAACAAGATAGCCCCTTCCTTTAAGGAACTACAGACAAAGAGAAATCAGCAATCACAACAACAGTAAATGTTTTAAGAGAAAACTAGAAGCAACTAGCAAGGGCTCCTGGAGAAAGTAGTGGGGGTGTTCTAAGCAGGGGCAACAGTATGTGCAAAGATGAAAAAAAATTTGTTTTTATGGGAACCAGGAGATCAATCTGGTGGAATTAAAGAGGTTGGAAATGTCCACAGAGTACAGGTGAGAAAGGCCCTGGTGAGGTGCCTTTGTTCACTATTCTGCAATAGTATAACAGCATACAAATAGCTTGGAGAAAGGGGAAGAGAGTCACTGTGTTCCCAGATCCCTAGGGAGAAAAAAATGGAAAACAAAATTGCATAATATAAAAAAATTACATAATTTTTTATTTCTGTCTTGGTAACTTCTATTTGAAAGCTATATCAAAACAAAGTTTCTACCCAAATGTCCATCAATTAACAGATGACTAGATAAACAAAACGTAATAAACATAATGGAATATTATTGAGCCATAAAAAGAAATTAAGTTCTGATAGATGCTACATTATGCTGAGTGAAATAAGACACAAAAAGATGAACATTGTTATGGTTCCACTTACATGAAATATCTCGATAATGATTCAGGCTAGATGAGACGGTAGCTGGAATGAGTGTAGCAGTAGTAGGAATAAAACGGTAGTAGCAAAGGGGTTGGAGAAGGGAAGATTGATCAGGTAGAAACTACTGAACTTGGGCCTGGTTGGCTGAGTGGGAGCCACAGGGGTAGGTAATGGTTTGAGTATCCGAGTACATAGGACAATACGGCAGGAGCGTGGTGTGCGCTTAGTCCAGAATTTAGGGCGGGGGCGGGCCGAAGGCGGCAGAGCTTGGTGGGAAGCTAAGCAGCCTTCGCGGCCGCTGCTGCTGGAAACGGCCCTTCCCTGGGCTTCCCTCTGTTGCCTCGCCATGGCGGGCCCGGGCTCGGGCGCGGCACTGGAGTCCCCGCGGCAGCTGCTGGGCCGCGTGCGCTTCCTGGCGGAGGCAGCGCAGAACCTCCGCGCCGGACGGCCACTGCCAGCGGCGCTGGCTTTCGTGCCGCGCGAGGTGCTCTACAAGCTTTACAAAGACCCGGCGGGACCGTCGCGCGTGCTGCTGCCAGTGTGGGAGGCGGAGGGCCTGGGGCTGCGTGTGGGGGCCGCGGGTCCGGCCCCCGGTACCGCCTCCGGGCCCCTCCGCGCTGCCCGCGACAGCATCGAGCTCCGGCGCGGCGCCTGCGTGCGCACCACAGGCGAGGAGCTGTGCAATGGCCACGGGCTCTGGGTGAAGCTGACCAAGGTGCGCCCGCCAGCAAAATACCCCAGGCCAGGGAAGCCCCACCTGTTCCCCTCCCCTGCCCCATACTGAGCTGGCATTGCCCTCGTTGGCCTTTGCCTTGGGCGGGCCGCTGGGCAGGTCCCTGACGACTGTCCCCATCTGGCGCGCCTCGGCAGGACCAGTTGTCAGAACACCTGGTCGACTGCGGACTGCTTGAAGGATGGCTGCTAGTGTGCCGCCCCGCGGAAGGCGGAGCCCGCCTCGTGCCCATCGACACTCCCGACCACCTCCTGCGGCAGCAGCAGCTCTTCGGCGTGGACTTCCGCCCGGTGCTCAGGTCCGGCGCCCGAGGGGCGGGGCCTGCTGGCCGACTCCGCTTCCCCGAGGGGTGGAAATGGCTTGGGCACCGCCCGGGAGGTGGGCTGGAGTGGGGGCGGAGCCTGGGAGCTGGGTGGGGCTTCTGGGTGCCTAGTTCATAGGAGAGAGCGCTCTAGGGAAGGCACGGGTCTCTGGAGGTGTGTTCTGCAGCCCGCTGGTGTTTCTCCACGCCACCCCCCACTCTGCCCACAGATGGGAACAGGTGGTCGACCTGACATACTCGTATCGCCTTGGATCGAGGCCTCAACCAGCCGAGGCGTACACGGAAGCTGTACAGAGGCTACTGTGAGTGAGCTGGGATGGGATGGGATGGAAGGATCACCAGGTCTGGGCCCTACCTAATTAGGGACTTGGGGTTGCTTAGCTATGTGCCCCCGACGTGGACCTACGAGTGCGACGAGGACCTGATCCACTTCTTGTATGACCACCTGGGCAAGGAGGATGAGAACCTGGGTAGCGTGAAGCAGTATGTGGAGAGCATAGACGTTTCCTCCTACACGGTGGGTGCCAGGACTCTGCCCATCCCAAGCAAGATGTCACATGTTGCTAGATCCAGAACCCCCATCTCTAGGTCAAGGCCAAAACGTGAATCTCCACAGGCCAGACATGGTCCAGCCCGCGGTCTTAGCAGCCCTATAGGAACCCCTAGACACCTCTGTCCATACCAGCTGCACTTTTAACCCAGCCCCACTGTGCTTTCTCTTCTGTGCTGCCTGGCCCAAAGCACAACCCCAGTGCAGGGAGTTGGGGTAAGCCAACTCCACCATTCTGCCCCTCCCCAGGAGGAGTTCAACGTGTCCTGCCTGACAGACAGCAATGCAGACACCTACTGGGAAAGTGATGGGTCCCAATGCCAGCACTGGGTACGGCTTACCATGAAAAAGGGCACCATTGTCAAGTGAGTGGGCTCCGTGTAGGACAGAGTGAGTGAGCCATGTGCCTGTGACTGTACAGAGACCCACGTGCATAATCTGACCCCCCAGGAAGCTGCTGCTCACAGTGGATACTACAGATGACAACTTTATGCCTAAGCGGGTGGTGGTCTATGGGGGTGAAGGGGACAACCTGAAGAAGCTGAGTGACGTGAGCATTGACGAGTGAGTGAGCAAGCTGGCTGGGTTGGGAGGTGAGGTATTATCCTAGCAATGGGGCCTGGCCTAGCTTGGAAGCAGAAGGCTGGCCACAGGTGCCCCAGGTGCTTCACATCCATCTCCTTAGGACCCTGATCGGGGATGTCTGTGTCCTGGAGGACATGACTGTCCACCTCCCAATCATCGAGATCCGCATCGTCGAGTGCCGAGGTGGGGCTTAAGGCTATAAGGAGGGAAAGGGAGCCCTAGTACGTAGATGAGGGCTAGCTGGCAGTGAGCAGGGAGAGGAGATGGGCTTGGAGTTGGGATGAAGTTGATAGCTGAACTACAGGATTTGAAGCTTTGGGGCCTGAGCCAGATAGTAAGTGCCAGGTATAGGTCTGCCTGAAAGTCATAGAGGTGGTTAGGTTCACCTGGAAGATGAACTGAGCTGGGACCCTCAGGCATCCCAACCTTACAGTGGTGGTCAGAGGAGCCAACAAAGAATGTAATAATCAGAATCAGGCGAGTAGAAGGGAATCCCAAAGGTTCAAGTTTCTAAGGGCTAAGAGTGACAAAGGGCTAAGCATTAAGGAGCCATTCTCAGGTCTGAGGGCCAAGAAGGCAGCAGCCGCAGTGACTTCACTCTGACTCCTTCCCCCAGATGACGGGATTGATGTGCGTCTTCGAGGGGTCAAGATCAAGTCATCCAGACAGCGGGAACTAGGGTTGAACGCAGACCTATTCCAGCCAACCAGTCTAGTGCGATATCCACGCCTGGAAGGCACTGACCCGGAAGTTCTGTACCGCAGAGCTGTTCTCCTACAGAGGTGGCTGTGGTCCTGGGCCTGCCAGACCCTTCCTTCCCCCCATCTTGGGCATTGTCTGTCTATGTGCAGGCAGTTTTATATTGTAAGACTTCAAGGATCAGAACAGCCCCTCAGCCCTGCGTTCTCCAGTCCCTGTGTGTTGGGGAGTGAGTGGATCTTATATCCATGCCAAACTCTTTAGCTGCAGTTATCTTTACTTGCTGACCCCAGATTCATAAAGATCCTAGACAGTGTCCTGCACCACCTGGTACCTGCCTGGGACCACACACTGGGCACCTTCAGTGAGATTAAGGTGAGCCTGGCCCACTCGGTGCTGGTTTGGGCTGTGGGCTCCCCCTTCCTGCTTGTGCATTTGTTCACTCCTCAGCAGAGACTTTGCTCGGCTCTGGGAACATAAGAAAGCCCGACACAAATAGTCAAAATTTAGTGTTTGTGGTGCTCTTCCCCAGATAGTGTGTGAAACACACAAGAGCTAGGGGAGTAGAGGTGACAGCATGAACGGGGCAAGTTGCATGAAAGGTACATACTAGAAGTTACTAGCTGCTAAAGATGAGAGAAGTGTGCAGGTAGATGTGAGAATGACATGGGGATGCAGCCAGGGAGGGGGTAGGCAGGAGGTTCCCCCTGGTGGCTGGACTAAGGGAGAGACTGGAAGTAAGGACTTGGAATAGACTAGGAGTGGACTAAAAGTGTAGAATTGGGTCCAGGCATAGAGGAAGGTTCCAGAGCCTGGACAGAGGCTGACTGCCTGCTGCTCTGCTCTGGCCACTTTACCCCACCAGCAAGTAAAGCAGTTCCTGCTGCTGTCACGCCAGCGGCCGGGCTTGGTGGCCCAGTGCCTGCGTGACTCCGAGAGCAGCAAGCCCAGCTTCATGCCACGCCTGTACATCAACCGGCGCCTTGCCATGGAACACCGCGCCTGCCCCCTAAGGGACCCTGCCTGCAAGAATGCAGTTTTCACTCAGGTCTGGACCACTTGGAGTCAGACTGAGGGAGGGTCAGTCAAGGGCCTAGGGGGCTGGGCCAGGAGGGAGTGGACAAAGGCCTTTGGGCAAGAATGGAGCCGGTTGTTGACACAGACTTTCCTACCACTCTCTCTCCTTTCCCCTGCCTGCAGGTTTATGAAGGCCTCAAACCCTCTGACAAGTATGAAAAGCCCCTGGACTATAGGTATGGCATGAGACCGAGGGATTTTCCCAGGGCACGTGTATACATATATACCCACATTCTGTCTCTGGCATCCCTAACCACTCTCTAGTCCCTACTACTGGCTGGTCCCTGGGCTGGTGAAATGTCCTGAGCATTGGCCCAGCATGGTGACAGAGATCCACCCATACTTACAGGTGGCCTATGCGCTATGATCAGTGGTGGGAGTGTAAATTCATTGCAGAAGGCATCATTGACCAAGGTGAGGCCCTGAGAAAGGGTAACAGGGGTCCTGCTCTATTTGGAGTGGCAGAAATTTCTAGGGTCACCAGCTAACCAAGATAGGGGACCTGCTTATTACTCCATTATGGGGACTGTGGCTCTTTGTCATTTCAGGAGGTGGTTTCCGGGATAGCCTGGCGGACATGTCAGAAGAGCTATGCCCTAGCTCAGCAGACACCCCTGTGCCTCTGCCCTTCTTTGTGCGGACAGCCAACCAGGTAATCTCCCAAGATGTTTCTGCTGTTTGTCTCTGCAGACCTCCCAGGCGCCAGGCTGAGCTAGAGAGGGGAGAGAGGAGGAACCAAGTTGCCCAGGGCAGCCTCTGGACAGATTGAGGAGGAGGAGCCATTGTGTATTTCAGAGGAATCATTCAGAACCTCCACTAGAAGGAAGGGAATTCTTTGGGGAGTCAAGGGCAACAAAGTAGGGTCCATCCTATGCCATACTGACAGCTCTGTCTTGGGGGCAGGGCAATGGCACAGGGGAGGCCCGGGATATGTATGTGCCCAACCCCTCTTGCCGAGACTTTGCCAAGTACGAGTGGATCGGACAGCTGATGGGGGCTGCCCTCCGGGGTAAGGAGTTCCTGGTGAGTAGACTAATCTGCACCCCATTAGATCAGCCCCGGCCCCTGGAAGGAAAAAGGGCCAGCCAAAGCTGGGCAGCTCACGGTGAGATGGCAGTAGTGAGTATTTATCGCACAGGTCCTGGCTCTGCCTGGTTTCGTGTGGAAGCAGCTCTCTGGTGAGGAGGTGAGCTGGAGCAAGGACTTCCCAGCTGTGGACTCTGTGCTGGTGAGTGGGGCCTGGAGCCAGTTTCCTCTGCCCAGCACTGAAGTTGCTGCTCCCCACAAGCTGTCCTGAACTTCTCTTACGTCATACATGCTCCTTCTCCAATCTCAACCCCTCCCATAGCTTCATCCACTATCTCTATTCCTAACTCCTAAATCCTTACCTTCAGCCCAACCTCTTCCCAAGCCTGGAGCCATAAACACATCAGCTTGTTGGACTTCTGCTCCAAGACGGTGCCTCAGGCTCAGCACCTTTCTCGGTCTGCTGTCCTCCAGGGCTCTCTTATCTCAGAAGGCACCACCGCCCAGCCCTCCCCGTGCCAAGGCCCTCAGGGTCATCCTTTACTCCTCCTCCCTCACCTTCCCCAGCTGTCACATCTCCCTCTGGAATCTGTCCCCTTCTCCTATCTCACTATTGTCCTCCTGATTCAAGCCACCTTGCACAACCACTGACTGTAAAAGCTGGTGTTGCTGTCTCCATTCGTACCCGTCTGCCCTCCTATAGCCAGAGTAACTCATTTCACTCTCTTCATTTAAACCGTTCAATCGCTCTGCCCTGGGCTTAGGATAAACTCTGGGCTTAGGGTAACATGCAGAATCTGGAAAGGCCTTATCTCTGGCCCCTTGGTTCACTTTCAGGCTGAAGTAAACAGATTCCTTGGGCCTTTTGCTTTTTCCACCTTTTTCTCCTGGCTTCCTTGTGGAACTTCCAGCCAACTCCCAGCCATCACTTGGGTCTCAGCTTAGATGTCATTCTTCCAGGACACCTTCCCTGGCCTCCAAGTCTGGTTAGGCATCATCTTGAAGCTTTCACAGCCCTTGTACTGACCCACTTACTGCACTCATTGCTTGCATGGGGACTTCATACCTGACTATCTCTCCTGCTTCCCTGTAAGCACCTTAAGGAAACACAAGGACTGTCTCCACAGTAAAAAGCTGACCTCCCTACCTCTCTGCAACCCCCAGGTGAAGCTCCTGGAAGTGATGGAAGTAATGGACAAGGAGACATTTGAGTTCAAATTTGGGAAGGAACTAACATTCACCACTGTACTGAGTGACCAGCAAGTGGTAGAGTTGATCCCTGGGGGCACAGGCATTGTGGTGGGATATGAGGACCGTACCCGTTTCATCCAACTGGTGCAGAAGGCACGGCTAGAGGAGAGCAAGGAGCAGGTACTACCCAGTGGCCAGAAGAACGGAGAGCTTTGCACAGCCTCTAGTAGCCAGAGCCCAGCCTGGTAGGCCCCAGTACCAATTCCAAGAACTCTGGCCCCCATCATTCCTCTGCCCCACATTCCCTGCTTATCAGTGGAGTTTGGAGATGCTGCCAGTGCTGAGCAAAGATCATGTCCCCCATTATCTCTGTAAGTGGAGGCTGTGTCCTCATCACACACTGAGCTGGGAGTTGTGTCCTCTGACCCAGCCAGACCTTTTCCTCACTCCTCAGCTGGCAGCCATGCAGGCAGGTCTGCTGAAGGTTGTGCCACAGGCTGTGCTGGACTTGCTGACCTGGCAGGAATTGGAGAAGAAGGTGTGCGGGGACCCAGAGGTCACTGTGGACGCTCTGCGCAAGCTCAGTGAGTGTGGGACAGGACAGGGCAGGCAGCACAGAGGTGGGGTCAGAACCTAAGGATGAATTCTGGCCCTGTCCCCACCAGCCCGGTTTGAGGACTTCGAGCCATCTGACACACGGGTGCAGTATTTCTGGGAGGCGCTGAACAGCTTCACCAACGGTCAGTGGAAGAAGGCAGTTTCGTGCCTGGGTTCGAACTCCACTTGTGGGATAGAGAGGCAGGGTAGAAGTTATAGAACCTCCCCCACCATTAGTATGGGCACTGATTTCCTTTTCCAACCAGAGGACCGGAGCCGCTTTCTGCGCTTTGTCACGGGCCGCAGCCGCCTGCCGGCACGGATCTACATCTACCCAGACAAGCTGGGGTGAGTGCAGAGGGGAGGTCCCAAGAGGCTGCGGCCAGGCTTTGCCCTCCCACACGTGTCAGACCCCTGCCCTTTGCCTGAACAATTCTTCCTGATCTGTGGTCCCTCTGCGCTCCCAGCTATGAGACCACAGACGCGCTGCCTGAGTCTTCCACCTGCTCCAGCACCCTCTTCCTACCGCACTATGCCAGGTGGGTTTCCTAGACTGGAGACTGGGGAGCCCGGGAGAGGGTGGCATCTGAGGATGAAGGAGGGCTCCTGGGACTGAAGGGCACAAACTGGAACCACATAGTCCTTGGTAGTGACAGAGGGACCTCTGCACCTGGCCTGACCAAGTCCCCATCCCCCACCCCCCACTGCAGCGCCAGGGTGTGTGAGGAGAAGCTACGCTATGCTGCGTACAACTGCGTAGCCATTGACACCGACATGAGCCCTTGGGAGGAGTGAGGTGGCACCAGGGGGCAGCCTCGGACCAGCTGGGGTTTGCCCTCCTGACACGGAGCTGACATGCTCGGAAAAAGCCGACACACACAGCACCTGTATGCAGTCGGAATGGTGGCTGTGGGTGACCCTGGTGGCACAGCCCTATGTGTGCTGGGGCTTGCTTCCCAAGTTATTTAGCCTCTGTGAGAGGGAAGCTTCCACAAGCCCAGCACAAGCTGCCAGGCCTGAGCTACTTGAAGGGGGCCTTCTAGCTCCCCACCCCATGGACTTTGCTTTAGTTTTTGGGAGCTCTTTATTTTTCTCCATGTTTTTCTCTGGCTTCAGTCTGGACTCAAAACTAAAAACTCTGGAGCATGTTAGAGACCTAGAGGCTCTTCCCCAAACATGGCAGGAGGGAGGCATAGGAGTGAATGGTCATCCTCCTTGGTTACCTGTCCAAAAATAAAGGAACAACTGAGCACCTCCTCCCTCACACGCTGGTGTTTTTTTCCATTCTCTCCATACCCAAGGTGTAAGTTCTGTCCTTCCTCCAACCCAGTCTCAACTGACAAAGTGCCACCACCTTCCCTGGCTCAGAACCTACATCCCCACTCAACATTAAATCTTTACCACCACACCACATTGATCACTTCTGTATCACTTCCAGCCTGATTCCCCATCTGCTATTTTCACACTCAAGATTTGCACAGGTTAAGGCCAGTTATATCTTCTGAAATCTTTACCCAGCTCCCCTTTACCCACCTCAAATCAAGCCTAGATTTTAAACTTGCTTCTAGGCCTTATGCATGTCCCTGCCTCAGCCCTCCTTCCCTTAAGGGCCTCCGTGATGCTCCCTCAGAGAAGGTCCTGCACATGGGAAAGTTTAATAAATGGATGAATTCATTCCTTCAGAATGTGTTTATTGGGCTCCTGAGGGATGTTAGAGAAGGGTGTTCCAGAAATTCAGGGCCCTGCTGGGAGCCTAGGAAATGGGTGGCAAGTAGGAGTGGTGGGGCTTTCTCAGTGTCAAACATTAAAGCTGGAGTTGAACAGGAAAATAAGGACCCCCACTATGCAGTGTTTTTTTTGTTTTGTTTTAAAGGCTGACCTGGCATTTTCTGGGATGGGTGTGGTGATGGGGAGGATGGGAGTCCACCTCCTGGAACCGAGTAGGCAGAAGAATTTGACATGGTAGAGAAAGCCTTGAGATGGCAGGTAAGCCAGCCAGGTCAGGGTTTTGACAGAAGAGGAGGCAGCAGCATTGCTGTCTCCCACCGCCAAAGCCGCCCCCAGTTGCTACGCGGCTAAGGTGCAGTTATTAGGAGCAAGCACCCCGTGGGAGATCTCGTGCGGAGTCAGTCCCGCCACAGTGGGCAGCCACCTCAAGCGTCATCTCCAGTGAAGTGGCCTGCGCGGGTCGCTCTCTGCCAGCGCCTCCCAAGCCTAACCGCTAGGGTGCGCCCTAACGCCGCCCCGGCTGGGAACCACCTTGCCGGCGCTGGCGTGGAGCCCCTCCCACGGGCTGGGCGCTCCTAGCCCGATCTCCCCGGAGTCTCGGTTAACACCCCAGGGGAGGCCCCTGGTAACCCTGGGCTTACGGCTCCCCAAAGCCTGCGCCTTGGATGGTCCGCAGGAGGCCCCGTCACCCCCGGCTCCCTACCGGCCGAGGGAGCTGAAAAGGTAGGAGCCCCAGAGGCCGCCACTCACACCAGCTCCGCTCTTCCAGCAAGCCCCGGTGCCGTGTCCCCGGTCCCGCGGATCCGAGGCGCGCCGTGCCCTTTCCTCTTCAGGAAAGGTCCTGGCCCCCACACGCCTGCAGGAGGTAGTCCGTTTCTGTGTCTGTGGCCATATGAGTCACTTGGTCCCTCTTTTCTGAAATTGGATTCACTGTATATTTTGTAGCTTGCTTTAAATTTAGTCATTCACTTATTCATTCAGTGAAAGCGTCAGATCCTTGGGTCAGGCACCATACTAGGTGCAGTGTGTAAAATAAAATTTTTTGCCCTCTTGGCATTTAAATGCTAATGGAAGAGATATATTAAACGACTAAGTTCATAAACAATATTTAATAACAATTGAGTAAGAGCTCCACTGGAGAAGAGAAGGGTACTGTTAGAAGACCTAGGTTTCTAAGCAATGGAGCTCAATCGAACGCTAAACCCTTAGGTGGACTAAGGACACAAAGTTCAGCAGAGAAGCATGTTGAGTCCCATGTCATTAGAGTGTGATAGGAAGAAAGAAGAGACTATAGCTTTAGAAGCCTATTTAGGATTTTGCAATGAGCAGCCATGAGGGCTTCAAGAAAGGGAGTGACGTAATTAGATTTTCCTTTGACAGCTATGTGGTTAATAGGGCGAGACGAGGCAGGGAGTAATTCAAGCAGGAAATGATGGTCACTGGACCAAAGGGGATATTCATTTTAACTGTTATTTTTATTGGCTACATTGTATTACATTATAAAGAATGTTCATAACTTTTATTCATCTAAAACCCTCTACAGGTGGACGTTGTTTGTTCACAAATTTTCAATATTGAAAAGTACCAGTGTTATAATAAACATCTTCATGCATATATCCTGACATACCTATTTGATTATTTCCTTAGAATAACCCCAAAATCACTTTATCAAACTGCCAAATTGCTACTTGTATCCTGCCCAGTTGCCAGGATGTATCAAATTTTCATTCCCTGTAGTGTCTAGTTCCTAAATTCTCAACAACCTTGGGCTAATACTTAAAAATATTTTTGACAATTTAATGTGCTGAAAAATGGTATGATTGTTATTTTAATTGCATTGCTTTGTTTACTATATTGAGCTGTTGTTTTTTTTTTCTTTATGAACTGCCCTTTATTTTGTCCAATTTTCTGTTGGTTTCATTATACTTTTTATTGATTTAATATTCTATACATAGTTCAAAAATAAAAAGCACAGCAAAGCAGTGTGCTAAGTGCTGTTTATCTATTACCTTCTTTTATCTTCTCAACAATTCTATTAAGTCAGTAAGTACTATTGTTTTGCCCATTTCCAGATGAGAAACCTATAGCAAAGATGAATTGAGTAACTTGCCCAGGGTCATGTAGGTAATAAGGGATGGAGCTAGGTAGTGGTGGCGGAAGGTGGTGGTCTGCCAGCTCCAAAGCCAGCCGACATAGTAACTAAGGTGCTGTATCTTGTATATTAATTAACCCCTTTGTCTGTCATGCCAGGTGTCACAAATTTGTTTTCCCAGTCTGTACTTTGCCATTTAATTTCATATATGTTCTTTCCTAATATAAAACATTTTTAATTTTTATGAATTCAAAATCTCTATGGAAGAAGCTACATTCTGGATATATATATATACCATGGGAAGGCAATATAGTATACTAGTTAAGAGCACATTCTCCACAGTCAGCTTGCCTGTATTCATATCCTGGCTTTACCACATAGAAGTTGTTGACATGAACAACAGCTAAGGATTCCCCAAATCCTTAGCCCATTCCTTCAGCTTCCTTTTTTGAAGCACCTATCCTTTTACCATTGATTTGAAATGCTACCTTTTCACATACCTATCATTTAAAATGCTAAATTTTTGTATACAAGAAACCCTTATTTTGCAAAGTAGTCCCAGACTGTAAAAATGACCCTGCAAGTTGAAACTGAGCAAAAAAATCTTAATAACCAATGGGAGAAATTACTAATGTTCTGTTACCTTACAATTTCTTGTCAAAACATTAAAACTCTCTTAGTGTCAATTATAAATGTATCCAGAAGTAAAAAAAATAGTAAAACTAATATTTATTTTGCAAATTGTAATCTAAAGCATTTAGAAAAGTTCAGAATTAAAAAGTTTTCTTTGTAAAAACCTTATCAAGAGTAGTTTGAACAGTGCTTGCCTCTTTTTTCTTGTCTTATAATATGCTTTGATGAATTGTCATACTGCTTTTGAAGTTTGGACCAGCTTACTTTCAACCTCATAAAATATCTGTGAGAATTCCTTTAATGTGAATTTTTTTTGCCAGCATCACTTCCTCTGGGACACCTTTATCCTTTTTGTCACAACTGCTTTCCTTATTTATGCAGATAAGGGTGCCTTCACTAGGTCCCTTTGGCTGCATGTCTGTATGGCAGCATCAGCAGTCCCATGACCAGCTATTCCCTCTACAGCTCCATTTATGTTCAACTTGAATTTCACTTCCAGCATTGTCACTTTTCATTTTTTTGCTGCACTTTCATTTTTGTTGGCCAATTCTCAATTATCCATTTTTTAAAACTGCCACATGGATTCAGCCCTGAGAGACAAAGAAGCAACACAACTACATTCTGTGCCATCTGTGTATGACCTGAATAAGAGAGACACAGTGACTTATCACCAACAGACAGAAAAAGTGACATGATTGTTCACTGTTCATGATGCACATTCAAAGAAGTTGATTCTGACAATTTTTGACGGTACTCTCATTGCTTTTATAGAGGAAAGAATTTTTGGAGGACATTACTCCACCATTTTTACTGATATCACCTGTTCCTTTAATATTTGCTTCTAAATTTATTAGCTAGAAGCTTGGGAGACACAAGCCCCAAATTTCTATAACCTCTATAAAACAGTAAGACTTTATAAATGTAGTATTTCCCCCTCCTTTGTCCCTCTTCCCTGCCTAACTTTTTCTAATTCCCAAAGTACTTATCACCTTTAAATATACTGTACAATTTTCTCATTTATTATTTAAACTTCTTTATAATGTATGCTGCCTCTTCCTGCTAGGATGAGGACTGGATCCTTTTTTGTTCACTAATATACCCTAAAAGCCTAAAATTGTCCTTGGCACATAGTAGTCATTTAATAAATAGTTGTTCAATAAATAACCTGTGGCCCATAACCATACTTTCCAATTTAAAAACAAGGAAAACCACTATTTACAGTAGCCAAGATATGGAAGCAACCTAAGTGTCCATCAGTAGATGAATGGATAAAGAAGATGTGGTACATATACACAATGGAATATTACTCAGCCATAAGAAAAAAACAAATCCTGCCATTTGCAACAACATGGAGCTAGAGGGTATTATGCTCAGTGAAATAAGTGAGGCGGAAAAAGACAAGTACCAAATGATTTCACTCATCTGTGGAGCATAAGAACAAACTGAAGGAACCAAACAGCAGCCTACTCACAGAACCCAAGAACGGACTAACAGTTATCAAAGGGAAAGGGACTGGGGACGATGGGTGGGAAGGGAGGGATAAGGGGAATAACGGGCATTACGATTAGCACACATAACATGGGGGCAAGGGGAAGGAAGTATAGCACAGAGACAAGTAATGACTATAGCATCTTACTACGCTGATGGACAGTGACTGTAATGGGGTATGTGCCAGGGACTTGATAATGGGGGGAATCTAGTAACCACAATGTTACCCATGTGATTTTATATTAATGATGCCAAAATTAAAAAAAAAAATTTTAAGAATAAAAATCAATGACACAAAATACAGGAAAACAAGAGCGAAAAATCAGTGAAACGAAAAACTGGTTCTATGTAAAAAAATAAAAATAAAAAATAAAATAAAAACAAGGAAAACCAGCCATCTGAAAAGTTTTGTTTGCAATAAAGGAAGAGGGGGAAAAAAAATCACCAAACTGAATAAATCATTTATTTTAAAAATTGACCCATCAGTGTAGGGCATAAATGATTAGTTTCTGACCTTTAAAACCACCAATTCTGTGTGCTTGAAAGGGATACTGAAGTCCTAATTAATGAAGCTTCTTAACAAGCTCTTTACAGAAACACTGTAGCAAAATATGCTCTCTTACTTATTGTGAATCTATTAGGCAACTGCTGGGCTTTCATAAAAACAAAAAAACCCTACACAAATAGCTGAGGACCTGCAATGATTGCCAAAGTAGTTTTCCTTTTCATTTTTATCTTTCCCTCAGCACTCTAAAAATAATAATTCCCTGTATCACTAACTAGTCTACAGCCAAATGGAGTAGATGAATATTGTAACGTGGCCAGCAAATTCCCAAAGAGAGATCCCTTGTAGACCGTGGGAAGAGTGTTTCTGAACCAAGGCCCAACTTTTAAAAGGTTTCTTTTGTCTCCCACAGTTCAAAGAGACCTTTAGAGCTTGACCTTCTTAAACTATTCCCACACCACATACAAACACATACACATGAATGTCCCTTGGGGAAGAAATGTGAACAGGAAACAAACATAAGGAACAGCCTGTGTTCAATAAGCACTTATTAAATACTTTACATATAATTCATAAATAAAAATAAATAATAAGCATGGGGCTAGGCATGAGAGATAATAATATGGATTGAGTTACTTAAAAGGAACATTCAGGAAAAGAGATGTCAGTGACCCAGGCCTTCAGCTCAGTTTTCCCACCACCAAGTGGGAGGTCAAGGGAAATTTTAATTCATTCAGTATTACTTAGCATGTCCCAGGTCCTATGCTAGGATATAGCCTTTGTCCCCAAAGGGCTCACAGTGTGATACAGAAGACATGAAAAAGGGGATGATGATCCTTTATGGTGAGTGCCATAATATAAGTACTGGAAGCTGTGGTAGCCAGAAAGAAGGAATGCATAAGGCAGCAGTTCCTAAAGTATGCTCCCTGAACCTCTGGGAGTCCCCAAAACCTTTTCAAGGGATCTGTCAGTTCTAAACTATTTTCATAATAATAGTAAAACATTATCTGCCTTTTTCATTGAATAGATACTTGCACTGATGGTGGGATAAAACTGGTGCCTTAGCATGAATCAAAGCAGTGATACCAAAGTAAGTTACACTTAAGAATGTTCTTGATGAAGCAATAAAATGATTTTATTAAATCTTGGTCCCTGAGTACACATCTTTTTAATAGTCTATGTGATGAAATGAGAAATGCACATATAACACTTCTGTGCAGACTAAAGTATGATTGTTGTCTTCAGGAAAAGCACTGTGTGATTATTTGATTTGTGAACTACTGCTTTTTCCATTCATAGAACAATATATTTACTTGAAAGAACAACTGACAAACCATGGCCAACAATTTATCAAAATAAAGTAAGCCAGTCACTTCAAGGAAAACCACTAACAGTGTTTGTTGCCAGTGGTAATATTTGAGCTTTCAGGAGAAAATTAGAAGTTTGGAAAATGTATCTGTCATCATAAGCTTGCCAACTTTCCAATATTTAAATGACTTTTCTGATGAGGTTAGTGGTGATATTAACAAATGTGATTTTAAAAAAATTGTATGAGTCACCATGGGGAGGATCTACATCACTCAGTGAATCAATATATTACAAATGATCAATGTTGTAAAATCATGCATGGGTAAAATAACCAAAGTACAAATATTGTAACAGAATACAAAATGTTCATTGACTTAATGATTCTCCATTGCAACTAACCTTTAACAGACTCCCACTTTTTGGGTTTTGGGGTAGTATCAAAGACTAAAACCTATAGTTACCTGACAAGGCTATTAAAATATCTCTTTCTTTTCCAGCTATGTATCTGTGTGGGGTCAGGTTTTCCTCACATAATTCACTCAAAACAATATATCACAACTGATGGGAGAATCCAGCTGTTTTCCATTAAGCCAGAAGTTAAAAGAGTTCTGCAAAGAGGTGAAACCATGTAATGATTTTATTTTTAAATGAATTAATGTTTTTTAATTTCTCAGTTTGAATTTTTATTATGGTAAATATCAATAGATATAATCCATGTAAACAAAAGTTCTTCAGGGTCCCCGATAATTTTTAAGAGTATAAAGGGTCCAGAGACCAAAAAGGTTGAGAACTACTGCCCTAAGAGAATAATTTAAGTGAGTTTGAATTTAAGCAACCCCCAAACGACTTTCCTCAATTAGAGGAGAAAGTTTCTGGTTCCCTGAAAACATTTGCTGGTTTAAACATGAGCATGTGAAATGATGACAGATATGGGGTCTTTTGAATTCTGTTTTTACTTCATAACTAGTTCTTACCTCAAAACCATGTTGTAATTCCCAAGGTTTCTGCTTGCTTGAGCTAATCCCAAGGAAAGAGAGAAACTTGCTGCAGAAGGAAAGGGTAGTCAAGTTTCAGGCCTTCTGCAGCCAAATCAATCACTCTGTAGCTCCTCTTACCAACACACTCATCACCAACATCCTCAAGTAAATGAGAGGCAGGGCAGAGATAGGCTGGTTTTATGGATATGGCCTCAGGTTTTGTTTTGTTTTGTTTTTAAGTAGGAACTTACTTGAATTTCCATTCTTCTGGCTGAAAGTCTGGGGAAAATTACAAGTCCTGTCTTTCTCACTGACTGCTCAGCATCTAGCGTCTGAGACACTGCTTGGTACACACTAGGTACTCAATAAATATTACTGAAACCAACCCCTTATTTTTATTGCAGACTCTGCCTCTTAACTGGCAGGGAGCTAAAGGAACTCAAGGTTTAAGAGATAAATAGAAAAAGAAACTTCCAGGAGATTAGGAATTTGCAGGAATGTGTGAGAAAGAGAAAATGACAATTGCTGATGTTACTGACTGCAGTTTAATAAACCACCCCAAAGTTTACTGCTTAAAACAATGATTGTATTACCTCTAACAATTGTTACAATTCTCTAAACACAGGCGTTTGTGGTCTCTGATGCAGCAGCAGCCTCTTAAGTGGTCTCTTTGCTTCCACTATTAACAGTGACCAGAGTAATCCTTTAAAAACCTGTCATATTATGTCCCTTATCTGTTTAATTCAAGTTCTTCACACTGGCCTGCAAAACCTGCAGGATCTGAATTTTCCACTCTCTCTGCCATTGCATCTCTGACTTCCTCTGCCATCATTCACTCTACCCATGGCTTACTTCCTGTTGATGTGGGGCGAGGGGGGCGGTGGTGGGGTGGTGGTGGTGGTTCTTGTTCACGAAGCCGAAGAATGAGCTTCACAAACACTCAAGGTAGGAGAGCAAGGTACAGGCTTTTATTTAGAGGTAAAGTGAAAGGACAGAGCTCCCGGCTCATGCCAGGAGGGGACAAGAGAGTCCGGGGTGTGGCGTTGTCTAGGGGGTTTTATAGACAGATGATGATTTTTCGAGAACATGAAAAAAGCTTAGGGGTGTGGACTTATTAAGTGGTCCTAGAATATTTACAAGTAACTTGATACAAGTAACCTCCTGCTCTGTTGATTTCTCCCCGAGATACCAGCATCTTGGTCTGGGGGCATATGAAACAAGGCCACCTGCTCAGCCTGACCCCAAGGTAGGCTGAGACATTGTTTGCTAAAGAGTAAGTTAAGTGCAATCTTATCTTTAAGGTGGAATCCTTCTTGCCTTTTATTATGTTGTTCACAGCTGGGTCTGCATGCTAAATTAGTTGCCTAGTTTGCAAAACCACTCCATCAGATCTGAAAGAGGAAAGACAGCACATAGGCCTGGGCCTTTTGGCATGCTAAAGTAAATCTTACACATGATTACAAATGATTAACATAATAAAAACATGTGCTACTCTTCTTTATCTGGGGAACATTAACTGATCTTACTGAAGAATGACCCTACAGCTTAATGTTTAACACAGAGTTTTGGTAAGCGGTTTCCTTGCATGTAGTTACATTGCTCTGACTGCAAATATCCTGCCTTGCTTTTTCTGGAGGCCCTCACCCTACTCTGACTACACCCACGGTCCCTGTCTCACTGTCAGCCACATTGGCCTCTTTGCTGTTCTTTGAATATGCAGTCTCTTCAGGACCTTTGCACTTGCTGGCTTGTCTGCTTGGAAGGCTCTCACCCAAGACACACACTTCACTCACTCTCTTCAAGCCATTGTTAAGTAAGGTCCACTGGCCCTTCTCCACCTCCCCTTCTCCCCACTGTTTTGATGGCTAAAGCTGGATCTTTTTCATACCCTAATAATCTGGTTCAGAAATCCCACGTGAGTCACCACATTAGCTGTCATGGACACTGAAAGCCCTGACAATCTCTGGTCTAGAAGGGCATTTGGTGATTTCTCCGCTGGCTAGCCCAAAACTGCGGCTCCCAAAGAGCTCTTTTCAGTCAGGTAGTCGGGGCCAGATCCTAGAAGGAGAACTCATTCTTCTTACAAGGAAGAAACTGACGTACCAATCTGGATCCCAGGCGCCCTATACTGGAGCGGACAATGGGCGTTGGCGATTTGGGAATGAATGAACGAAAGCGTATAGGAGGCCCCGCCCCCTTTCGTGGGCGTGCCTACACTGCGCAATTTATCGCTCGGCGCTCGTCCCTTCTCCGCGGGTCTGCCCAGCGAGTCCCATCGATCTGCTCGGCCATCGCGCGCCTGCGCTTTTAGGCTGTCAGTCGGCGGCGGCGTGCGGAGCCCTCGGAGCGGGTTGCCACGCGCCTGGAGCGGAGGTAAAGCTGCGTCTTCTGCGCTGCCAGGCCGCCCAAGAGCTGACTGACAGGAGTGAGCAGCGCGGTGGGGGCCGCTGGGCCCCTCTTCCTGTGAGGGAGGCGGGCTCCTCGAATCCGGCTGCGGAGGGCCTGAGGGGCTGGGCGGGGGTCCCTGCCCGACCTGGCCGTGAAGTCAAGTGTCCGAACTAGAAGGGAGCTTGGGGAGATTCCGAGCCAACCACCTTGTGCAACAGGTGGAGAAACTGAGTTTTAGGGAGGGGAGGATCTGCTCGAAGTCACAGCGAGTGAGCGTCAGACTCGGGACCAGACGCCCTTAGCACAGTGCCTGAACTCCCCACTTAAGTCCTTCTTTCGTTTATTCTGCCTGTTTTTAGTTCTTTAAGTGCAAGGCGATGAAATATAAAGAGGAATACATTAAGGTCCAGATGAGAGACCAGTTATGATGTAATGTTTTATCTTAACAGTTTACAATGGGAACGGCAATGAGTGCTAATGACGGAGGCATGTCTGAGATGCCACGAACACCTGCTCCAAAGCCTGAGTGGCTGGCGAGACTCCTTGCCTTGATTCCCATTACCCAGTCATAGCAGTGACACTGAGGCATTTGACAGCTTGTCTGGTATCATGGTTAGTTATGTTCGTGATTAGCACCCAGAGCCTTATTGAGAGCAGGAATCTCAGATTCCTAGTGACTTGGGTTCTAATGTCCCACGCACATATTTGAGCTTGACTTTTTCACAGAGTGTTGTAAGGTTCACAGATCGCCATTCCACACACATTGATTGAGTGCCTGACATTTGATGGGAATTATTAGGTACTGGGAATACAGTGATGACAAACACAGTTCCTGCCTTCAAGGAATTCAGGAAATAAACATTTAAATACATGTGCAATAAAGCCTGTAAAGGCAGAGATATATGGTAGAGTGGAAGCACCTAAGGGAAGGAGTCTCTTCTACCAGGAGGGTGGGAAAGGTTAGGAATGACTTTTTAGTTAAGAGAATTCCTGAATGCCTTCGAAGTTTAATAGGTTACCGTGGCACAGGAGGAAGGCAACCTAGGAAGAAAGAATAGAAATAATACAGAGGCTAGAATTGCAACAGTACAGTTCAATTGGCCTCTGTCTAATCATATCAAACACTTATGTAGGGCTTGTGTTGGGACTGACATTATTTTGTGTGCTTTATATAGATTAATTCATTTACTCTTCACAACAACTCTGTGAAGTAGAAACTGTAATTATCTCCTTTTAGAAAATGAAGAAAACTGAGGCATAGAAAAGTTGTATAGTTGCCCTACTTCACACAACAAGTACACGGTAGAGCTAGAATTTAAACCCAATTAGTCTGGCTCAAGGGAATCTGTGAACTTAGCCACCAGGTTCCCTTCTGGGAACTGAGGATTCTGAGAGTTTTAAATTTCAGGTCCCTGGTAACATCAGCTATAAGTGGCAGAACCAGAACTCAAACTCAGGCCTTTTGACTCTGAAGGGCCCAATGCTTTTATTTTAAGTCAATAAGAACCTATGACCTTTTACTGTGTCTCTGTTCTGTGGTAGCTACTGTAAAGAGATTCTTTTCAAGGTCGGACAGATCATTTATTACCTTGAGTTTGAAAAAGGGAATTAATTTGTTTTGTTTTTGCAATTGGGCTTCACATATTTTGGTTCAGATACAAGCCTACATATGTATTTATAGTAATATTTTCCATAGTTGAGGGTAATGAGAAGATGGGAGCAGATGACTGAATTGTTGGAGGAATCTTAAGTTACTTGATACTTTTCAGAGACCCAATGTGCTTGTATTTATGCTATTAATTCTAATCAGAAGTTTTAAAACTTTTTTAAGGAATAAAGGCTCATATACCACTTGATATCTTCAAGAGTCAGCTCAAGCATTACCTTCCTATAGAACCTTCCCTCTCTAGGAAGACTTAGGCATTACCTTCACTATATGCCTAGTGCATCTTGGATATATCCCTGTCATGGCATTAATGGCAGTATATTGTAATCTACTGAATGTGTCTTCTCCACTTAATTGTGATCAACTCAAGGGCAAGGACCAGATTTTTAAAATTCATCTCTCTCCTCCAGCCCATCTCTCCAGGCTGGAGCAGAGAGCATATACCAATGAATAAGAGAATATAATAAAGGTAATGCTTATACTCCAGCTAAGGAGACTTTCTTACTCTGGTTATTGAAGTGCATTTGACATAGTGGGTATCAATACCCTAAATAGAAATAGAGTTAGTAATGTGTGTCCTTCAATTTTTGTTAATTTATTTTCCTGTTAATTGTTTTTCTCTGTGATTGCAGTTTGTAAAAATGGAGTTTCAAGCAGTAGTGATGGCAGTTGGAGGGGGATCTCGGATGACAGACCTGACTTCCAGCATTCCAAAACCACTGCTTCCAGTTGGGAACAAACCTTTAATTTGGTACCCATTGAACCTGCTTGAGCGTGTCGGATTTGAAGGTGAGCTATGGCAATGAGATGTACTCATAAAATGTTTAGGGTGTTTGATCTCAATGATTTGTCAGTTTTCTAAGGGTGAGAGAGGATGAATGAGAGAAAACTAGACTCAGCGTTGGCTGGAGTTTGGCCTCTTTAAATTAGCATTAAAGGAGTACCCTATTGCTAGGTAAAAAAAATGTTGAGAAGATAGCACTAAGTGTTACTGTTTTCGAGCTGGTTCCACAGTGAGGTGAACCCTATAAGGATATCAGAAGGAGCAGAGAGTGGGAATCCAAGTGTCTCATAGTCAGTACTTAATGTGAATTTGTATGTGCAGGTAATGTATTAAGCACTGGGGTGTAGAGTTTGAAAGATAATGCAGGCCCTGATTTCCAGAACCTTAAAGTCTGGTGTTAGATACACATGTAAATAGATTATCATTGTGTAATGTGATAAATGTTATAACAGAGGTACATTATAAGCACTTGTTTTTGAAATAAGGAATTAATTTGATTTGTTTTTGCAATTGGACTTTGCAAATCCAGGTTCAGGTACAAACCTACTATTTGTGTTTATAGTAATATCTTTCATACTTGGAGGTATATGAGAAGATGGAAGCAGAGAAGATGGGAGAATGGCGGTATATGAGAAGAACAGAGGAAGTTGCTTTTCCACTTGAGGGATTCAGGGAAGACTTCGCAGAGTAGTTGACCCCTGAGTTGAACCTTAAAAGTAAATTACCAGATTGACTAGTGTGGAGAGAGCATTCCATGCAAAAGTAATAACATTTATGCAGAGATACAAACGCATGATAACCATAGCATGTTCTGGCAGCTGCTATTCATGCTATGTGTCTGTAATATAAAGTGTAAGGGGGAGGAGTAGATGTAGTGAGAGAGATAAGCTGGGATATGCTACTAAGCGCCTTGTATTCCTTGCTGAGAAATTTAGATTTGTTACTGAAAGCCATTGGGAAACCAGTGAAAAGTTTAAGCAAAGTTATAATATGGTTAGATTTAGTATTTTAGCTGTTGTAAGTCCTTTAAATTTTAGAATTAGCTTCTCAATTTCTACAAAAAGTTGCTGATATTTTGATTGAAATTAAACTGAGTCCAAAGGTCAATTAGAAGAGAATTCACATCTTAACAATATTGAGTCTCCTGATCCATGAGCATGGTATATCTCTCCACTTATTTAGGTCTTCTGTAATTTCTTTTAGTAGTGTTTTATAGTTTTTGGTGTATTGGACTTACACATGTTGTATTTGTTAAGTTTATCCCTAAGTAGTTTGTATTTTTGATGCTACTGCAAATAGTAATTGCTAAATTCCATTTTCCAGTTGTTAGTTGCTAGTAAATAAAAATATAATTTTTTTACTGACCTCGTCTCCTGCAACTCTGCTAAATCCAGTTATTAATTCTCACACCTTTTTGTAGAATCCTTAGGATTTTCTATAAATTGGCCTAATTGAAATGTATTGAACATTCCACCCAGTAAAGTAGAATACATAATCTTTTCAAGTAGTCAAAACTTTTACCAAGATAGACATTTTTTAAAATAAAACAGGTATCAATAAATTTATTAGGATTAAAGTCATACAAAGTATATTCTGTCACCACAGTAGAATTAAATTAGAAATCGGTAACAGAAGGCTATGAAGAGAATTAAATATTTGGAAATTAAATCACACATACATAACCCATAGGTTGAAGAAATTGCAAGAGAAGTTAGAAAATATTTTGAACTTACTGGAAATGAAAATACACTATATTAAAATTTGAGGGACATAACTAAAGCAGTGTTTAGAGGAAAGTTGATGGCATTAAGCAGTATTAGAAAAGAAATGTCTCAACTTATCCTCTAAACTTGTACTTTGAGAAACTAGAAAAAAAGGAGCAAATGAAACCCAGGTAAGTAGAAAAGAGATAAAAAAGAAAGAGCAGACATAAGTGAAATAGAAAACAAAAGCATTAGAGAAAGTCAGTAAAACCAAAAGTGATCCTTTGAAAATAAATCAACAAAATTGTAAAATCTCTAGTTAGATTGATCAGAAAAAAAGAAAATACAAGTTACTAATAACAGGAATGAGAGGGCATCATTCCAGATCCTACAAGCCTTTAAAAGATAATAAAGATTATGAGCAACTTTATGGTAATAAATGTGACAACTTAAGTGTTTGCAGTTTAAAAAATTGCTTTGGAAGCTGTATGAGGAATGGCTTTGAGGGAGTCAAGACTACAATCAGGAAGGTAAGTTAGGAGATTGATACGAAAGTCCACACCAGCTATGAAGAGGTCCTGAACTAAAGAAGTAGCAGAGAGGATGGAAAAGAGGGAACATTGAGAAAGTTGATGATTAATAGGGAGGGAGAGTGGAAAAAGAGGAAAAAGTTTTCTCTACTTTTGCTTGGGTAACTAGGTAAATGGTGAAGCCAGTAACTAAGAAAGAATGTAGGAGATAAGGAACAGGTTTAAACAAACATAATGAGTTCAGCTTTGGCTACACTGAGTTTGAGGTGTCCTATAATTAGATATAGCAAATCAGATTACTACGTGGAGGTGGTGCCAGATGCTGGGGCCCAGTCTTAGGATCCAGTGTTCATTCCACTATGAAAATTGCCTTCCTGAGACACACCCATGAATATTTCTCTGCAGTAGTCTATATGACACTGATGTTAAGAGATATGTTTTAGAAGAGATTTTCTTCTTAGAGCTGAGTCTCACAGGTGATGGACACACCTTGATAAACTTTAAAATATCATACTTACTTTCCTTAGTAATTCCTTATGTAATTATTAGGATTTGTCACCTGTAACTTTTTTTTCTTTTTATTTTTGCTGTATCTTTAGTTGTGCTTGGGGGTGGCCTTTTGTAGTATATTTAACACCCACTTACAGAAAATTCCTTCTCACTGAGGCTCACTCAGGTATTGTAGAGTGCCTCCTATACATAGGATTCTGGAGTTTAGTAGCCAAATCTATGTTCACTCTGTTCATATTGTTCACACTTTTAGAGAAGTTAATATATCCTGCTTAGCATTTGTGTCTCTCCACCCAGAAGAGTCTTGGTTCCGTTACTAGACTGTCTCATATTTGCAGTTACTCCCTTTATACACTCTACCTAAAATGTCCTCTCCAACCTATGGAAATGTCACCTTCCCTTTGAAATCTCAAACAGCATCAATCACCCTGTCCTCTATGCTTCCATTACACTTTGCTTTTCTCTCTCACTACCTCTCAAGGCCTGTTTTATGCTGTAGTTAGTAGTGTGGAAGACCAGTCTCTCTGAGAGCAGGTATTGTGTCTAATTCATCTTTGTAACATCAGCATTTCATTTATAGTATGTACTAAAAAAATTTTTGTTGGACTTGAATTCATCATGGCCTAGCTCAAAGGCTGTCCCTTCCTTAGATAATCATTTCCATGTCTAATTTCTCCATGTTGCATTTCTTAATAATAGGAACCATGTTGAATTCCTTTCTGCATTCCCAGTGTCTATTTGTCCTTTCTATATTAAATGTACTTGTATTCATTGGATGAATGAGTGAGTTAGTGACTGAAAGAAGGCAGAGTGGGGAGAGGAAGAAAGGGAAGGAAGGAAAGTTAAATGATTTGAAAAAGAAGAAGGGAAGAAAATAGAAAAGAATGATGACAGTGAAAGGGAGACATAATTGTGACCTGGAATACTATAATGGAACAAGTGGAAATTCTTCCATTTTAGAGAAGCTAAAATCCGATCTTCAGACATCAGTAACACATGTCATATCGCAGAGGATTACATTACCATACCAAAGATTCATGACAAAACCCCCAAGTTTTCTGTTACTGGTCCGCAGCTACAGGGATAAGGTGAAGATATCTATTATGTGAAAATTCCTTTTATTCAGGTTTGTTGTGATCCTCAGTGGACCACTAATGGCTGCCTGGTGAGAAGTGGTGATAGCTCCTACTCTGTAGTAAATGAAGATTTAAAATGTGAACTCATTAGTATATGCTTTGATTAATGTTCATTTGAATTCTTTGCATCAGGAAGAAGTGGCATGTGATCTATTGGTTAAAGTGTGAGCTCTAATCATACAGACCTGAGTTTTATCTTGAATCTCTTGCTTATTAGTTGTGTGACACTGAACAAAGCCACTTAATATCTTTTAGTTCAAGTTTCCTCATTTTTAAAATGAGATTATTGTAAGAACTGAAAGAATGCATGTCAAATACATTGAAAAGGCTCAAAAATATTAGCTGTTATTATTAAATCTAGAAACAGACCAACTCTAATTGAAATAATGAGATTATTGCTTAAAGGAATGAGAGTTTTTATCTTTTTCCTTCTTTTTTTTTTCTTTCTTGGCTGTAGAAGTCATTATTGTTACAACCAGGGATGTCCAGAAGGCTCTATCTGTAGAGTTCAAGATGAAAATGAAGCTAGATATTGTGTGTATTCCTGATGAAGCTGACATGGGAACTGCAGATTCTCTGCGCCACATATATCCAAAACTTAAGGTGAAAAGTCATTTCTTGATTTTTATTGTTTATTGAAGATAAATATCATCTTATGTTTTCCTAATGCATTATAGTTGATAATGCTTTTTAAAAATATATATTCTTGAATCACATACTTTGTTGCCCATGAACTCTTCAATGGCTTTTTATGTGATTTACTAGTGAAGATTTAGGCATTTAGTTGTCACAGTCACTGGTTTCCAATATTTTTGAGTAATAGTACATGTTTATTAAAAAGTTTGTACTTCAAATGTACTTTAAAAGATTCTATTCATATGAAGTCTGTGAATAAGCAAAATTAATATATAATGATAAAAATCATAGCAGCAGTCATCTGCAGATGACAGATTGACTGGAAAGAAGTACAAAAGAACTTTTAAAAATTCCAGATACCAGCCTTGTTCCATGATAATATTTGAACTTTTAGTCTCCTTTGATTAAGAAACTAATAAGGGCATTATGGATATGAGGACACAGTCTCCTCAGTGGCCTGTGGCCCATAAACTGAGGAATGCCCACTATAAATTGTACTAAAATTAATGTCCTTTGGGAAAAATTCAGTCTGTGTGATAATGTCATCCTGTTTGAATTGGGGGGCAGACTTTCTCCTGCTATTTCTAGTAATTGAAAATAGATGTATTAGTATTTTCAACCTATCTATGAGCTAAAGAACAAAAAACTAATGCAGAAATGTACATGGCCTCCCCCTCTTTATTGGGAAATAATTTACACCCAGTAAAATACACAGATTTTAAGTACATACTTCAATGAGTTTTGATAAATATATACACAGTATATAAATATATATATATATATACAGTATATAAATATATATATATATTTACCATTACCCAAATCTAGAACATTTCCATCACCTCTGAAAGTTCCTTTGGGCTGTTTTTTAATCAGTCCTCTACCTCCAGAGTCAACTGCTGTTCTGGTTTTTGTTTGCTTGTTTATGAACTAGATATTAATGGAATCATACCATTTTATTCTTGTTTAACATAATATATTTCAGATTCATTCATATGAATGCAGGTATAACTAGTTTTTTTTATTGCTGAATAGCATCCTATTGATAAAATATACTACTATTTACCCATTTTTCTATTGATGGTCATTTGTGTTGTTTCTAATTTTTGGATGTTATGAATAAAGCTGTTATGAACATTTTTCTGCAAATCTTTTGTAAAATATTCTAGGTTGTAGGGTTTACTTTATTAGAAATTGCCAAATAGTTCTTCAAGTGGTTGTGCCATTTTACATTTCCATCAGCAGTGTGCAGGTCTACCTTGTTTTAGTGTGCTTTGTTTTATTGCACTTCACAGATACTGTTTTTTACAAATTGAAGGTTTGTGGCAACCCTGCTTCAAGCAAGGCTGTTGGCGCCATTTTTCCAGCAGCATTTGCTCACTTTGTGTCTCTGTGTCACATTTTGGTAATTCTCATGATATTTCAAACTTTTTCATGATTGTTATATTTGTTACGGTGATCTGTGATCAGTGATCTTCAATATTACTATTGTAATTGTTTTGGAGTGCCATGAACCCACGCCCATTTTAGATGGCGAATGTAATTGACAAGTGTGTGTGTGTTAAGGCTGCTCTACCAACTGGCTTTTCTCTCTCTCTTTACCTTTCCTTGGGTCTCTCTATTCCCTAGGACACAACAATATTGTAATGAGGCTAATTAATAACCCTACAATAGCCTCTAAGTGTTCAAGTGAAAGGAAGAGTCATGTGTCTCTCACTTTAAATCAAAAGTAGAAATGATTAACTTTAGTGCAGAAGGCATGTCAAAAGCTCAGATAGGCTAAAAGCTAGGTCTTTTACACCAAACAGCCAAGTCGTGGATGCAAAGGAAAAGCTCTTGAAGGAAATTAAAAGTGCTACTCCACTGAACATATGAATGATAAGAAAGCAAAACAGTTTTATTGCTGATATGGAGAAAGTTTTAGTGTCTGGATAGAAAGATCAGACCAGCCCCATTCCTTTAAGCCAAAACCTAATCCAGAGCAAGGCCCTAACTCTCTTCAAATCTATGAAGGCTGAGAGAGATGAGGGAACTGCAGAAGAAAAGTTTGAAGTTAGCAGAGGTTGGTTCATGAAGCTTAAGGAAAGAAGCCATCTCCATAACATAAAAGTACAGGTGAAGCAGCAAGTGCTGGTGTAGAAGCTGCAGCAAGTTATCCGGAAGACCTAGCTAAGATCATTAGTGAAGGGACTACACTAAACTCCAGATTGTCAAAGTAGAAGGAACAGCCTTATACTGAAGGAAGATGCCATCTAGGATTATAATAGCTAAACAGGAGAAGTCAATGCCTGGCTTCAAAGCTTCAAACAGAAGGCTGACTCTCTTGTTAGGGTCCAGTGCAGCTGGTGACTTTAAGTTGAAGCCAGTGCTCATTTACCATTCTGAAAATCCTAGGGTTCTTAAGAATTACGCTAAATCTACTCTGCCTGTGCTCTGTGAATGGAACAGCCAGTCTAGATGACAACATATCAATTTACAACATGGTTAACTAAATATTTTAAGTCCACTGTTGAGACCTACTGCTCAGAAAAAAAGATTGCTTTTAAATTATTACTGCTCATTGAGAATGTACCTGGTCACCCAAGCAATCTGATGGATATGTACAATGAGGTTAATGTTTTCATGCCTGCTTAAAAAAAATAGCTGTCCTGCAGTCCTGGCTCAAGGAGTAATTTCGAGTTTCAAGTCTTTTTATTTAAGAAATAGATTTTGTAAGGCCATAGCTGCCATAGATTGTGATTCCTCTGATGGATCTGGGCAAAGTAAACTGAAAACCTTCTGGAAGGATTCACCATTAAGACATTGGTGATTCGTGGGAAGAGGTCAAAATAGCAACATTAACAGGAGTTTGGGAGAAGCTGATTCCAACCCTCATGGATAACTTTGAGGGGTTCAAGAGTTCAGTGGAGGAAGTAACTGCAGATGTGTTGAAATAGCAAGAGAACTAGAGTTAAAAATGGAGCCTGAAGATGTGACTGAGTTGCTGCAATCTCATGATGAAACTTCAACAGATGAAGAATTGCTTCTTATGGATGAGCAAAGAAAGTGGTTTCTTGAAATAGTTTACTCCTGGTGAAGATACTGTGAAATTGTTGAAATGACAACAAAGGATTTAGAATATTATTCTAACTTAGTTGATAAAGCAGCAGCAGGATTTAAAAGGCTTGACTCCAATTTTGAATGAAGTTCTACTGTGGGTATAATGCTATCAAATAGCGTGGCATGCTGCAGAGAAATTGTTCATGAAAGGAAACGTCCATCTCTGCACCAAACTTCATTGTTTTATTTAAAGAAATTGCCACAACCACCACAGCCTTCAGTAACCACCACCGACCCACCCAGCAGCCATCAACACTGAGGCAAGACCTTCCAACAGCAAAAAGATTACAACTTGCTGAAAACTTAGATGATAGTTAGAATTTTTTAGCAATAAATTATTTTTTAAGTGAGGTATGTACTTTTTTTTTTAGACATGCTATTGCATACTTACTACTGTATAGTGTAAACATTTTATGCACTGGGAAACAAAAAATTTCACTTGACTCATGATTTCTTGCTATATTCACTTCATTGTGGTGGCCTGGAACTGAACCTGCAGTATCTCCAATGTGTTAAGAGTTGTGTTTGCCTCACATCTTCATCTACACTTCATATTGTCATAATTTTAAGTTTAACTGTTTTAGTGGGTATATAGGTAGTAGTATCTTGTGGTTTTAATTTGCATTTTCCAGATGATATTGATGCTGATCTTTTCATGTGGTTATTGGCCATTTGTATATCTTACTGGAGCATGTGTTCAAGGCATTTGCCTATATTTTTAATTGAATTGTTTGCATTTTTATTACTGATTATAGAAATTCTTTATATATCCTAGATGCAAATCTTTTGTTAGATATGTGTTATGGATATTTTTTTGCCAGTCTGTGGCATGCCTTTTTACTTTCTTAATGGTGTCTTTTGATAACCAGAAGTTTTAAATGTTCATGAAACCCAGATTACTGATTTTTTTCTTTTATGGTTAGTACCTTTTGTGTCCCAAGAAATCTTTGCCTACTCCATGCTTATGAAGATATTCTTTTATGTTTACTTCGAAAAATGTTACAGTTTTAGCTTTGATATTAGATCTGTAATTCATTTTGATTCAATTTTATATATGTGTGAGGTAGAGATAAAGGTTTATCTTTTTCTCTATGGATATTCAGTTGTTCTAGCACCATTTATTAAAAAGACTTTCCTTTCCCCATTGAATTACACTGGTGCCTTAACTAAAAATCAACTGACCATGTACGTGTGCTCTATTTTTGTTCTCTCTGTTTTGTCCCATTGGTCTGTTTGTCTGCCTTTACTTCAATACCACAATGAATAATGCCTCAGTTATTTTCACTTTATAGTAGGTCTTAAAATCAGGCAGTGTAAATCTGCTAACTTTATTCCTTTTCCTTAAGATTTTCTTGGCTGTTCTAGATCCTTTGGATTTCCATTTAAATTTTAGAATCAGTTTCTATAAAAAAAGCTTTCTGGAATTTTGATTGGTATTGCATTTTATCTATAGATCGCCCCCCCCAAAAATTGGAGAGACTTGATATCTTAATGGTGATTCTTCCAACCCCTGAACATCTATTTATTTAGGTTTCTTTCAATTTCTCTTAGTAGTGTTTTATAATTTTCAGGTTTGGAACCTCTCTTGGCAAATTATTCCTAGATAAATGTTTTTAATATTGTAACTGATGTTTTTTATTCTTTTTTAATTGTTTACTGCTTGTATATAGACATACAATTGGTTTTGTACCCTGTGCCCTTGTTAAATTGTAGATTCTTTAGAATTTTCCATATATACCATCAAGTTGCCTGCAAATAAAAACAATATTACGTCTTCCTTTTATTCTTTATACCTTTCATTTCTTCTTACTGTCTTACTGCCCTGGCCAGGGCCTCCAGTGCAATGTATATAGGCATTTTCATCCATTTTTTGGCTTCCCTTTTTTTGGGGGGGGGGCTCCTAAATTTCCTACACATATTCCAGCATGATTTTGATGATGCTTGTTCTTTATTTGTTAAAGGTTTTATTTTTTTTAATATAATTTATTTTATTATCATTAATCTACAATTACATGTGCAATATTATGGTTATTAAACTACCCCTTCGTCAGGTCCCCCCCACCAACCCCATTACAGTCACTGTCCATCAGCGTAGTGAGATGCTAAAGAATCACTACTTGTCTTCTCTGAGTTGTACTGCCCTCCCCGTGCCCCCCCAACATTACGTCTGCTAATCGTAATGCCCCTTTTTCCCTCTTATCCCTCCCTTCCTGCCCATTTTCCCCAGTCCCTTTCCCTTTGGTAACTATTAGTCCGTTCTTGGGTTCTGTGAGTCTGCTGCTGTTTTGTTCCTTCAGTACTTTTTCTTTGTTCTTATACTCCACATATGAGTGAAATTATTTGATACTTGTCTTTTTCGGCTTGGCTTATTTCAGTGAGCATAATACCCTCTAGCTCCATCCATGTTGTTGCAAATGGTAGGATTTGTTTTCTTCTTATGGATGAATAATATTCCATTGTGTATATGTACCACATCTTCTTTATCCATTCATCTACTGATGAACACTTAGGTTGCTTCCATTTCTTGGCTAATGTAAATAGTGCTGCAATAAACTTAGGGGTGCATCTGTCCTTTTCAAATTGGGCTGCTGCATTCTTAGGGTAAATTCCTAGGAGTGGAATTCCTGGGTCAAATGGTATTTCTATTTTGAGTCTTTTGAGGAACCTCCATACTGCTTTCCACAATGGTTGAACGAATTTGCAGTCCCACCAGCAGTGTAAGAGGGTTCCCTTTTCTCCACATCCTCGCTAACATTTGTTGTTGTTTGTGTTTTGGACGTTGGCCATCCTCACTGGTGTGAGGTGATATCTCATTGTGGTTTTAATCTGCATTTCTCTGATGATTAGCCATGTGGAGCATCTTTTCATGTGCCTGTTGGCCATCTGAATTTCTTCTTTGGAGAAGTGTCTATTCATGTCCTCTGCCCACTTCTTAATTGGATTATTTGCTTTCTGTTTGTTAAGGTGCATGAGTTCTTTATATATTTTGGATGTCAACCCTTTATCAGATACGTTTTTTATGAATATATTCTCCCATACTGTAGGATGTCTTTTTGTTCTACTGATGGTGTCCTTTGCTGTACAGAAGCTTTTCAGCTTGATATAGTCCCACTTGTTCATTTTTGCTTTTGTTTCCCTTTTGGCTTCCCTTTTTGTCTTTCTATGCTGACACCCAAGTAGGTTTTGGTATTTCTGATTGGAGTGGAGATTTTCAATACCAAAATGGTGCATGTGTTACTATCTGGAGTGCAGCTGCTTATTTCTTTAGGGAAGATATGGGGAATTTCATTAGGATAATGAAATAAGAATTCTGTTTTTTCACAGAGACAGATGGCAGCTTAACAAGAGGCTTAGGCTGTTAGTGATCTTCCAGGGGCTGTTTTAGCTACTGTCTAAACATTTAGGATGGAGGTATAAACTCTGTTTGCTCCCTCATCCCTAAATCTTAGAAATGTTGCTTTCAGTATAGCTTAGAACTGAAGATCCTGGGAGTCTCATGCAATGAATTCCTGTAACTAACTTGTAGAGGCTTGAGAAGTAATGGTGGCAACTATTAATAGGAGAGAGCATGAGGAGGGGAATAAAGTAACTGCCAAAAGGACATTTTACTCCCAAGTTAGTTATGGTTTTGATCATTTACTCCTTATATTAGGGCATCCCCTTGGGCCCAAGTCATTTTGTACAGTCTCATTTCTTTTCCTCCCTTACCCCTCTGTTTCTTTTCTTTTTTAATTGAAGTATAGTTGATATATAATATTATATTAGTTGCAGGTATATGCAACATAGTGACTCAACAATTACATATGTTACGGAGTGCTCACCATGGTAAGTGTAGTTATCAGCTGTCATCATACGAAGATATTGACTGTATTCCCATGCTGTACTTTTCATCCCTGTGACTTAATTATTTTATAATTGGAAGTTTGTCACTCTTGATTGCCTTCACCTATTTTGCCCATCTCTCCTCCCCTTCCCCTGTGATAACCACCAATTCTCCTTGTTCATGAGTCTATTTCTGTTTTGTTTGTTTTATTCTTTAGATTCCATATATAAGTGAAATCATATGGTATTTGTATTTTTCTGACTTGTTTCACTTATTGTTTAATACCCACTAGGTGCATCCACCTTGTCAAAAATGGCAAGATTTCTTTTCTTTTTCATGGCAGAGTAATATTCCGTTGTACCACATTTTCTTTATCCATTCATCTATTGATTGACATTTAGGTTGGGTCCCTGTCTTGGCCATGGTAAATAATGCTGCGGTAAACATAAGGGTGCATATATCTTTTCAAGTTAGTGGTATTGTTTTCTTCAGGTAAATTCCCAGAAGTGGAATTACTGGATCATACGGTATTTCTATTTTTAATTTTTTGAGAAACGTCCATACTGCTTTCCATAGTGGCTGCACCAGTTTACATTCCCACCAACAGTGTAGGAGGGTTCCCTTTTCTCCAGATTATTGCCAGCACTTGTTATCTCTTGTCTTTTGGATAGTGGCCATTCTGACTTGTGTGAGGTGATATCTCATTGTGGTTCTGATTTGCATTTCCCTGGTGGTTTGTGATAGTGAGCATCTTTTCATGTGTCTGTTGGCCTTCTATATGTCTTCTTTGGAAAAATGTCTATCAGGTCCTCTGCCCATTTTTTAATCAGATTGTTTGTGGAGTTTTTTGATGTTCGTAACTCCTTTGTTTCCATATCATTTACACAGCATCCTTTACATATAATCCTATTTCTGTGCCTTCTTCTCAAACTGTAACTTTGGTTAGCAAGTCTCTGTTATCTCTACTTGGTTATCTTTGATATCTCTACTTGGTTTCTCCCATACCAGTGGTTCCTAAAATCCTGGCTTACATCAACTTGCATTTCAACCTGGAGTAGAAGGCAACAAAGCTAACCTGTGGAGGAACATAAGTAGACTCCTAAGTAACCACTAAGAGCAGAGTAAAAGTTAAGCTAGGCCAAAATTCAGAACTGTCTGGTTGGGATCAACATAGACTTGTAGGTAGGGCAGTGGAAATACATAAAAACAGTTGAAGAAAATGAAACAATCTGAGAGGCAGTTTGTCAGTGTTTGCTAAGGGACGTCAGGTACCTCTCTAAAGGAGAAAGCTGTCCACCCAGGCTGTGTCATGGTTTAAAAGCAGTGTCTCTTTGAGCCAATTTATATCTCTTCTTCTGTGCCCACATAGCAGCTCCAAAAAAATTTGGGGACTCTTTTGGTCTGTTTTCAGTAAGATTTTAGGTAAGGCAAAAGACTATTGCTCTTGAGAGTTTTGCGTTTTTTAGCTTTTGGTTCTTTTATCTTTACCCACTTCCTCCAGATTGAGTTCCCCAAATATTAGTGTGAGGTTATCCCATGTGCCTTCTGCTTTTCTCAAAGAAGGACCCTAGTAGTATATTAGTTTCATTTGGCATTTTGCTTAAAATATATTTCACCATTTTAATTTATAATCATTTTCATTTACATTGCATTTGCTAAATGTATTGCAGTCCTACTTATACGTGGAAACTTCCATTATGTGTGCTTAAAGTATATTGAAGCTAGATGTCATATTTGCTATGTTATGTTTTTTCAACTAAAGTACACATATTTTATTTGATTTTATTTTTCTGGCACTGTTTTCTACTTCATTTTGCCTTATCTCATTCCACAATTTTGCTGATTTACTGGCTTCTCACTTTTTATTTCAGCTGCTCAAACCTCTTTCCCTGACTTATCAAGAGAGATTATTGGCTCATTCATTCTCCCAGGCTCTGGGTGAGTGAGCTCCATTTTTATAACTGGTGTTCATAACATGAAAGTTCTTAGATTTTATATTTTCTCCATAATAGTGTTTCATATTTCTTAAGGAGTGATTCAGTCTTATCTAGTCTGAACTAATTCATATAGCAGAGATTTATTGAAAGGCAACTAAAAATAATTATGGTAATTGCTATTCATTAAACACTAAATGTGCAGCAGATATAGTTTTTTAGGTGGTGGGGGTTTCTATGGGAGATTTCAAATATGTACAGAAGAAGACAGAACATTGCCCATGTATCTGTCGCCCAGCTTTAACAGTTATCAGTCCATGGCAAATCTTATTTCAGCTATATCCACACCCAGTTTGTCCTTCTTACATTCTTTTTTTTTTACTGTTTTTTTTTCTAATTTTGGTATCGTTAATGTACAATTACTTGAACAACATTATGGTTAGAAGACTCCCTATTATCAAGACCCCCCCACATACCCCATAACAGTCACTGTCCATCAGTGTAGTAAGATGTTATAGAATCACTACTTTTCTTCTCTGTAAATACAGCCTTTCCATTGTCCCCTCCCCCGCTACATTATGTGTGCTAATTGTAATACCCGTTTTTCCCCCTTATTCCTCCCTTCCCACCCATGCTCCCCAGTCCCTTTCCCTTTGGTAACTGTTACTCCATTCTTGGGTTCTGTGAGTCTGCTGCTGTTTTGTTCCTTCAATTTTTGCTTTGTTCCTATACTCCACAGATGAGTGAGATCATTTGATACTTGTCTTTTTCTGTCTGGCTTATTTCACTGAGCATAATACCCTCTAGCTCCATCCATGCTGTTGCAAATGGTAGGATTTGTTTTCTTCTTATGGCTGAATAATATTCCATTGTGTATATGTACCACATCTTCTTTATCCATTCATCTACTGATGGACACTTAGGTTGCTTCCATTTCTTGGCTATTGTAAATAGTGCTGCAATAAACATAGGGGTGCATCTGTCCTTTTCAAATTGGGCTGCTGCATTCTTAGGGTAAATTCCTAGGAGTGGAATTCCTGGGTCAAATGGTATTTCTATTTTGAGTTTTTTGAGGAACCTCCATACTGCTTTCCACAATGGTTGAACTAATTTGCAGTCCCACCAGCAGTGTAGGAGGGTTCCCTTTTCTCCACATCCTCGCCAACATTTGTTGTTGTTTGTGTTTTGGATGTTGGTCATCCTCACTGGTGTGAGGTGATATCTCATTGTGGTTTTAATCTGCATTTCTCTGATGATTAGCGATGTGGAGCATCTTTTCATGTGCCTGTTGGCCATCTGAATTTCTTCTTTAGAGAAGTGTCTGTTCAGATCCTCTGCCCATTTTTTAATTGGCTTATTTGCTTTTTGTTTGTTGAGGTGCGTGAACTCTTTATATAATTTGGATGTCAAACCATATCAGATATGTCATTTATGAATATACTCTCCCATACAGTAGGATGTCTTTTTGTTCTATTGATGGTGTCCTTTGCTGTACAAAAGCTTTTTAGTTTGATATATTCCCACTTGTTCATTTTTGCTTCTGTTTCCCTTGCCCAGGGAGATATGTTCATGAAGAAGTTGCTCATGTATATGTCCAAGAGATTTTTGCCTATATTTTTTTCTAAGAGTTTTATGGTTTCATGACTTATATTCAGGTCTTTGGTCCATTTTGAGTTTACTTTTGTGAATGGGGTTAGACAGTAATCCAGTTTCATTCCCTTACATGTAGCTGTCCAGTTTTGCCAACACCAGCTGTTGAAGAGGCTGTCATTTCCCCATTGTATATCCATGGCTCCTTTGTCGTATATTAATTGACCATATATGCTTGGGTTTATATATGGGCTCTCTATTCTGTTCCACTGGTCTATGGGTCTGTTCTTGTGCTAGTTCCAAATTGTCTTGATTACTGTGGCTTTGTAGTAAAGCTTGAAGTCAGGGAGCATAATTCGCCCTGCTTTATTCTTCCTTCTCAGGATTGCTTTGGCTATTCGGGGTCTTTTGTCGTTCCATATGAATTTTAGAACTATTTGCTCTACTTCATTGAAGAATACTGTTGGTATTTTGATAGGGATTTCATTGAATCTGTTGATTGCTTTAGGCAGGATGGCCATTTTGACAATATTAATTCTTCCTATCCATGAGCACGGGATGTGTTTCCATTTATTGGTTTCTTCTTTCATTTTTCTCATGAGTGTCTTGTAGTTTCCAGAGTGTAAGTCATTCACTTTCTTGGTTAGGTTTATTCCTAGGTATTTTATTCTTTTTGATGCAGTTGTGAATGGAATTGTCTTCCTGATTTCTCTTTCTCCTAGTTCATTGTTAGTGTATAGGAATGCAAAAGATTTCTGTGCATTTATTTTGTATCGCGCAACTTTGCTGAATTCAGATATTAGATCTAGTAGCTTTGGAGTGGATTCTTTGTGTTTTTTAGGTACAATATCATGTCATCTGCAAACAGGGACAGTTTAACTTCTTCCTTGCCAATCTGGATGCCTTTTATTTCTTTGTGTTGTCTGATTGCTGTGGCTAGGACCTCCAGAACTACTTAAATGCAGATAGGAAGAGTGGGCATCCTTGTCTTGTTCCATATATCTTAAAGGAAAAGCTTTCAGCTTCTTGCTGTTAAGTATAATGTTGGCTGTGGGTTTGTCATATATGGCCTTTATTATGTTGACGTATTGCCCTCTATACCGATTTTGTTGAGAGTTTTTATCATGAATGGATGTTGAATTTTGTCGAATGCTTTTTCAGCATCTATGGAGATGATCATGTGGTTTTTGTCCTTCTTTTTGTTTATGTGCTGGATGATGTTTATGGATTTTCAAATGTTGTACCATCTTTGTATCCCTGGGATAAATCCCACCTGATCATGATGGATGATCTTTTTGATGGATTTTTGAATTCAGGTTGCTAATATTTTGTTGAGTATTTTAGCATCTATGTTCATCAGGGATATCGGTCTGTACTTTTCTTTTTTTGTGGTGTCTTTGCCTGGTTTTGGTATTAGAGTGATGTTTGTCTCATAGAATGAGTTTGGGACTATTCCCTCCTCTTCTACTTTTTGGAAAACTTTAAGGAGGATAGGTATTTGGTCTTCACTAAATGTTTGATAAAATTCAACAGTGAAGCCATCTGGTCCAGGTGTTTTGTTGTTAGGTAGGTTTTTGATTACCAATTCAATTTCTTTGCTGGTAATTGGTCTGTTCAAATTTTCTGTTTCTTCTTGGGTCAGCCTTGGAAGATTGTGTTTATCTAGAAAGTTGTCCATTTCTTCTAGGTTATCCAGTTTGTTACCATATAATTTTTCTTAGTATACTCTCATAATTCTTTGTATTTCTGTGTTGTCTGTAGTGATTTTTCCTTTCTCATTTCTGGTTCTATTTATGTGTATAGACTCTCTTTTTTTCTTGATAAGTGTGGCTAGGGGTTTAGCTATTTTGTTTATTTTCTCGAAGAACCAGCTCCTGCTTTCATCGATTTTTTCTATTGTTTTATTCTTCTCAATTTTATTTATTTCTGCTTTAATCTTAATTATGTCCCTCCTTCTCCTGACTTTGGGCCTCATTTTTTCTTCCTTTTCTAGTTTCATTAATTGTGAGTTTACACTGTTCATTTGGGATTGTTCTTCTTTCTTGAGGTAGGCCTGTATTGCAGTATATTTCCCTCTTAGCACGGCCTTCGCTGTGTCCCATAGATTTTGTGGTGTTGAATTGTTGTCATTTGTCTCCATATATTGCTTGATCTCTGTTTTTATTTGGTCATTGATCCATTGATTATTTAGGAGCATGTTATTAAGCCTTCATGTGTTTGTGTGCTTTTTCATTTTCTTTATGTAATTTATTTCTAGTTTCATACCTTTGTGATCTGAGAAGCTGGTTGGTACAATTTCAATCTTTTTGAATTTACTGAGGTTCTTTTTGTGGCCTAGTATATAATCTATTCATGAAAATGTTCCATGTGCACTTGAGAAGAATGTGTATCCTGTTGCTTTTGGATGGAGTAGTGTTCTGTAGATGTCCATTAGGTCCATCTGTTCTAATACATTGTTGAGTGCCTCTGTCTCTTTATTTATTTTCTTTCTGGCTGATCTGTCCTTTGGAGTGAGTGGTGTGTTGAAGTCTCCCAAAATGAATGCATTGCATTCTATTTCCCCCTTTAATTCTGTTAGTATTTGTTTCACATATGTAGGTGATCCTGTATTGGTTGCACAGATATTTATAATAGTTATATGCTCTTTTTAACTGACCCTTTTATCATTATGTAATGTACTTCATTGTCTTTTGTGACTTTCTTTGTTTTGAAGTCTATTTTGTGTGATACAAGTACTGCAACTCCTGCTTTTTTCTCCGTATAAGTTGCATGAAATATCTTTTTCCATCCCTTCAGTTTTAGTCTGTGTATGTCTTTGGGTTCAAAGTGAGTCTCTTGTAGGCAGCATATGGATGGGTCTTGTTTTTTATCCATTCAGTGACTCTATGTCTTTTGATTGGTGCATTCAGACCATTTACATTTAGGGTGATTATCGATAGGTATGTACTTATTGGCATTGCAGGCTTTAGATTCATGGTTACCAGAGGTTAAAGGGTAATTCCCTTACTATCTAACAGACTAATTTAACTCTCTTCCTATGCTATTACAAACAGAACCTAAAAGTTCTTTTTCTTTCCTCCTTTTTTTTTCTTCCTCCTCCATTCTTTGTATGTTATGAATCATATTCTGTACTCTTTGTCTATCCCTTCGTGACTTCTTTTTAGCCTTAGGAATACTTCCATCTATAGGAGTCCCTCCAAAATGCACTGTAGAGCTGGTTTGTGGGAGGTAAATGCTCTCAGCTTTTGCTTATCTAAAAATTGTTTAATCCTTGGTTCAAATTTACATGGTAACCTTGCCGGGTACAGTATTCTTGGTTTGAGGCCCTTCTGCTTCATTGCATTAAATATATCATGCCACTCACTTATGGCCTGTAAGGTTTCTGTTGAGAAGTCTGATGATAGCCTGGTGGGTTTTCCTTTGTATGTGATCTTTTTTCTCTGTCTAGCTGCTTTTAAAAGTCTGTCTTTATCCTTGATCTTTGCTATTTTAATTATTATATGTTTTGATGTTGTCTTCCTTGGGTCCCTTCTGTTGGGAGATATGTGCACCTCCATGTCTTGAGAGACTATCTCCTTCCCCAGATTGGGGAAGTTTTCAGCAGTTACCTCCTCAACAAAACTTTCTATCCCTTTTTCTCTCTCTTCTTCTTCTGGTACCCCTATTATGCAAATTTGTATTGGTCACACAGTTCTCTCAATATTCTTTCATTCTTAGAGATTCTTTTTCCTCTCTGTGCCTCAGCTTCTTTGTATTCCTCTTCTCTAATTTCTATTCCATTTACCGTCTCTTCTACTACATCTAATCTGCTTTTAAGTCCCTCTGTTGTATGTTTCATTTCAGATATGGAATTTCTTAATGATTGAATATCCATCTTAAATTTGTTCCTGAGTTCTTGTATATTTTTCTGTACCTCCATAAGCATGTTTATGATTTTTATTTTGAACTCTTTCAGGAAGAATGGTGAGTTCAGTTTCATTTGGCCCTTTTTCTTGGGTTTGTGATATTTTGGCTGAACCAGGTTCTTTTGACATTTCATGTTTCTATGTGGTGCCCAGTAGTGCCCAGAAGCTCCAGTCTCTGGAGCTGCTCAGCCCCTAGAGTGAGGTTGGGGGTCTCTGGGGAGTGGAGCTGATGCCTGCGGGAAGGAAGGATCTGTTTCCTGATTCCCGTCTGTGGTACCTGTCTCCAGTATCACAGCCAGTGGGCCAAGCACACAGTTGTAAGCCTCTGTGCTCAGTGCCTCTAGCTGATGTAGGCGGGGCCTCCCTTTGGCTGGCCTGACGCCTGCCCAGTGACTGCCCGTTTGCAAGCCCGGTGATGTCAGACTAGGAGGAAGGTTCAGCAGGCTTCGTGTCACAGTGGGGCGCCTCAGAGCTGAGCAGCCAGCCAGCGGGATGGAGTGCCTGAAGCTCCTCAGAGTTCCCAACCTGCTGGGCAGAGCACGCTCAGACAACCTTGTCCAGCTCTTCCTTCTCCCGCACAGCAGGCTCAGTGCAATCCCCGCCCCCTCAGCATCCCTCTAGCTGCTAGGAAGCCTCTTAGACCACCTGCATTTCCCTTGTCCCAGAGCAGCCAGATGTGGATCCCATCCTCCAGAAAAGGCCAGAATGTCAGTCTCTCAGGCACTCCACTTGTCTCAGCTCCCCAACCTCCAGAGCACTACACAGAGTAGGTTACTACTCACAAAGCAGATCTCCAGCGCTAGGTGTTCAGTAGTCCCAGGCTTCCACCCCCTCCCCACTCCAGTTCCCTTTCTCTAGCCAGTAAGCTGGGGTGGGAGAAGGGCTTGTGTCCCTCTGGATCAAGGCTTTTGTACGTTACCCTGTTTTGTGAGGTCTGCTCTGTTCGTGATGTTTGTATGCAGTCTGATTCAGCCTTCTTTCCTGTTATTGTTTTAGGGTTAGTTGTATTTTTTAACTATATTTTCGTACTATTTGTGGTTTTGGGAGGGGTTCTCTGTCTCACCTCTCATGTCGCCATCTTGAATCTCCTCCAGTTACTTTTATTTTTATCCTGGGAACCATCCATTCTCTTTTCAGATCTCTAGGCCTGCTGCAAAGCTGTCATGCTAACACTTCTCTTCATCATGATTCTGGAATTTCTCTTGTCTTTCTGGGTTAGATGCCCTGGATCCTAGATCCCATGATTTTTCCCTCCAAAGTTTACCCTTTCACTCAGGTCTTGCTTATGCAAGGTCTCAGTTTAAAAGCCCTGCTTCAGACTCACAGACTCCAAGAAGGGACTATCGGTTACTAAAGGGGAGGGGTGTGGGAGGGTGGATGGGGAGAGAGAGAGAAGGGGATTGAGGTGTATTATGATTGGCACACATGGTGTGGGGAGGATCACGGGGAAGACAGTGTAGCACAGAGAAGAAAAGTAGTGACTCTGTGGCATCTTACTACACTGATGGACAATGACTGCAATTGGGCTATGGGGGGACTCGATAATATGGGTGAATGTAGTAACCACATTGTTTTTCATGTGACACCTTCATAAGAGTCTATATCAGTGGTACCTTAATAATAAAAAATAAATAAAAGCCCTGCTTCATACCAGCTTCAAGCCACATCTTTGGCCCAATGTAGCTCTTAAAAACCCCAATTAGGGCAGCTGTGATTTCAGCTCAGTTTTCACTTTCTTCTTCAATTCTGGCACTTGGTGTTTTCCCACTCTTTTTTTTTAATACATTTAGCGTAATTTTTTGTTGTTTGATTCTAAATTTTTAGGTGTTTGTAACAGAATTTGGGAGTTCTTAGTCCACCACTTTTCCAACACCAGAAGCCTACATCCAACTATAGTCAAAGGTAGATACTATCTTTATTCCCATTTTACAAATGAGAAAAATAGGGCTCAGAGAGCTTGAGTGACTTGCCTAAAGTTCAGGTGGAAAGAAAGACTATGCATTAGGTGCCAAAGTCGCAGTAAAAGTATTGGATAGTAAAGAGATTAATAGGATAATGTCTTCTAGATACATCTAGATAGCACATCTCAGTGGAAATTGAATTTTTAATCAGGAGTGTAGGAATTGAGTGGATTAGGGACAAGGTAAAGAATTAGAAGAACACCATGCGCCCTCTAGAGGACAATGGGGAAACACTGCTTGGAACACCTCATGAATGTCCCTTTCTAATTGAGTCTTAATAGGAAGAATGGGGATTTGTGATGGTGGGGCGATGTATAGGAATGAATATTCCAAGTGTAAAGAAGTTAGAATAGCTCCATAAAAAGCATGAAAATGTTGGTAGATACTATAACAGGTGAAGAATTACTACAAAGCTGAGATATTAGGGTATATTTTTGACTCCAAATTGTGTGATCTGAAGGTCTCAGTGTAAGTATATACCTTTAAAATTTTACCCAGGTCTATATTTCTTTGAGATTTGCTAAAAAAGAAAACATATCACTTAAATGATTTAATAGGCAGTCTCTTTTCATTCTGGGTGTCAGCCTGAATTACATATACTTAACATTTAATAATTTGATACCTCTTTTTTTTTTGAAATTGAGCAATTTGGGGTAGAACAAAAAGGCAGTTGAAAATTGAAATTGAGAAGTAACAGAGACCTGCTTTGCAAGAAGAGCTGTTCACACAAGATCTCTGTACCTCTATCAAATTGAGTACTTAATGGGATTCTTAAATTTGCTAAACAAAGTTTTATAAATTAGTACATTTGAGAAATTAATTTACTTCAGAACCTTAGTTTCTGTTCCTGGATACTACACTAAAGTAAGAAGTTAATTTATTAGCTGATTACGAAGATGTTTTTATTTTCATTGGCGTTACCTAGAATGTTTGCTCTGAAGCTTATAAAGGAGATCTTTCAAATTCACTGTATGTGTCTGGCCTTGGAGATTTCTAATCCCAACAGCCACCTTGAAAGGTAGATGGTATTATTCTATTTTGCAGTTGGGAAACCTGATACTCAGCTTTAAAAAGCCTGCCGCAACTACGAGACACTCATTAGAAAAATTAAAGAAAACACAAATAAATGGAAACACATCCCGTGCTCATGGATAGGAAGAATTAATATTGTCAAAATGGCCATCCTGCCTAAAGCAATCTACAGATTCAATGCAATCCCTATCAAAATAACAACAGCATTCTTCAGTGAACTAGAGCAAACAGTTCTAAAATTCATATGGAACCCCAAAAGACCCCGAATAGCCAAAGCAATCCTGAGAAGGAAGAATAAAGCAGGGGGAATTATGCTCCCTGACTTCAAGCTCTACTACAAAGCCACAGTAAACAAGACAATTTGGTACAGGCACAAGAACAGACCCATAGACCAGTGGAACAGACTAGAGAGTCCAGATATAAACCCAAGCATATATGGTCAATTAATATATGACAAGGAGCCATGGATATACAATGGGGAAATGACAGCCTCTTCAACAGCTGGTGTTGGCAAAACTGGACAGCTACATGTAAGAGAATGAAACTGGATTATTGTCTAACCCCATTCACAAAAGTAAACTCAAAATGGATCAAAGACTTGAATGTAAGTCATGAAACCATAAAACTCTTAGAAGAAAACATAAGCAAAACTCTCTTGAATATAAACATGAACTTCTTCATGAACATATCTCCCTGGGCAAGGGAAACAAAAGCAAAAATGAACAAGTGGGACTATATCAAACTAAAAAGCTTCTGTACAGAAAAGGATACCATCAGTAGAACAAAGGACATCCTACAGTATGGGAGAACATATTCATAAATGACACATCTGATAAGGGGTTGACATCCAAATTATATAAAGAGCTCATGCACCTCAACAAACAAAAAGCAAATAAGCCAATTAAAAAATGGGCAGAGGATCTGAACAGACACTTCTCCAAAGAAGAAATTCAGATGGCAACAGGCACATGAAAAGATGCTCCACATGGCTAATCATCAGAGAAATGCAAATTAAAACCACAATGAGATATCACCTAACACCAGTTAGGATGGCCAACATCCAAAAGACAAACAACAAAAAATGTTGGCCAGGATGTGAAGAAAGGGGAACCCTCCTACACTGATGGTGTGAATGTGAACTAGTTCAACTATTGTGGAAAGCAGCATGGAGGTTCCTCAAAAAACTCAAAATAGAAATACCATTTGACACAGGAATACTATTTGACTCCTAGGAATTTACCCTAAGAATGCAGCAGCCCAATTTGAAAAGGACAGATGCACCCCTAAGTTTATTGCAGCACTATTTACATTAGCCAAGAAATGGAAGCAACCTAAGTGTTCATCAGTAGATGAATGGATAAAGAAGATGTGGTACATATACACAATGGAATATTATTCAGCCATAAGAAGAAAACAAATCCTACCATTTGCAACAACATGGATGGAGCTAGAGGGTATTATGCTCAGTGAAATAAGCCAGACAGAAAAAGACAAGTATCAAATGATCTCACTCATCTGTGGAGTATAAAAACAAAGAAAAACCTGAAGGAACAAAACAGCAGCAGACTTTCAGAACCCAAGAATGGACTAACAGTTACCAAAGGGAAAGGGACTGGGGAGGATGGGTGGGAAGGGAGAGGTAAGGGGGAAAAGGGGGTGTTACAATTAGCACACATAATGTGGAGGGGGGCACGGGAAAGGCAGTATTTACAGAGAAGACAAGTAGTGATTCTATAGCATCTTACTACGCTGATGTACAATGACTGTAATGGGGTATGTGGTGGGGACTTGATAATAGGAGTCTAGTAACCGTAATGTTGCTCATGTAAGTGTACATTAATAATACCAAAAGAAAAAAAAAAGCCTGCCACAAGTCTCACACGTGGTTAAGTGCTGAGCCAGAGCTAGAGCCCAGCCCTGGGTTTTGAGATGCTTTTGTGTACGTCTCGAATACCCAGGTTTTTACTCTATCATGTTCCTTCCTAAGAACAAGCATCCGTAGCCCTTCTAATCTACTCTAGACCCTTGGCTTTATCTTTTTTTTAATTTGTATCTATTTATTTATATCTGTTTCTAATAGGAACACATATACACATGTTAGAATAAATGTATCTTGTATGCACACTCAAACGGAAAAAAAGGGATTCATTCCCCTTTTTGCCAAGGAGATAACTAACACTCAAATAGCCATTTGAAGTTTACAAAATGGATCATTATTTTATGTAAATGGTCAGAGCAGACATTAGTGATTATTGCAAATTATCATCCTCATTTTCTAGATTATGAAAGAGGCTCAGAAGGCTTAAGTACACAGCACACAGTAACAGATATAATAAGTGTTGTAGCCTATTGAAGATCATTCTAGATCTTGACCATCATGCCTTGCTGCCATCCACCGATGACTCCCAGAGCCACATCTTCAGCTCAGTCTTGGTGATGGTTCTGAGTATCCAGTGGCCTCCTAGACACCTCTATCCGATGGTCCTGTAGACACTTGACACCCAACATGCACACAGCTGAATCTGTCCTCTCTCTCCACTGGCAAACATATGCCTTCTCTGATGTCAGTAACTCTTGAGAAAGACACCACCATCTATCCAGCACCGCAGGCCATCTCAGACTCCTCCACTCTTGCCACCACTAACACATCCAATCAATCACCTGGTCCTGCCAATAAGAATTTACGCCATTCTACCCCCTCTCTTCACCATCCTAACTTCTCCTGACTTCGGGTGTGTTCTCCTGGCTAAGCACTCTCAGAGCCCACTGAATGGCCTTGTGATAAAAAGACCTCTTCTCGGGTTGTGCCTTTGCTTGTTTTCTTGACATAGTCTCCAACTGTCTGTGAGCTCCATGAGTGCAGGAGCCCTGAAACCCAAGAGACTAGCACAGTATCTGGCACCCATTTTGAATAAGTTGTATCACAACTGAAAATCAGATGTTGGGATTGGGGATAGTGGGCAGATGTGAAACCAAACATCAACTTCTTAATCTTCCAATGAAGGTTATATCTTGATGAAAAGGCAAAGAGAAAGGATGTGAAACTTATATTGAATGGAATGTGATGGGAGTTCTTTATACATTTCCCAGTAGACTAATACATTATTCAGCCTCAGAATAAGCTCAGTTGTATTTGAAAAAACAGGTTGTATCTAGGAAAGGATTCCTTGCCCTTAATAGGAAAGAATCAGCTCCACATTTTCCACTGCACATTGCTGTTTTTGAGAAGATACTGTAGAACTCTACAATGAAGAAGAAAACAGAAGCAATATGAAAGTAACCTAGATCCTTTACAATGTCATCAGGACAATTACTTAAATAGTCTTTTTTTTTCCATTACATCCCCAGGACTTATTTATTTTACAACTGTAAGTTTGTACCCTTTGACCACCTTCACCCACCCTCCCCCAACCCCTGCCTTTGGCAGCTACCAATGTGTTCTCTGTATCTATGAGTTCATTTCTGTTTTGCTTTATTTTGCTTTGTTTTGGAGTCCACATATTGGTGAAATCAAACAGTATTTGTCTTTCTCTGTGACTTATTTCACTTAGCATAATGCCCTCACAGTCTATCCATATTGTTGCAAGTTGCAGTTTCCTTCTTTTTGTGACTGAATAACATTCCATTGTGTATATATATACAACTTTCTATTTATCCATTCATCCATAGATGGACACTCAGGTTGTTTCCATATCTTTGCTTTGATGAACATGGGAATGCAGATAGCCTTTTGAGTTAGTATCTTCCCTTCCTTTAGATAAATATGCAGAAGTGGGTCACATCTTTGCCTACACCTGGTATTTCTTGTCTTTTTTTTTATTATAGCCATTCTAATCGATGTGAGGTGGTATCTCACTGTGGTTTTGATTTGCATTTCCCTGATGATTAGGGATGTTGAGCAACTTAATTTTTGTATTGAAGTATAGTTGATACACAATATTATATTGGTTTCAAGTATACAACAGTGATTCAACAGTTACACATATTATTTAATAATAATAATGGCCCAACTAATTGGCCATCTGTATGTCTTTTGTGGAAAAATGTCTATTCAAACCCTCTGCCTACCTTTTTAATTAAAGTATCATTGATATACAATCTTATGAAGGTTTCACATAAACAACACTGTGGTTTCAACATTCACCCATATTATCAAGTCCTCATCCCCACCACTGCAGTCTCTATCAGCTTAGTTAGATGCTATAGAGTCATTATTTTTCTTTGTGCTGTACTGCCTTCCCCATGACCTACCTATATTGTGATTGTGAATTATAGCGCCCCTTAATCTCCTTCACCTTCCCTCCCCACCCACCTTCCTCAACCCCTCCCCTTTGGTAACCACTAGTCCCTCCTTGGAGTCTGTGAGTCGGCTGCAGTTTTGTTCCTTCAGTTTTGCTTTGTTGTTATATTCCACAAATGAGTGAAGTCATTTGGTGTTTGTCTTTCTCCACCTGGCTTATTTCACTGAGCATAATACCCTCTGGATCCATCCATGTTGTTGCAAATGGTAGGATTTGTTTTCTTTTTATGGCTGAGTAATATTCTATTGTGTATATATACCACATCTTCTTTATCCATTCATCTATTGATTGGCACTTAGGTTGCTTCCATATCTTGGCTGTTGTAAATAGTGCAACGGTAAACATAGGGGTGTATATGTCTTTTCAAATCAGGGATCTTGTTTTCTTCAGGTAAATGCCTAGGAGTGGAATTACTGGGTCAAATGGTATTTCTATTTTGAGTTTTCTGAGGAACCTCCATATTGCCTTCCACAACAATTGAACCAGTTTACATTCCCACCAACAGTGTAGGAGGGTTCCCCATTTTCTGCATCCTCATCAGCATTTGTTGTTTCTTGTCTTTTGGATTTTGGACATCCTTACTGGTGTGAGGGGATATCTCATTGTGGTTGTAATTTGCATTTCTCTGATGATTAGCGATGTGGAGCATCTTTTCATATGCCTGTTGACCATCTGAATTTCTTCTTTGGAGAAGTGTCAGTTCAGCATCTCTGCCCATTTTTTCATTGGCTTATTTGCTTTTTGTTTGTTGAGGTGCATGAGCTCTTTATATAATTTGGATGTCAACCCCTTATCGGATATGTCATTTATGAATATATTCTCCTATACTGTAGGATGCCTTTTGTTCTGCTGATGGTATCCTTTGCTGTACAGAAGCTTTTAGTTTGATGTAGTCTCACTTGTTCATTTTTTTATTTTGTTTTCCTTGCCCAAGGAGATGTTTTCAGGAAAAAGTTGCTCATGCTTATATTCAAGAGATTTTTGCCTATGTTTACTTCTAAGAGTTTTATGGTTTCATGATTTACATTCAGGTCTTTGATCCATTTTTAGTTTACTTTTGTGTATGGAGTTAGACAATAATCCAGGGTCATTGTCTTACACGTAGTTGTCCAGTTTTCCCAGAACCAATTGTTTGAAGAGACTTCCTTTTCCCCGTTGTATATTCATGGCCCATTTATCGTGTATTAAGTGACCATATATGTGTGGGTTCATATGGGCTCTCTATTCTGTTCCACTGATCTATAAGTCTATTCTTGTGTCTGTACCAAATTGTTTTGATTACTATAGCTTTGTAGTATAGCTTGAAGTCAGGGAGCATAATTCCCCCCAGCTTTGTTCTTCTTTCTCAGGATTGTTTTGGCTATTTGGGTAGACCCTTAACTTAGAACAGGTCTGGTATTTTCAAAATTACTTTTTCCTTTTCTTTTTGAGACTTTGGATTTTGTGTATATAGAATTTTTTGCATACATTAGATAGTTTTATGTATATATAAAATTTTTTCAAAGTATGCAATTCAGAGGTTCTTAGTATATATAGAATTCTTAATTAAATTTTTTTTTTGTAAAACATGTATAAAATGAACAAATCTCCCAGTAAGCCTCAAGGAACTATGTAGTATCCTTGTCTCACAAGTGTGCAGCTGTTGCTTGTTGATATCTTTCTCTACGTGAAGGGAGATTGAGTGTTGTAGGGAGACTTTCTATTCTGTCTAGAGCCATATGAGCAAGAAGCCTGGCTGTTCTTGAGCAAGAATAGCTCTTAGCTCTTCTTGGGCAAGAAAGTGAGGATTGCAGTCTGTGATGAGCACCCAAAGCAAAGCTGGCTGACTCCCTGGATATTAAGCCTGGCCCACCTTAGTTGCTCCTTTGATTACTGAGGTAACCAGCCATTTCTGTCAATTTTGTGCTTTAGAAACAATGCGATTATTCCTTAGGTAAGTGTTTTATATTTGAGGCCTTAGCAGACTAACTCTGTAATAGAGTTTTGCAGCATATGTTTAAAGCAGTTGCCTTATATTGCAGGTCTCAAGGCTTAATTTAGAGATTGCAAGGTTTGTAATTTTCTGTTTGATCTAGACAGGAATCATTCTTTGGCCTCAGGCAAGCCTCCTTTACCCTCTGCCTCAGTTTCACAACCAAGAAAATAGGGATAATGATACCAGCACACTAAGGAGAGGTTTAGTTTTAAGTACTTTGATGTAGAAAAAAGGACTCTTGTTATATGTCTTATGAAACAGCTAACATGCTACAACAAAGAACAAACAATGCCATGAACTCCCCATCCTAGAGACAGCTTATTAGAAAGATAGAGCATATGTGTTTATGTTCATATGTCTTTTAGATGTTCAAAAAGCTAAGTGCAGGGTATTTTCAATTGAGTATTTGATGTCTTTATCAAATTACAGACCTCTGTCATTCTTTCCTGGAACCTTTCATTTTGCCCAAGGACTTGTTTTTAGCAGATTCTGTCTGCTTGAAGAGAATGAATACAGTTTGGTCAAGGGAAGATTTGAGAACTTGGTCCCAACTTGCTTGAAGACTTTAAGTGGCAACTTTCCTTTTTATGACTGCTTTGGTGGGCTGTGGTTGCCTGGGGAAGGCCTCAGAATATACCTAATGATACCTTCTTTGAGCCCACTGGTGGCATAGTGAAAAGCCTAGGAGAAACATGTTAACAAGTTGAATGAGGGAATTTTTGAACCTTGATTTCTTCCCAGGAAATTTGAATAGAGTCTTTCTCTTGACTCTACTAACCTAGTATACATATCAACAAGCTTGAAGTGTTTTCATACCCTCTCAGTGAAGTCTTACCCTCTCATACTGCTCCTCATTGGAACTCTGGTCTGTGGGATATGATTTCTGCAGCATATACTGGATTTGGTAGCCAGAAAATTTGCAAGCTCTGTTTGAGTCTGAATCCTTTAAGTCACTTTCATTCTTGTCCAAATAGGGACACTTTCATGGAAAGAAGGGCTGTAGGATGGGGGGGAAATGTGATAGCTGGGAATTATGATAGAAAGCCCAGGCTGTCATCACACAGTCTTACCTTTGGATGACAAGCAGCCCACATGGCTTAGATTTTTGGAAGCTCTTGGTAGGGCCATCTGTCCTACTCTGAATCATTAAATAACACAACAGCCTGACTAGTGGAATGGACGTATACAATTTGTAGGAAGTCATTCTGTCATCATGACTAGGGAGTTCATTTGAAGTAGCCTGTAGCAACACAACCTTTTTCAGCACTTAATTTAGACATCATCTGCTCTAACAAGCCTTCCTTGCCTTTCTAAGACTGGATTAGGTGCCATTTCTCTATACCTGCACAGAGGATTAAAATTATCTGCTACATTATCACAAGACTGTAGAAAAAGAACTATTTCTGGGCCTGTCACAGAGAGGATTCCCAGTACATATTGGTTAAGTGAATGAATGACAGATGGAAGTAAGCTTTGTAAACATTTGGAACAAACCCCTTACGCCTTTACTACGGACAGATGTTTGTGTGAGCCTGAGGATGAGCTTCAGTGATTACAGACCAGAATGATCACAGCATTAGCTGCTTGGTGTCATTTTATTTGCATCTGCAAGTTCCCATCAGGCCCTAAGTTTACTGACATGACTGGCTTTCTACCCAAGCAGGTTATCCCAGAGAGAGGATTATCTTACAGCTTATTGAAGAGGCATGGTGGCATAATGAAAAGAACACAGGCTTTCAAGAAGACAGGTAGACCTGGATTCTAATTCTTGTTCCATCACTCACTAGCTATGTGACCTTGGATGAGGTTACAAGTCTCTTAATTCCTCTGTAAAATATTCATTTTTTCATTTATTCACAGATCATTTATGCATAGATTTCCATTTACTTGTGTCTTGTTTAATTTCTCTCATGAGTGTCTTATAGTTTTCATAGTAAAGGTCTTTCACCTCCTTGGTTAGGTTTACTCCTAGGTATTTTATTATTTTTGATGCAATTGTAAATGGAGTTGTTTTCCTAATTTCTCTTTCTGCTACTTTGTTGTTAGTATATAGAAATGCAACAGATTTCCATATATTGATTTAGTATTCTGCAGTTTTGCTGAATCCATTTATTCATTCCAAAAGTTTTTTGGTGGAGTCTTTAGGGTTTTCTATGTATATTGCCATGGATCTGCAAATAATGACAGTTTTACTTGTACTTTACCAATTTGGATGCCTTTTATCTCTTTTTTTTGTCTGATTGCCATGGCTTGGACTTTCAGTACTCTGTTAAATAAAAGTGGTGAAAGTGGGCATCCTTGTCTTGTTCCTGATCTTAGACAAAAAGCTTTCAGCTTTTCACCATTGAATATGATATTAGCTGTGGGTTTGTCATGTGTGGTTTATGTTGAAGTATATTCCTCTAGATCCATTTTGTTGAGAGTTTGTATCATGAATGGGATATTGAATTTTGTTAAGTGCTTTTTCAACATCTATTGAGAAGGTCATATGGTTTTCATCCTTTTTGTTAATGTTATATATATCACATTGATTTATGAATATTGTACCATCCTTGCATCCCTGGAATAAATCCCATTTGGTTGTGATGGATGATCCTTTTATGTATTCTTGAATCTGGTTTGCTAATATTTTGTTGAGGATTTTTGCATCTGTGTTTGTCAGAGATATTATTGGTCTATAATTTTGGGTTTTTTTGTAGTGTTTGTGTGATTTTGGTATTAGAGTGATGCTGGCCTCATAGAATGAGTTTGGAAGTATCCACCCTTCTTTCTGGAATACTTTAAGAAGGATGGGTATTAGCTCTTCTTTAAATGTTTAGTAGAATTCACCTGTGAAGCTATCTGGTCTCAGACTTTTGTTTGTTGGGAGTTTTTTGATTAGCAGTTCAATTTCATTACTGGTAATAGGTCTGTTCAGATTTCCTGTTTCTTCCTCAGTCAGTCTTGGAAGGTTGTACTTTTCTAGGAGTTTGTCCATTTCTTCTAGGTTGTCAATTTACTGGCATATAATTTTTCATAGAATTCTCTAATAATTTTTATTTATTTATTTTCATTAATTTATTTGTGTGATATCAGTTGTAACTATTTCTTTTTTGTTTGTGATTTGTTTGTGTCCTCTCTTTTTTCTTGATATGTCTGGTTAGGGGGTTTTCTATTTTGGTCATCTTCTCAAAAGACCAGCTCTTGGTTTCATTGATATCTTTCTATTGTTTTATTCTTCTCTATTTTATTTTTATTATGTCTCTCCTTCTACTAACTTTGGGTTTCATTTGTTCTTTTTCTAGTGTCTTTCATTGTGAGTTTACACTGTTTATTTGCAATTGGTCTTGTTTGTTGAGGTAGGCCTGAATTGCTGTGTACTTCCCTTTTAGAACCACTTCTGCAGCATCCCATGTATTTTGAACTGTTGTATTTTTTTTTCATTTGTCTCCATGCGTTGCTTGGTTTCTTTGATTTGTTCATTGATCCATTGATTATCTAGAAGCATGTTGTTTAGCCTCCATGTGTTTGTGGCATTTTTTGGTTTTCCTCATGTACTTTATTTCTAATTTCATTCTAATTTATTTCTAATTTTATGATCTGAAAAGATTCTTAATACAATTTCAATGTTTTTTTTTAATTACTGAGGCTCTTTTTGTGTTCTAATATGTGATCTATTCTGGAGAACGTTCTGTGTGCTCTTGAGAAAAATGTGTATACTACTGCTTTTGGGTGGAATGTTCTGTAGGTATCTGTTAAGTCTCTCTGATCTAGTGTGTTTTTCAGGCCTCTGTTTCCTTATTTATTTTCTGTCTAGTTGATCTGTCCATTGATGTAAGTGGTGTGTTAAAGTCCCCTAATATAATTTACTTGCAGTGTATTTCTCCCTTTAGTTTTGTTAGTATTTGTTTTACATACTTAGGTGCTCCTATGTTAAGTGCATAGATTTTTTTAATAGTTTATTTTGGTATCATTAATCTACAATTACATGTGCAATATTATGGTGATTAAGCTACCCCCTTCATCAGGTCCCCCCCACCAACCCCATTACAGTCACTGTCCATCAGTGTAGTGAGATGCTATACAATCACTACTTGTCTTCTCTGAGTTGTACAGCCCTCCCCGTGCCCCCCCAACATTAAATCCGCTAATCATAATGTTCCTTTTTCCCCCTTGTCCCTCCCTTCCCACCCATCCTCCCCAGTCCCTTTCCCTTTGGTAACTATTAGTCCATTCTTGGGTTCTGTGGGTCTGCTGTTGTTTTGTTCCTTCAGTTTTTTTCTTTGTTCTTATACTCCACAGATGAGTGAGATCATTTGATACTTGTCTTTCTCCGCGTGGTTTATTTCACTGAGGATAATACCTAACCTCTAGCTCCATCCATGTTTTTGCAAATGGTAGGATTTGTTTTCTTTCTATGGCTGAATAATATTCCATTGTGTATATGTACCACATATTCTTTATCCATTCATCTACTGATGGACACTTAGGTTGCTTCCATTTCTTGGCTATTGTAAATAGTGCTGCGATAAACATAGGGGTGCATATGTCTTTTTCAAACTGGGCTGCTGCATTCTTAGGGTAAATTCCTAGGATTGGAAATCCTGTGTCAAATGGTATTTCTATTTGGGGTTTTTTGAGGAACCTCCATACTGCTTTCCATAATGGTTGAACTAATTAGCATTCCCACCAGCAGTGTAGGAGGGTTCGCTTTTCTCCACATCCTCACCAACATTTGTTGTTTGTGTTTTGGATTGTTGGCCATCCTCACTGGTGTGAGGTGATATCTCATTCTGGTTTTAATCTGCATTTCTCTGATGATTAGCGATGTGGAGGATCTTTTAATGTGCTTGTTGGCCATCTGAATTTCTTCTTTGGAGAAGTGTCTATTCATGTCCTCTGCCCATTTCTTAATTGGAATATGTGCTTTTTGTTTGTTGAGGTGCATGAGTTCTTTATATATTTTGGATGTCAACCCTTTATCAGATACATCATTTATGAATATATTCTCCCATACTGTAGGATCTCTTTTTGTTCTACTGATGGTGTCCTTTACTGTACAGAAGCTTTTCAGCTTCATATAGTCCCACTTCTTCATTTTTGCTTTTGTTTCCCTTGCCCGGGGAGATATGTTCATGAAGAAGTTTCTCATGTTTATGTCCAAGAGATTTTTGCCTATGTTTTTTTCTAAGAGTTTTATGATTTCATGACTTACATTCAGGTCTTTGATCCACCTTGAGTTTACCTTTCTGTATGGGGTTAGACAGTAGTCCAGTTTCATTCTCTTACATGTAGCTGTCCAGTTTTTCCAATACCAGCTGCTGAAGAGGCTGTCATCTCCCCATTGTATATCCAAGGCACTTTTATCAAATATTAATTGACTGTATATGTTTGGGTTAATGTTTGGATTTTCTATTCTGTTCCACTGGTCTGTGGGTCTGTTTTTGTGCCAATACCAAATTGTCTTGATTACTGTGGCTTTGTAGTAGAGCTTGAAGTCAGGGAGTGTAATTCCCCCTGTTTTATTCCTCCTTCTCAGGATTGCTTTGGCTATTCGGGGTCTTTTGTGGTTCCATATGAATTTTAGAATTATTTGTTCGAGTTCATTGAAGAAAGCTGTTGGTAGTTTGAGAGGGATTGCATTGAATCTGTAGATTGCTTTAGGTAGTATAGCCATTTTGACAATATTTATTCTTCCTAGCCAAGAGCATGGGATGAATTTCCATTTATTAATGTCGTCTTTAATTTCTCTTAGGAGTGTCTTGTAGTTTTCAGAGTACAGGTCTTTCAATTCCTTCTTTAGGTTTATTCCTAGGTATTTTATTCTTTTTGATGCAATTGTGAATGGAATTGTTTTTCTGATTTCTCTTTCTGTTAGTTCATCGTTAGTGTATAGGAAAGCAACAGATTTCTGTGTGTTTATTTTGTATCCTGCAACTTTGCTGAATTCAGATATTAGTTCTAGTAGTTTTGGAGTGGAGCCTTTAGGGTTTTTATGTACAATATCATGTCATCTGTAAATAGTGACAATTTCACTTCTTCTTTACCAAGCTGGATGCCTTGTATTTCTTTGTTTTGTCTGATTGCCGTGGCTAGGACCTCCAATACTATGTTGAATAAGAGTGGAGAGAGTGGGCATCTCTGTCTTGTTCCCGATCTTAGATGAAAAGCTTTCAGCTTCTCGCTATTAAGTATGATGTTAGCTGTGGGTTTGTCATATATAGCCTTTATGATGTTGAGGTACTTGCCCTCTATACCCATTTTATTGAGAGTTTTAGTCATGAATGGATGCTGTATTTTGTCAAATGCTTTTTCAGCTTCTATGGAGATGATCATGTGGTTTTTGTTCTTTTTATTGATGTGGTGGATGATGTTGATGGATTTTCAAATGTTGTACCATCCTTGCATCCCTGGGATGAATCCCACTTGATCATGGTGTATGATCCTCTTGATGTATTTTTGAATTCGGTTTGCTAATATTTTGTTGAGTATTTTTGCATCTACGTTCATCAGGGATATTGGTCTGTTGTTTTCTTTTTTGGTGAGGTCTTTGCCAGGTTTTGTTATTAGAGTGATACTGGCTTCATAGAATGAGTTTGGAAGTATTCCCTCCTCCTCTATTTTTTGGAAAACTTTAAGGAGGATGGGTGTTATTTCTTCTCTATATGTCTGGTAGAACTCAGAGATGAATCCATCTGGCCCGGGGGGTTTGTTCTTGGGTAGTTTTTTGATTACCGCTTCAATTTCGTTGCTGGTGATTGGTCTGTTTAGTTTTTCTGTTTCTTGCTTGGTCAGTCTTCGAAGGTTGTATTTTTCTAAGAAGTTGTGCATTTCTTCTGTTTTCCAGCTTGTTAGCATATAGATTCTCATAATATTCTCTTATAATTTTTTGTATTTCTGTGGGGTCCTTCGTGATTTTTCCTTTCTCATTTCTGAATCTGTTTATGTGTGTAGATTCTCTTTTTCTCTTAATGAGTCTGGCTAGGGGTTTATCTATTTTGTTTATTTTTTTAAAGAACCAGTTCTTGGTTTCATTGATTTTTTTTTATTTTTTCATTCTTCTCAATTTTATTTATTTCTTCTCTGAGCTTTATTATGTCCCTCCTTCTGGTGACTTTGGGCCTCATTTATTCTTCTTTTTCCAATTTCAGTAATTGTGTCTTTAGACTATTCATTTGGGAATGTTCTTCCTTCTTTAAATAGGCCTGGATTGCAATATACTTTCCTCTTAGAACTGCCTTTGCTACGTCCCACAGAAGTTGTGTCTATGTGTTGTTGTTGTCATTTGTCTCCATATATTCTTTGATTTCTGTTTTGATTTGGTCGTTAACCCATTGATTAATTAGGAGAATGTTGTTAAGTCTCCATGTATTTGTGAGCCTTTTTGTTTTCTTTCTAAAATTTAATTCTAGTTTTACACCTTTATGATCTGAGAAGTTGGGTGGTAGAATTTCATTATTTTTGAATTTACTGAGGTTCTTTTTGTGGCCTAGTATGTGGTCTATTCTGGAAAATGTTCCATGTGCACTTGAGAAGAATGTGTATCCTTTTGCTTTTGGGTGTAGAGTTTCTGTAGACGTCTGTTAGGTCTGTCTGTTCTATTGTGTTGTTCAGTGCCTCTATGTCTTTACTTATTTTCTGTCTTGTTGATCTGTCCTTTGGAGTGAGTGGTGTGTTGAAGTCACCTAAAATAAATGCATTGCTGTCTATTTCCTCCTTTAATTCTGTTAGTATTGTTTCACATATGCTGGCGCTCTTGTGTTGGGGGCATATGTATTTATAATGGTTATATCCTCTTGTTGGATTGACCACTTTATCATTATGTAATGTCCTTCTTTTATCTCTTGCTACTTTCTTCATTTTGAAGTCTATTTTGTCTGATACAAGTACTACAACACCTGCCTTTTTCTCCTTGTTATTTGCATGAAATATCTTTTTCCATCCCTTCACTTTTAGTCTGCGTATATCTTTGGGTTTGAGGTGAGTTTCTTGTAGGCAGCATATAGATGGGTCTTGCTTTTTTATCCATTCTGTTACTCTGTGTCTTTTGATTGGTGCATTCAGTCCATTTACATTTAGGGTGATTATCGATAGATATGTACTTATTGCCATTGCTGGCTTTAGATTCGTGGTTACCAAAGGTTCAAGGGTTGCTTCTTTACTATCTAACAATCTAACTTTACTTTCTTGTTAAGTTATTGTAAACAGCGTCTGATGTTTCTTTATTTCTCTCCCTTCTTATTCTTCCTTCTCCATTCGTTATATACTAGGTGTTTTATTCTTTGCCTTTAGTTAGTATTTGGATGGTCTGCTTTCTTTGCTATGATTTTATTTTCTCTGGTGACATCTTTTTAGCCTTAGGAGTGCTTCCCTCTAGAACAGTTCCTTTAAGATGTCCTGTAGAGGTGGTTTATGGGAGGCAAATATTCTCAACTTTCACTTGTCTGGAAGTTGTTTAATCCCTCCATCATATTTAAATGATAATCGTGCTGGATACAATATTCTTGGTTCGAGGCCCTTCTGTTTCATAACGTTAAATATATCATGCCATTCTCTTCTGGCCTGTAAGGTTTCTGTTGAGAAGTCTGATGATAGTCTGATGGGTTTTCCTTTGTAGGTGATCTTTTTTCTTTCTCTAGCTGCCTTAAAACTCTGTCCTTATCTTTGATCTTTGCCATTTTAATTATTATGTGTCTTGCTGTTGTCTGTCTTGGGTCCCTTGTGTTAGGAGATCTGTGGGCTTCCGTGGACTTCGAGACTATTTCCTTCCCCAGCATGGGGAAATTTTCAGCAATTATTTCTTCAAAGACACTTTCTATCCCTTTTTCTTTCTCTTCTTCCTCTGGTACTCCTATAATGCGAATATTGTTCCGTTTGGATTGGTCACACAGTTCTCTTAATATTCTTTCATTCCTGGAGATCCTTTTATCTCTCTCTGCTTCAGCTGCTCTGTATTCCTTTTCTCTGATTTCTATTCCATTAACAGTCTCTTGCATCTCGTCCAGTCTGCTGCTAAGCCCGTCGATGGCTTGTCTCATTTCTGCATTGTCTTTCCTGACTTCCCTCACTTCCTCCCTCAGCTCTTGCATATTTCTCTGTAGATCCATCAGCATGGTTATGACTTTTATTCTGAATTCTTTTTCAGGAAGACTGTGCATTTCCATCCCTTCAGGTTCCCTCTCAGTTGTTGTCTGGGTCGTGGTGATCTTTGTCTGTATCATATTCCTCTGTCTTTTCATGGCGATAGAAGTGGTCACTGGTAGGTGCCACGTATGTCAGCTGGGCTCTTAAGACCGCCTCGCGGGGTGCCGAGTCCTCTCAGGTGGAGGTACAGGCTGTGCGCTGTGCTGTAAATTCTGGTCTCGCTTTTAGGAGTAGCTGTATTTGCTGTATTTTCATAGATTTATATAGTTTTGGGAGGGGATTTCTGCCACCCTGCTCATACCACCATCTTCCTGGAACTCCGGGTGCATAGATATTTATAATTGTTATATTCTCTAGCTGGACTGATCTCTTTATCATTATGTAATGTCCTTGTCTCTTGTTACTTTCTGTGTTTTAAAATCTGTTTTGTTTGATACTAGTACTGCTACTGCTTTTTTCTCCATATTATTTGCATGAAATACCTTTTCCATCCCTTCATTTTCAGTCTTTGTATGTCTTTAGGCCTGAAATGAGTCTCTTGTAGGCAGCATATAGATAGATGGGCCTTGTTTCTTTATCCATCTGCCACTCTGTCTTGATTGGTGCATTTGGTCCATATACATTGAAGGTAGTTATTGATAGTATGTACTTATTGCCATTTTATTAATTGTTTTCTGGATATTTTTATAGTTGTTCTCTGATTCTTTCTTCCACTCATACTCTTCTCTTGTTATTTGATGGTTTTATTTAGTGTTGTGATTGGATTTCTTTTTTTGAATTTTTTGTGTATCTGTTATAGGCTTTAGCTTTGCAGTTACCATAAGGTTCACAGATAGTTTCCTAAATATATAACAGTCTATATTTGTTCACTCTATTTTGAACACAGTCTAAAAGTACTTCTTTTTTATTTTTCTTCTTCCTCCACACTTGACATATTGGATGTCTTAATTTGTACTTTTTCTGTATCCCTTGACTGATTTTGTGTATAGTTGATTTTACCACTTTTTTTTTAACTTCATACCTGCCTAGTAAGTGATTGGTCTACTACATTTACTGTGAGTTTATTTCCACTGATGAAAAATATTTAGGCTTAAGAACATTTCCATCTACAAAAGTCCCTTTAACATATCCTATAAGGCCAGTTTAGTGATGGTGAATTCTTTTACCTTTGTTTATCTGTGAAACTTTTAATCTTTTCCTCAATTCTGAATGATAATCTTGCTGGGTAGAGGATTCTTGGTTGAAGGTCCTTCTATTTCAATACATTAAATATTTCATGGTACTCCCTTCTGGCCTGTAAAGTTCTGCTGAGAAATATGCTGATAGCTGTATGGGATTGCCCTTACAAGTACTTTTTTGCCTCTCTCTAGCTGCTTTCAGTAACTTCTCTTTAACCTTAATCTTTGTCATTTAATTATTATTTGTCTTGGTGTTATCTTCCTGGGGTTCCTTTTGTTAGGGGTTCTCTACACTTCCAGGACATGGAAGAGCCACAGTTGCTATTGGTAGTCTGTGGGCGGGGCCTCCTTTCTGCCTGTCTGCTGTCAGTAGTTCATCTCTGTCAGCAGAGGCCTTTCATGAGCTATGCAGCAGGGCTACTACTGGGATTGTTGTGGGCAGCACCACCCTCTGCCTGCCCTACATTGATGGCAGTGCTGCTGGGCTAATGGGGTGGGTGGAGCCAGGTACACAGCAGAGTGTGGCACAGGGCTAATCTGCCAGCAAGGAGGAAGGAGTGTTTGAGCTGGTTCCCTAGGCTACTCCCCAGTCGGGCTGAGAGATGGCTGGGAAATCTGGGAAAGCCTCCCTCCACCTGCCAGGCAGCAAAGTCTGACCACTGCTGGGCTGAGCTAGCCAGGCAGGTGGGTATGAAGAGAAGTGCCTGGGGGGATGCAGTTCTGGGGCACCCATGAGCACCCAACAAGTTGGGCTGAGGGAAGGCTGGGGAAGTATCATCCACCTGCCCCCTCTTCTGCAGAGAGAACTCCATCCAACCCCTACCCCTCTGACCCCTTTCCTGCTGCTGATAAATCTTTTAAACTGTAACCTCTAAGTTGGGTCTCAGTGGGACCAACAAGTGTGCCTGTCCTCCACAAGTGACAGGAGTATCAGCTCCCCAGAGTGCTCCATCTCTCCGTGGTACCCAGCGCCTGTTAATCACCAAAGCCCGATGCAATGTGGACTTGCATTCCCAGAGCAGATCTCCAGAGCCAGGTGTGCCCAGTTCCTGAATGCCTATCCTCTCCCCTGCTCCATTCCTCTTCCTCTTGCCTGTGGGCTGGGATGGGGGACAGGCTTGGGTCCTGCTCCATCATGGCTCTGCCACTTTACCCTTTTCTGTATGGTCTTCTCTTCTTCCCCAGGTGTGGGTGGTCTATTCTGCAGTCTTCAGGTCGTTTTCAGGGTTAGTTGTATTTGCTGTAGTTGCTTCCTTGCTGTGTGTGTGGGAGGAGGTTTTCACCTTGCCTTCCTAGCCACCATTTTTTTCGCTGGAAAGTCCCATTTGTTCCACATTTTAGACCTGCAATTTTATTTATTCATCCCTATAATTTTATACAAAAACTAGAAGATGGTTGTATTTCAAAATAACTTATATATCATACTTAGAGATTGTAAAGTACTATATGATTGTAAGATTTACTTCTTTCTTTATGGATTGGAACCCTTAAAGTATGTGATTACTCAGCCTGTTGCTGAAAAGATACTAAAAGATACATCCTTTAATGAATGAACTTGGGTAATAACATTTTTAGGATGGTTTTTGTGGCTGACTTCTCTGATTAACTGAGAATTGCCATATATGCCATACAGGGATTATTACTTTTGAAAAAATTCTAGTTTAATTAAATGTGCTAAGCATCAAAATTATACACAACTTGATTTGATCTTGCATTGATGGTTCCCAAAGTAGATGAGAAATTCAGGACTTTAAGATCACTACCATTATTTTAATGCCTCCAAACCCAGAGTGTAGCTCTAGGTAAAGAATTGAGGGTAGCCTGACCCTTGTAATCATACAACTTTATACCATAAAGGACTTCAGAGATGGTGTAGTCCTCTTACCTTATAGATGAGGAAACTGAGGCCCAAAGAGGGAGTGACTTATTCAAAGTCACATGTGGAATTAATAGGAAAAATATATATACCTTATCTTAGAAGTTTTTTTTGTGGGGGGGGTGATAAAACCCTGATTTTAGTTTTTCTTTTTCTTTTTAACTTTTTAATTGTCATTTACTCATAATGTTATAAACTCCCCTTTATCACAGCCCCTAACCATCCTCTGCTGACCTTCTCTCAAGCTTTCTGGTTTCCAAGTAAACTGGAAAATATTTTCTATGCAATACTTAAGGATAAAATTAAAATTCAAGCTATAGGCAGAAAATATGTAATGCAAATGTAAGAACATGTTCAATGGTCTTTTTAAAAATGCAGCAATGATATTTTTTATCCTATAGAGTATTTGTGTCTGACTCAAGAATGAGATTATTTAATGTAAGTTCAGAATAATGAATTATTGCCAAGTGAAGGGTTGGTTTGAGAGGACAAAAAAGCATTTGTTATTTCTAATATCAGTGCATCAGTGCATTTGGAGGTTAAAATAAAACTGCAGGTATCTAAATACTGGGAGAGAAATGACTAGCATTTTAACACATTCTCAGTTCTTAGCTTTACACAGGAAAGATGATTAGAATTCCTCTGTTTTTTCCAAACCTGAATAGGAAACTTTCCTATGAGAAGGAAAATTAACTATAAATATTAGAACTATAAATACTAAGTCTCCATCTTAAAATTATAAATCTAGCATATCACCCTCCTGCCATGCCCTCCAAGAGAGCTGTATCTGATTTCTTTCCTTTCAGAAATGTCTGCCTTTCTCTTCTTTAGAGGCAGCAGGTTCATTCCTGACCTCATTGCTTTAAGGAGCTGCAGAGTCAAAGGGAACACACAGTTCTGGTACAATGTATGCCATTTCTAAACATCTGAAATTGGATGTTGTAATCTTTGATTAAAATTTAAGCGAGGAGAAGGCCACAGGAAGCATGCTAACATTACACTGATGCTTGTTTGCCCAGCGCTAGGTTGAGTGCTGGAGATACGAAGATAAAAGAGCTCCTTATAACACTCAAAGTCTAAATGGGGGGAAAAAAATAAAAACATAATCCAATTTAGTGATTTCAGGTCTGTAACAGATCAGAAAAGACTTGGCTCTGTCCCTTGTAACTGCGACAAGATCTGAATCTTGATGGGTGAATGTATAGTGGGATGGGAAAAGAGAATAAAGAATGAATTCTTGGCAGTTTACTCTAACAAATTATCATTAGCTATGATGTGGAGGGGGAACTGTAGAGAGAAGGCTCAATTAGGTAGGTGGAGTCACATTTTGAAGTCCCTTAATGTCATGCTAAGGAATTTGAACTCAGTCCTGTAAAGCAGTGATCTCCAAAATGGGATGTTCTCAGAGCCAGGGGGTGTGCATGATGGAGTACCACAGGAAAATGTTAGGATGTTTAGTTCTTTTAATTTTATGTCTTCTTTTAAAAATATCTAATTTTGTATATGTTATATAAAGAGTGTATTACATCATTTATAGTGATTTGTGTATTTTTAAGTAAATTTAAAAAGTAGAAATAAGTTGGTAAGTGTTGCATGTTTTATGTTTGGAGAACACTATCGTAGGATGTCTTTAAGCAAGGAAATGAAATAAGCAGGGGAAAATATGTATTAGAACAGAAGAAAACTAGAGTGAGAGAGACGAGTTAAGAGACCCCAAAAATATTTTGAGGCTGGAACTAAGGTAGTGCAGTGGCGATCAAAGAGGAGGACTAGTGAGATGTTAGGTGGGGCCTGGGCATGAGAAGGAGGACTTTAGTCCTAGATGATGGCTAGATTTCTGACTTAGATCCTGGATCGTGGTGACACTGTGATTAAGCTGAGGAACACAGGAAGGATGTTTAGCTCTAGAGCCTGCGGATTATCACATTTCTTACTATGAGATTGAATCGGTCATTTCTTCCTGCACTTACTGCCCCAATTTCGGTAAAAACAAAGTGGCAGTTGTTCCTTTGCCACACACTTTGGGACTGCAGATGAGGAATCTTCAACAAGCATTTTCAATTAAAATTAAACACAGTGAGGTCTTCATTGCAGTTAGCCGTTGGTGTTTATTAAAGCACCAAACTACTCTTGGGGATTGGATTGGGATTGGACCACATAGGGAAATGTAAATTTTGACTATTCATTATCACACCCAGTAGCTGAATTCATTAGTTCCATATGGGCAGGGGTGGAGCACAGCATAGTGACTTGGATTGTAGCCATTGTTTGTGGAAGTGCTGGGTGGGGAAAAGCGTAGTTGTTACCTTGCCCTAACAGTTTTTTTCCAGAGAATAAGTATGTTTTCTTTTTCCTTGCCATAGGAAATTGTTTGCCAGATTGTGTTATTTATAACAATCTGTCATGGAACAGCTGCCAGGAAAAGAAAAGGGGCTATTCCCAGTAGCTCTCCCCACCTCCCACCCCACCAAATACCACCAATACACACATACATCAGTTTTCTGATTTCACTTATTTTTTTTCTTCTAGTTTTACTCAGTGGTTTTGGCTTGATTGAAAATGTTCTGGTAATGAGGAATTTCTGGGTTTTGCCATGGCTTGGTAATTGGGTTTTCTGAGCTTAATTTGTCTGTTTTAGCCAAGACTAACTGGCAGCAGTTTGGGTTTTGAATTCCTGGTGTCTTGATTTCTCCCCAAACGTTAAAGTTCTGTCTTCGCCTTCCCTTGAAGACTTTGTTGTCAAAAATACACACATTTGATGTCCTTTAGAGCTGTGCTTTTTGTCCTTGACATTGCCCTCTCCTTTAGAGGAAGAGGCTTGTGTTAAGACATACTGAGGACTGTTAGAATAGTGAGTAGGAAGGTCTGTGGAGATTCCAGTTGATCTCTACAGAAGAGGCACACTATTGTTAGGAAAGAACTGGTCCCTCAAACATAAGGCAGCTGAGGGTTGGTGTGTCCAGGGAAATTTCAAGTGAACTGCATTTCAAATACACAGTTGCTTCACCGTCCAAATAGTCTATGTTTATTCATGTCTTGTGGTCATACATGATCAGAAAAGCTTCTGGCTTTTAACAGTTTTTCCACTTTTTCTTTCTGGGCCCAGTTAGTAAAAGTACATTTGCATTTGTAGAATGGAATTTACATTTTGAACATAACAATAAAAACATAGTCATTTGTTTTCTTTACGTTACAGCATTTATAAAAATGTAAAGAAAAAACAGGTAGTATTATGAAGATGTAAGGATGATTTAGTTTTCCTTTTTAGACTTCTGTTTCTTCTTCCAGGATATCCAGCTTTGGAAAGAAAGTACATTGATCAGACAGCAAAGGCTTTGCTCTGGAAGTGGTAGAGTTGCAAAGAGGGTGGGTCTGTGTTTGGTCTCAGTGAGTATTACTTGCTGCATTCTCTGAGAACAAAAGCAGGAGAGGGCCTGATGGAATAACACCTCTGTCTGTAGCTTAGGCCCTGCCCTTTCATACTGACTCCTTTCTTTTCACTCTGAGAACAGATGGCAACCAGACATTGGGGGAGTCTGTTCCTGTGCTCCTTGGGGATTTTGCATTCAGTTTGGCAAAAAGTCATCCAAAAGCAAAGAGAAAAATGAGGCTGCAGACTGTTCACAATTATGCAGGACCTGTTAGACATTCTATACTGACAGATTTATTTTTTGCAGATACTGAATGATAACAGCATTTATTTTCCAAGACAACTTTGTCACCACTTCAGAAGCATCTGCATTGGGTCATTTTCTTCACTTTGGAGTGCACTTGATAATTCACTTTATTGTAGAACAGTCAGCTTGTAAAAGTCAGTCATCTCATTAGAGAAACTTACAAAAATAGAAAGGACTTTTTTTTTCCTCCGCTGTCATTTTCACTATAATGAAATGGGACTTCTGTGCTGCTGTAGCAACAACTTTAGTGATGGCTCATGCTCCCTGGTTTTCTAAGCATTGTTATAAGTAGGATTCTGCATGCTATTTCTTCCTTAGCTAAGGAATATTTTTCTTAAAAAAGATGTTTATAGGGACTTTTTTTTTTTTTAGCCCAGAGTTAAGATCAGGGGCATTAAGAGAACTGTAAGCAGAGTTGAACAAAATCCAAATTTGAACTTTTTAAACTTAAGAGGCCTTCAAAAGGAATTGTTTAGGCTATAAATAATATATGTAGAAAAATAAATGACAGTTATGGTACAGGCTTTATATTCAGAATAAGAAATTTTAGGCAATAAGATAAGACATTCTGATGGGTGTGCCTCACTTTTCTGAGCAAACATGATTCTTTGCTGCAGTAGAATGTGAGTTGAAGTCATCCACTTTCCTACTCAAGGCAGGACTCTTGATTTTAAGTTAAAATCTTAGAAATTGCAAACACTTACAGAAATTTCCATATCTTCCATAACAGGCATACCTCATTTTATTGTGCTTCACTCTATTGTACTTTGCAAATATTGGGTTTTTTACATCTTGAAGGTTTGTGGCAAGGTTGTGTCAAACAAGTCTGTCAGCACCATCTTCCAACAGCACTTGCTCACTTCTCTCTGTGTCACATTTTGGAAATTCTTAGAATATTTCAAACTTTTTGATTATTACTATGTTTGTTGTGGTGATTTGTGATCAATGATTATGACTTACTAAAAGCTTAGATGATGGTTAGCATTTTTTAGCAATAAATATTTTTAAATTAAGGTATGTACATTTTTTTAGACAATGTTATTGCATAATTAATAGAGTAAACATAACTTTTATATGCACTGGGAAACAAAAAAAATCATTTGATTCACTTAATTGCAATATTCACTTTATTGCTGTGGTCTGGATCTGAACCTGCAGTATTGCCAACGTATGCCTGTGTTCATTTTATTCCTAAACCTGGGATAATTTACTCCAGTGTTTTTCAGACTTTTTAAAGTAGCAGAACCTATTTTAAAAACCAGAAGCCTAGAAAATAAAATTAATAAAAGAGGAGTTGCCATGGTTTGCTCAGGAAGGGCAGTAGGAACCAGGCTTTCCCCAAGGTGCCTCTGGGAAACTGCGGATGTGCTATTAAGAAGCACTGGTCTAGTCAATTTGAACTGCCATTTAATGAACTTGTTTTCCAATTGATTGTTTTTGGACTTATGTTTTCTGCATTTGTGATAAAACATAATGGCAGGATGTATAGGTAGAAATTTGTTTAAAACATATTAAGTAGCCTTTCTTAGCACTTCACATTAACACTTTCCAGTCCAAGTTTCCTCCGTATTGCAGAATAGGGTCTGGCTGAGCCTAGGTAAGTGCTCAATAAATGTTAGATAAATAAATCATTGCAAGTAATATCCAGTTTCTGCTTGAGTACTTTTAAGATGGAAAACACATTAGCTTACAAAATTACTGTTTTTGACTACCTCTGATGACAGAAGATAGGTTTGGTAACCATAAATACTTTTACTCATGTTTTACCTATTCCTTCTTAGTTTTGCTCTTGGGCTAGTCAGGTAAAATTTGGTTCTTCCTTAAGACTGTCCAGTATTTGAAGAGCACTATTATCTCTTTCTTTTTTTAACCCCACCCCTACTCCTTGTCCTGCCCACTGTCTCACACACAATCTTTTCTTTTCTTTTTAGCTGTCATGGTTTCCAGCTCTTTCATCATCATCTTGCTTGTCTTCTTATTTATACTTTTAGTTTATCAAGGTTCCTCTTAAAATATGATACTCTAGCTGATATCTAGTACCCACAGTATTAGGTACTAGACAGACCAAAATTTAGAGTATCTGTCTAAGATCTAAATTTGTATCTGTTTGGTAACCAATACTGTGGACTAGAACCTCCCTTAAATGAATCAGCAAACTAGCAAAGCTATATTTCTTTAACCACTCTTCAATAGTGCAGATTCTTTAGTTATATGAATAGTCATTCCTAGTTGTTAGATCTTAGTTACATAACTACTGTAAACCTGTTTCTTTGTAAAATGCAAATAATAATAGTGCTTGCTGCATAGGGTTCTGAAGATTGAGGTGATGCGTGGTGTTATCACAGTTCCTGGCCAATATTAAGCATTCAGTAAACATTAATTACTGTTATTAGTTATTATTGTAATTATTCTGAATTACAAGAATTGCATCAGAAAACCCACCACATGAAAAAATCTTTTTTTACTTCACTTATTTATTCATTGATTCATCAAGCAATTACTAAACACCTGTGATGTGCCAGGCAGTATGGTAATTAGGCCTCATATTTCTTGTCCATAAAAATAGGAACTAATAATAGTAACAACCCCATCCCCATGGTATTACTATAAGGATTAAATGAGTGCTTTTATACAAACCTGAGGTTGTATTATAATTGTTTACTAGTTAGACTGATTTCCCAAGAATGGGGACATTACATTATATTCATCCTGTTATTCCCTAGAGTTGTAGCAAAGTGACAGCTTTGTAGTATTTCATAACTATTATTGAATCCTCAAACTATGAAAATGCTTTTCAAACTGCAAAGGGATATATAAATTTAAGATAATTTAATTTCATAGCCATAGAGACAATGTGGCAGTTTTCAGATTCTGTTCCTTAGAGCCCAGGATTCAACAGGTGTCTCAGGGACACCACCAGTAAGACACACACAAAGGGGAGGTAGATATTTTAGACCCTCCCCAACACAGTTCAGTTAGAACAACCCCATTTATTTTACTTATTCTCATGCTATAAAAAAGGTTTGAAAATAAATGTCCAGTTTGTGCTTCTAGTCCATTGCAAGTTTGTATGGATGATTTATGTGCCCATTGTCCTTTGTGATACTGACTTTCCTCTTCTCCATTTAACAGACAGATGTACTGGTCCTGAGCTGTGATCTCATAACAGATGTTGCCTTACATGAAGTTGTGGATCTGTTCAGAGCCTATGATGCATCACTCTCCATGTTAATGAGAAAAGGCCAAGATAGCTTAGAACAGGTTCCAGGTCAAAAGGGGAAAAAAAAAACAGGTAAGGAGGGAGACTGATTTATTTGTCTTTTGGATTTTTATAATTCTTATCATTCATTCTTTCATTTAAGAAACACTGAGAACCGACTGCACTACAGGCACTATGCTAGGAGTTGATTACAAGGTCAGATGAGACACAGTCTCTGACTTAAGAGGCTTAAAATCATTGGATTCTGTAATGTCTAAGGCTTTTGTATATAGAGAGGAGGACTCAAAACTGCATTGTGTTTTTAAGGCTCAAATAACTGCATATATCTATGAAACAAAAAATCTAAAATCAAGTGTTAACATTTTAACATTTGATTACAAATTTAGTTAGATACCTTTAAGTGATTAAAATTACTATTACAAATGTAGTATGGTTGATTCTTTTGAATACTCCAACCACCCTAAAAATTCAGTGAACAAGATAGTCATTAACCGGGCTTGTCTGCTTAGGATTGCAACATACTTATCCTTGATTATTTTCCTAGGCTACTAGTAGTAAGTATTTTTATTTTTTAATCTTCAGAGATTATAGTGATCCTATCAGAACAAAAAGACAAGGACTAATACTCCAGTCCAGCAAAGGTTATAGAATTTGGATTCCTGACCTGTTGTTGATTTTTGGTTAAGGCATTGTTCCTGGTTGCTTTTCCCAGAGTATTTCAAACCTGAGCTGATTCTGTGACTTGGCTACTTTTAATAACTGAATTTATAACCAAAAAGTTTTGTAAGATCACACCTTTTATATAGGTTTTAGTTTTTCCTGGAATGATGTGTTCTTTAGGTTTTGCTTAGCCAACATTATGCATCCCATTGTGCTGTTGTTGTTATATATTGATACATAGTCTGTTAAAATTATTAGAAGCTATGTACGGCTTATTAGTATCTTACTATTATTTATAGAGCCATTCCTAGAGTTTCCATTCCTAAGATTTTAATAATCTAGTTTGTATTTACAGCCCTCTTCCTTAGGGCATTTGGTTAACTTGTAATTTTGGATTACATCATAGAAATTTCATTGTAGTTGCTTTTTGTGTTCCGATGATTACTGGTGCAGATTAATTGTTGGATCCTCTTTCTACCTTATTATTAGGAATGATCTCATATCAATCAGTCCTTCTATTCTTGATATAGTTACTGCCTTTGCAGGGTCAGATTTGCATACTCAAAATTCCCTGTATTCAGTCTTTCCTACCTTCAGACAGAAACAACTGTATATCCAGACTTTATAAACAGATGTATATTTTATAAATATGAATGTTTTTGTACCTTTTTTCATAGTCCTCTACATAAAACAATTTTAAAAATCAAATACTCTGAGAGTCCAGATATTAACCCAAGCATATATGGTCAATTAATATATGACAAAGGAGCCATGTATATACAATGGGGAAATGACAGCCTCTTCAACAGCTGGTGTTGACAAAACTGGACAGCTACATGCAAGAGAATGAAACTGGATTATTGTCTAACTCCATATACAAAAGTAACCTTGAAATGGCTTAAAGACCTGAATGTAAGTCACGAAACCATAAAACTCTTAGAAGAAAACATAGACAAAACTCTCTTGAATATAAACATGAACTTCTACATGAACATATCTCCATGGGCAAGGGAAACAAAAGCAAAAATGAACAAGTGGGACTATATCAAACTAAAAAGCTTTTGTACAGCAAAGGACACCATCACTAGACCAAAAAGACATCCTACAGTATGGGAGAATATATTCATAAATAACATATCCGATAAGGGGTTGACATCCAAAATATACAAAGAGCTCATGCACCTCAACAAACAAAAAGCAAATAATCCAATTTAAAAATGAGAAGAGAATCTAAACAGGCACTTCTCCAAAGAAGAAAGTCAGATGGCCAACAGGCACATGAAAAGACGTTCCACATCGCTAATCATCAGAGAAATGCAAATTAAAACCACAATGAGATATCACCTAACACCAGCTAGGATGGCCACGATCCAAAAGACAAACAACAACAAATGTTGGCGAGGATGCGGAGAAAGGGGAACCCTCCTACGCTGCTGGTGGAATTTAAATTAGTTCAACCATTGTGGAAAGCAGAAAGGAGGTTCCTCAAAAACTCAAAACAGAAATACCATTTGACCCAGGAATTCCACTGCTAGGAATTTACCCTAAAGAATGCAGCAGCCCAGTTTGAAAAAGATACATGCACCCCTATGTTTATCGCAGCACTATTTACAATAGCCAAGAAATGGAAGCAACCTAAGTGTCCATCAGTAGATGAATGGATAAAGAAGATGTGGTACATATACACAATGTAATGTTATTCAGCCATAAAAAGGAAACAAATCCTACCATTTGCAACAACATGGATGGGTCTAGAAGGTATTATGCTCAGTAAAATAAGCCAAGTGGAAAAAGACAAGTATCAGATGATTTCAATCTTCTGTGGAGTATAAGAACAAAGCAAAACTGAAGGAACAAAACAGCAGCAGACTCACAGAACCCAAGAATGGACTAACAGTTACCAAAGGGAAAGGGACTGGGGAAGATGGGTGGAAAGGGAGGGATAAGGGGAATAAGGGGTATTATGATTAGCACACATAATGTAGGGGGTGGGCATGGGGAAGGCAGGAGAGCACAGAGAAGACAAGTAGTGATTCTATAGCATCTTACTACGCTGATGGACGTGTGGTGGGGACTTGATAATGAGGGGACTGTAGTAACCACAGTGTTGCTCATGTAAGTGTATATTAATGATACCAAAATAAAAAAAAAATCAAATACCCTATTATAGTTACTCTTCTTGGTATTGGAACTTTTAGTACATTTCATATTAGCTTTTATCTCTTAAGTGTCATTATAAATGAATAGCTGTTCACGGTTGTATTTATTATCTACCTACCCTTTCATTTCAAAATGTTTTGATGCTTAAATTTTCACAGCTTAGCCAGTGGAAGTTCCTTTAAGCTGCCTCATCTATCCTGTTTGAAAAGGCATGATATATTAAAGATGGCAGCATGAGAAGTGAGACAGAGGCTTCCTCCTAAAACTGCATATAATATGAAAATATAACTAATACAAATACTCTTGAAAGAGCAACAGGAAAGAGGACTGCAACAAATTGCATAAACCTGGAGACAAGAGCAGACCTCACGGAAAAGGGTAATGTACTAAAGCTGTGGTCCTGAGGGATCCAAGCGCTTCCCCCACCCCAGCTCACCAGCAGGAGGAAGAGGAACGGAGCAGGAGGGAGTGGAGATCTCGGACTGCTGAATACCTAAGTCTGGAGATCTGCTCTGGGAGCACAAACCTACGTTTCATGGTGCTTGCATAATACTCTCGTAATTAGGGCGTTGGAAAGCTAAGACAGGCAGAATTCCTGGAGACACTAAGATTCCAGCTGCTTGTGGAAAACAGGGATTCAGATTATCCAGCTGCTCTGGGACAAAAGAAAGGCGGGCAGTCTGAGAGACTTCCTAACAAAGAAGCCCTTAGCAAGAGGGCAGCTAAAGGGGCAAGGATTGCACAGAGCTTACTGCTCAGAAGAAAGGACAGGCAGACAAAATTGTCCAGGTGCACTCTGCGCATCAGGTTGGGAGCTTTCACGATCTTCAGGTGCTCCAGCTCCCTGGCTGCCTGCATGGCTCCAGGAACCCCTTCTGTGATGGGCAGACTACTGCGCCTTTCTCCTGGCCAGCCCCGCCAGGCTTGCAAATCGGGAAACCCTACCCTGGCATTAGGCCAGCCAGAGGGAAGATCTGTCTACAGCAACTAAAAACGCAAAGCACAGAGACTTATACCTGTGTGCTCGGCCCACTCGTGCAGGCAGTGGAGACAGGCATAGCAGCCAGGAAGCAGGAAACAGCTCTTTCCTCCCCCGAGGCACCAATACCACTCTCCTGCAATCCCGGACATTGCTTCAGGGGCTGAGCAGCTCCAGAGAGTAGAGCTTCTCGGCACTAGAGGGCACCATACACAAATATGAAACGCCAAAGGAACCTGGTTCATAGTAAATATTAATACAACTCCTAAGAAAGATTTAAATGATATTAACCTCATGACTCTCCCTGGAAGGGAGTTCAAAATAAAAATCATTAACATGCTCATGGAGGTACGGAAAGATATTCAAGAAGTCAGGAATGAATTACGGTCGGAGATCCAATCACTGAAGAGCACAATGGACGGTATTAAAAGCAGACTGGATACAGCGGAGGAGACGATAAATGAAATAGAAACTAGAGAAGAGGAATACAAAGAAGCTGAGTCACAGAGAGAAGGATCTCTAAGAATGAAGAATATTGAGAGAACTGTGTGACCAATCCAAATGGAACAATATTCGTATTATAGGGGTACCAGAAGAAGAAGAGAGAGAAAAAGGGACAGAAAGTGTCTTTGAGGAGGTGATGGCTGAAAACGTCCCCAATCTGAGGAAGGAGATAGTCTCTCAGGCCATGGAGGTTCGCAGATCTCCAAACACAAGGGACCCAAGGAAGAAAACATCAAGACATATAGTAATTAAAGTGGCAAAGATCAAGGATAAGGACAGACTATTAAAGGCAGCCAGAGAGAGAAATAAGATCACATACAAAGGAAAGCCCATCAGGCTATCATCAGACTCCTCAGCAGAAACCTTACAGGCCAGAAGGGAGTGACATGATGTATTTAATGCAATGAAGCAGAACGGCCTTGAACCAAGATTACTTTATCTGGCAAGATTATCATTTAACTTTGAAGGAGGGATTAAACAATTCCCACATAAGCAGAAGCTGAGAGAATATACCTCCCACAAACCATCTCTACAATGTATTTCGGACGGACTGCTATAGATGGAAGTGTTCCTATGGTTTAATAGCTGTCACCAGAGGTAATAAAACCACAGTAAAGAAAGTAGAACAGCTAATTACTAAGAAAATGCAAAATTAAATTAACTATCCCCAAAGTCAATCCAGAGATAGACAAACAGTACCTAATATGATACCTAATATATAAAGAATGGAGGAGGAAGAAAAAGGAGGAGGGAAAAAAAACCCAAAAATAACCTTTCGATTGTGTTTGTAATAGCATATTAAGTGAGTTGTTAGACTCTTAGATAGTAGGGAAGTTAACCTTGAACCTTTGGTAACCATGAATCTGAAGCCTGCACTGCCAATAAGTACATACCTATCCATAATCACCCTAAATGTAAATGGACTGAATGCACCAGTCAAAAGACATAGAGTCACTGAATGGATAAAAAAACAAGACCCATCTATATGCTGCCTTCAAGAGACTCACTTTAAACCCAAAGACATACACAGACTAAAAGTGAAGGGATGGAGAAAGACATTTCATGCAACTAATAGGGAGAAAAAAGCAGGAGTTGCACTACTTAGATCAGACAAAATAGAATTCAAAAGAAAGAAAGTCGCAAGAGACAAAGAAGGACATTATATAATGACAAAGGGTCAATCCAACAAGAAGATATAACCATTATAAATATCTATGCCCCAACACAGGAGCTCCTACATATGTGAAACAAATACTAACAGAATTAAAGGGGGAAATAGAATGCAATGCATTCATTCTAGGAGACTTCCAACACTCCACTCACTCTAAAGGACAGATCAACCAGACAGAGGAGATAGAGGCACTGAACAACACATTAGAACAGATGGGCCTAACAGACATCTACAAAACTCTATTCCCAAAAGCAGCAGAACACATTCTTCTCAAGTGCACATGGAACATTTGCAAGAATAGATCATATACTAGGCCACAAAAAGAGCCTTGGTAAATTCAAAAAGATTGAAATTGTACCAGCCAGCTTCTCAGACTAGAAATGAATTACGCAAAGAAAATGAAAAATCCCACAAACACACGGAGGCTAAATAACATGCTCCTGAATAACCAATGGATCAATGACCAAATAAAAACAGAGATCAAGCAAAATATGGAGACAAATGACAGCAATAATTCAACACCGCAAAATCTGTGGGACGCAGCAAAGGCCGTGCTAAGAGGAAAGTATATTGCAATACGGGCATACCACAGGAAGGAAGAACACTTCAATATGAGCAGTCTAAACCCACAATTAACGAAACGAGAAAAAGAAGAACAAATGAGACCCAAAGTCAGTAGATGAAGGGACATAATAAAGTTTAGAGCAGAAATAAATAAAATCAAGAAGAATAAAACAATAGAAAGGATCAGCGAAAACAAGAGCTGGTTCTTCGAGAAAATAAACAAAATAGATAAACCCCTAACCAGACTTATCAAGAAAAAAACAGAGTCTACTCACATAAACAGAATCAGAAATGAGAAAGGAAAAATCACTACGGACACCACAGAAATACAAAGAACTCCTAGAGAATACTAGGAAAAATTACATGCTACAAACTGGATAACCTAGAAGAAATGGACAGCTTTCTAGAAAAATACAACCTTCCAAGGCTGACCCAGAAAGAAACAGAAAATCTGAACAGACCAATTACAGCAACGAAATTGAACTGGTAATCAAAAAACTACCTAAGAACAAAATGCCTGAACCAGATGGATTCACTGCTGAATTTTATCAAACATTTAGTGAAGATGTAATATCCATCCTCCTTAAAGTTTTACAAGGACTAGAAGAAGAGGGAATACTTCCAAACTCATTCTATGAGGCCAGCATCACTCTACCAAAACCAGGCAAAGACTCCACCAAAAAAGAAAACTGCAGACCAATATCCCTGATGAACATAGACGCAAAAATACTCAACAATATATTAGCAAACCGAATTCAAAAATACATCAAAAGGATCATCCGTCAAGATCAAGTAGAATTTATTACAGGGATGCAAGGATGGTTCAACATATGAAAGTCCATCAACATCACCCATCATATCAACAAAAAGAAGGACAAAAACCAGATGATCATCTCCATAGATGCTGAAAAAGCATTTGACAAAATTCAACACCCATTCATGATAAAAACTCTCAACAAAATGGGTATAAAGGGAAAGTACCTGAACATAATAAAGGCCATATATGACAGGCCCACAGCCAACATTGTACTTAACAGCGAGAAGCTGAAAGCTTTTCCTTTAAGATCAGGAACAAGACAAGGATGCCCACTCTCCCCACTTCTATTCAACATAGTACTGGAGGTCCTAGCCACGGCAATCACACAACACAAAGAAATAAAAGGCATCCAGATTGGCAGGGAAGAAGTTAAACTATCCCTGTTTGCAGATGACATGATATTGTACATAAAAAACCCTAAAGAATCTACTCCAAAACAACTAGATCTAATATCTGAATTCAGCAAAGTTGCGCGATACAAAATAAATGCGCAGAAATCTATGGCATTCCTATACACTAACAATGACCCAGCAGAGAGAGAAATGAGGAAAACAATTCCATTCCAAGTTGCATCAAAAAGAATAAAATACCTAGGACTAAACTAACCAAGGAAGTGAAAGACCTATACTCTGAAAACTACAAGACACTCATGAGAGAAATTAAAGAAGACACCAATAAATGGAAACACATCCCTTGCTTATGGATAGGAAGAATTAATATTGTCAAAATGGCCATCCTGCCTAAAGCAATCTACAGATTCAATGCAATTCCTATCAAAATACCAACAGTATTCTTCAACAAACTAGAGAAAATCATTCTAAAATTCATATGGAACCACAAAAGACCCCGAATAGCCAATGCAATCCTGAGAAGGAAGAATAAAGCTGGGGGGATTATGCTCCCCAACTTCAGGCTTTATTACAAAGCCACAGTATGCAAGACAATTTGGTACTGGCGTAAGATCAGACCCATAGACCAATGGAACAGACTAGAGAGCCCTGATATAAACCCAACCATATATGGTCAATTAATATATGATAAAGGAGCCATGGACATACAATGGGGAAATGACAGCCTCTTCAACAGCTGGTGTTGGCAAAACTGGACAGTTAACATGCAAGAGAATGAAACTGGATCATTGTTTAACCCCATACACTAAAGTAAACTCGAAATGGATCAAGGACCTGAATTAAGTCATGAAACCATAAAACTCTTAGAAGACAACATAGGCAAAAATCTCCTGAATATAAGCTTGAGCGACTTCTTCCTGAACACATCACCTCAAGCAAGGGAAACAAAATAAAAAATGAACTCATGGGACTACATCAAACTAAAAAGTTTCCCTATGGCAAAGGATACCATCAACAGAACAAAAAGGCATCCTACAGTATGGGAGAATATATTTGTAAATGACATATCCGAAAAGGGGTTAATATCCAAAATATATAAAGAACTTACATGCCTCTACATCCAAAAAGCAAATAACCCAATTAAAAAATGGGCAGAGGATATGAAGAGAGAGTTCTCCAAAGAAGAAATTCAGATGGCCAACAGGCACATGAAAAGATGCTCCACATCACTAATCATCAGGGAAATGCAAATTAAAACCACAATGGGATATCACCTCACACCAGTAAGGATGGCCAGCATCCAAAACACTAAGAACAACAAATGCTGGCGAGGATGCGGAGAAAGGGGAGCCCTCCTACACTGCTGGTGGGAATGTAAGCTAGTTCAACCATTGTGGAAAGCAATATAGAGGTTCCTCAAAAAATGAAAAATAGAAATACCATTTGACCCTGGAATCCCACTCTTTGGAATTTACCCAAAGAGTACAACTTCTCAGATTCAAAAAGACATATGTACCCCTATGTTTACTGCAGCACTTTTTACAATAGCCAAGATACGGAAGCAACGTAAGTGTCCATCAGTAGATGAATGGATAAAGAAGATGTGGTACATATACACAATGGAATATTATTCAGCCATAAGAAGGAAACAAATCCTGCCATTTGCAACAACATGGATGGAGCTAGAGGATATTATGCTCAGTGAAATAAGCCATGTGGAAAAAGACAAGTGCCAAATGATTTCCCTCATTTGTGGAGTATAAGAACAAAGCAAAACTGAAGGAACAAAATAGTAGCAGACTCAGAGACTCCAAGAAGGAACTAGTGGTTACTAAAGGGGAGGGTGTGGGAGGGCGGGTGTGGAGGGTGGGAGAAGGCGATTGTGGGGTATTATGTTTAGTACACATGGTGTGGGGTATCACAGGGAAAACAGTGTAGCACACAGAAGGTAAACAGTGAATCTGTGTCATCTTACTACTATGATGGACAGTGACTGAATTGGGGTATGAGTGGGGACTTGATAATATGCATAAATGTAGTAACCACATTGTTTTTTCATGTGAAACCTTCATATGAGTGTATATCAATAATACCTTAATAATAAAAAAAACACACACACACAAAAAAAGAAAAGGCATGATATGTACTGGCAACTTGCTATTTAGCTGGAGTGTGAGTATGGAGGGCAGGGAAGCAGGAAATGGGACTAGAGAGGATACAGGGATCACAGTAGAGAGTTTGAACTTTATCCCCCAAACTGGGGAATTGTTGAGGAATTTTAAACAAAATGTCATAATCAGATTTGTGTTTTAGAAAGATTTTTCATTCTTAAAATGAAATTTGAACTCATCAGTATCTATGTTTTGTTTTATTTGAAGGCTAATGTTCACTTAAATAACTGACTTTTGAATTCCTTCCATGGAATGCTATACATTTCAATGGTAAGCATTTTTTAAAAGAACCCTAAATTTCTTAGATTGTATATGCGGTTTGATTCTTAGCTATTGTTATGTACCAGAACAGCCAGCAGTCCCCTCTTTCCCAGAAACGGTTTAATAGTTTGGATCCCCTGGGTCTATGTTTCCCAGTGGTGTTCTTACTGGATTATAGGAAATTGGCTAATGGCTAGATATTTCAGGAGGTATTTTTGCTCCCTTGCCACTTCCTTCTCAAAAGATTTGTAGTTAATGTAGATACTGAAGAAGGCAGATCAAATTCATGTTGGATTTTTCGGACTGTTTTTTCTTTTCTTTTTTTTACTTTTTTTTTTATTAAGGTGTTATTGATATACACTCTTATGAAGGTTTCACATGAAAATACAATGTGGTTACTACATTTACCCATATTATCAAGTCCCCACCCATACCCCAATGCAGTCACTGTCCATCAGTGTACTAAGATGCCACAGATTCACTATTTAACATACCTGTGCTACACTGTTTTCCCAGGGATCCCCCACACCATGTGTACTAAACTTAATACCCATCAATCCCCACCTGCCCTCCCACACCCCTCCCCTTTCATAACCAGTAGTCCCTTCTCGGAGTCTCGGAGTCTGCTGCTATTCTGTTCCTTCAGTTTTGCTTCGTTGTTATACTCCACAAATGAGGGAAATCATTCGGCACTTGTCTTTCTCCACATGGCTTATTTCACTGAGCATAATATCCTCTAACTCCATCCATGTTGTTGCAAATGGTAGAATTTGTTTCCTTCTTACGGCTGAATAGTATTCCATTGTGTATATGTACCACATCTTCTTTATCCACTCATCTACTGATGGACACTTAGTTTGCTTCCATATCTTGGCTATTGTAAAAAGTACTGCAATAAACCTAGGGGTGCATACGTCTTTTTGAATCTGAGAAGTTGTATTCTTTGGGTAAATTCCAAGGAGTGGGATTCCAGGGTCAAATGGTATTTCTATTTTTCGTTTTTTAAGGAACCTCCATATTGCTTTCCACAATGGTTGAACTAGCTTACATTCCCACCAGCAGTGTAGGAGGGTTCCCCTTTCTCCTCATCCTTGCCAGCATTTCTTGTTCTTAGTCTTTTGGATGCTGGCCATCCTTACTGGTGTGAGGTGATATCCCATTGTGGTTTTAATTTGCATTTCCCTGATGATTAGTGATGTGGAGCATCTTTTCATGTGCCTGTTGGCCATCTGAATTTCTTCTTTGGAGAACTCTCTCTTCATATCCTCTGCCCATTTTTTAATTGGGTTATTTGCTTTTTGGATGTAGAGGCATGTAAGTTCTTTATACATTTTGGATGTTATCCCCTTGTCGGATATGTCATTTACAAATGTACTCTCCCATACTGTAGGATGCCTTTTTGTTCTTTTGATGGTATCCTTTGCCGTAGAGAAACTTTTTAGTTTGATGTAGTCCCATGAGTTCATTTTTTATTGTGTTTCTCTTGCTCAAGGAGATGTGTTCAGGAAGAAGTTGCTCATGCTTATATTCAGGAGATTTTTGCCTATGTTGTCTTCTAAGAGTTTTATGGTTTCATGACTTAATTCAGGTCCTTGATCCATTTCGAGTTTACTTTAGTGTATGGGGTTAAACAATGATCCAGTTTCATTCTCTTGCATGTTAACTGTCCAGTTTTGCCAACACCAGCTGTTGAAGAGGCTGTCATTTCCCCATTGTATGTCCATGGCTCCTTTATCATGTATTAATTGACCATATATGGTTGGGTTTATATCAGTGCTCTCTAATCTGTTCCATTGGTCTATGGGTCTGTTCTTGTGCCAGTACCAAATTGTCTTGATTACTGTCGGTTTGTAGTAGAGCTTGTAGGTGGGGAGCATAATACCCCCATCTTTATTCTTCCTTCCCCGGATTGCTTTGGCTATTCGCGATCTTTTGTGGTACCATATGAATTTTAGAATATTTTGATAGGAATTGCATTGAATCTGTAGATTGCTTTAGACAGGATGGCCATTTTGACAATATTAATTCTTCCTATCCATGAGCACGGAATGTGTTTCCATTTATTGGTATCTTCCTTAATTTCTCTCATGAGTGTCTTGTAGTTTTCAGAGTATAGTTCTTTCACTTCCTTGGTTAGGTTTATTCCTAGATATTTCATTCTTTTTTGATGCAACTGTGAATGGAATTGTTTTCCTGATTTCTCTTTCTGCTAGTTAATTGTTAGTGTATGGGGCCACAGATTTCTGCATATTAGTTTTGTATCATGCAACTTTGCTAAATTCAGATATTAGATCTAGTAGTTTTGGAGTGGATTCTTTAGGATTTTTTATGTACAATATCATGTCATCTGCAAACAGGGACAGTTTAACTTCTTCCCTGCCAGTCTGGATGCCTTTTATTTCGTTGTGTTGTGTGATTGCTGTGCGTAGGACCTCCAGTACTATGTTGAATAGAAGTGGGGAAAGTGGGCATCCTTTACTTGTTCACGATCAAGGAAAAGCTCTCCGCTTCTCACTGTATGATGCTGACTGTGGGTTTTTCATATATGGCCTTTATTATGTTGAGGTTCTTGCCCTCTATACCCATTTTGTTGAGAGTTTTTATCACGAATGGATGTTGAATTTTGTCAAATGCCTTTCAGCATCTATGGAGATAGTCATGTGGTTTTTGTCCTTCATTTTTTTTGATGTGGTGGATGATGTTTATGGATTTTCAAATCTTGTACCATCCTTGCATCCCTGCAATAAATCCTAATTGATCCTGTTGGATGATCTTTTTGATGTATTTTTGAATTTGGTTTGCTAATATTTTGTTGAGTATTTTTGCATCTATGTTCATCAGGGATATTGGTCTGTAATTTTGTTTTTTCCGGTGTCTTTGCCTGGTTTTGCTATTAGAGTGATGCTGGCCTCATAGAATGAGTTTGGAAGTATTCCCTCTTCTTCTACTCTTTGGAAAACTTTCAGGAGAATGAGCATTAGGTCTTCACTAAATATTTGATTAAATTCAGAGGTGAAGCCATCTGGTCCCAGGATTTTGTTCTTAGGTACTTTTTTGATTACCAGTTCAATTTCGTAGCTGGAAATTGATCTTTTCAGTTTTTCTCTTTCGTCCTGGAGCACCCTTGGTAGGTTGTATTTTTCTAGAAAGTTGTTGATTTTATTCGAGGTTATCCAGTTTGTGTGCATATAATTTTTCATTGTATTCTCTCATAATTCTTTGTATTTCTGTGGTGTCTGTAGTGATTTTTCCTTTCTCATTTTTGATTCTTTTTATGTGAGTGGACTCTTTTTTTTCTTCAAAAGTCTTGTTAGGGGTTTATCTATTTTGTTTATTTTATCGAAGAACCAGCTCTTGCTTTCATTGATTCTTTCTATTGTTTTATTCTTCTCGATTTTATTTATTTATGCTCTAATCTTTATTATGTCCCTCCTTCTACTGACTTTGGGCCTCCTTTGTTCTTCTTTTTCTAGTTTCATTAAATGTGTGGAGCGTTCATATGGGATTGTTCTTCTTTCCTAAGGTAGGCCTGTATTATAATATACTTTCCTCTTAGCACAGCCTTCACTGCGTCCCACAGATTTTGCAGTGTTGAATTATTGTTGTCATTTGTCCCCATATATTGCTTGATCTCTGTTTTTATTTGGTCACTGATCCATTGGTTATTTAGGCCATGTTGTGAAGCCTCCATGTGTTTGGGGGATTTTTCATTTTCTTTGCATAATAGATTTCTAGTTTCATACCTTTGTAGTCTGAGAAGCTGGTTGGTACAATTTCAGTCTTTTTGAATTTACCAAGGCTCTTTTTGTGGCCTAGTATGTGATCTATTCTTGCAAATGTTCCATGTGCACTTGAGAGAATGTGTTCTTTTGGGAGTAGAGTTCTGTAGATGTCTGTTAGGTCCATCTGTTCTAATGTGTTGTTCAGTGCCTCTATCTTCTCTGTCTGGTTGATCTGTCCTTTAGAGTGAGTGGAGTGTTGAAGTCTCCTAGAATGAATGCATTGCATTCTATTTCCCCTTTTAATTCTTTTAGTATTTGTTTCACATATGTAGGTTCTCCTGTGTAGGGTGCATAGATATTTATAATGGTTATAACTTCTTGTGGATTGACCCTTTTATCATCATGTAATATCCTTCTTTGTCTCTTGTTACTTTCTTAGTTTTGAAGTCTATTTTGTGTGATAGAAATATTGCAAGTCCTGCTTTTTTTCTTCCTATTAGTTACATGAAATATCTTTTTCCATTTCTTCACTTTTACTTTGTGTATGTCTTTGGGTTTAAAGTGAGTCCCTTGTAGGCATCATATACATGGGTCTTGTTTTTGTATTCATTCAGTGACTCTTTGTCTTTTTTTTTTGCTATCATTAAAGTACAATTACATGAACAACATTATGTTTACTAGACTTCCATTATCAAGTCCCCACCACATACCCCATTACAGTCACTGTCCATCACGTAGTAAGATGGTATAGAATCACTACTTATCTTCTCTGTGTTATACTGCCTTATCTGTAATCCCCCCTTCATTATACATGCTAATTGTAATGCCTCTTATTCCCCTTATCCCTTCCTTCCCCCCCATCCTCCCCAGTCGCTTTCCCTTTGGTAACTGTTAGTCCATTCTTGGGTTCTATGAGTCTGCTCCTGTTTTGTTCCTTCAGTTTTTGCTTTGTTCTTATACTCCACATATGAGTGAAATCATTTGATACTTGTCTTTTTTCGCCTGGCTCATTTTACTGAGCATAATACCCTCTAGCTCCATCCATGTTATTGCAAATGGTAGGATTTGTATTCTTCTTATAGCTGAATAATAATCCATTGTGTCTATGTACCACATGTTCTTTATCCATTCATCTACTGATGGACACTTAGGTTGCTTCCATTTCTTGGTTATTGTAAATAGTGCTGCGATAAACATAGGGGTGCATATGTCTTTTTCATACTGGGCTGCCGTATTCTTAGGGTAAATCCTAGGAGTGCAATTCCTGGGTATAGTGGTAGTTCTATTTTTTGTCCATTCAGTGACTCTGTGTCTTTTGATTGGTGCATTCAGACCATTTACATTTAGGGTGATTATCGAAAGATATGTACTTATTGCCATTGCAGGCTTTAGACTTGTGCTTACCCAAGGTTCAGAGGTATTCCCTTACTATCTAACAGTCTAATTTAACTCACTTCATATCCTATTACAACCACAACCTAAAGATTCTTTTTTCTTGTTTTTCTTATATTTCTTCTTCCTCCATTCTTTGTATTTTATGAATCATATTCTCTACTCTTTGTCTATCCCTTGGGTGACATCTATTTAGTCTTAGGAATACTTCCATCTGTAGGAGTCCCTCCAAAATGCTCTGTAGAGGTGGTTTGTGGGAAGTAAATTCTCTCAACTTTTGCTTATCTGAAAATTTAGTCCCTCGTTCAAATTTAGATGATAACCTTGCTGGGTAGAGTATTCTTGGTTCAAGACCCTTCTGCTTCATTGCATTAAATATATCATGCCACTCCCTTCTGGCCTCTAAAATTTCTGCTGAGAAGTCTGATGATAGCCTGATGGGTTTTCCTTTGTATGTGATCTTTTTTCTCTCTCTAGCTGCTTTTAAATGTCTGTCCTTATCCTTGAGCTTTGCCATTTTAATTATTATATGTCTTGATGTTGTCTTCCTTGGGTCCCTTGTGTTGGGAGATACGTGCACCTCCATCTCTTGAGAGTTTATCTCCTTCCCCAGATTGGGGAAGTTTTCAGCAGTTACCTCCTCAATGACACTTTGTATCCCTTTTTCTTTCTGTTCCTCTTCTGGTATCCCTATTATGCAAATATTGTTCATTGTTCTGTTTGTATTGGTCACACAGTTCTCTCAATATTCTTTCATTCTTAGAGATTCTTTTTACTCTCTGTGCCTCAGCTTCTTTGTATTCCTCTTCTCTAATTTCTCTTCCATTTACCATCTCTTCTAGTACATCTAATCTGCTTGTAAATCCCTCCATTGTATGTTTCATTTCAGATACGAAATTTCTTAATGATTAAATATCCATCTTAAATTCATTCCTGAGTTCTTGAATATTTTTCTGTACCTCCATAAGCATGTTCATGATTTTTATTTTGAACTCTTTCAGGAAGATTGGTGAGTTGTTTCATTTGATCTTTTTTCTGAGGTTTGTGAGATTTTGGTCTGAACCGGGTTCTTCTGACGTTTCACATTTCTATTTTGTGCCCTCTAGTGCCCAGAACCTCCAGTCTCTGGAGCTTCTCAGCCCCTAAAGTGAGGTTGGGGGTTGCTGGGGAGCAGAACTGTTGTCTGGGGGGAGAAAGGATCTGTTTCCTGATTCCCGTCTGCAGTGCCTGTCTCCAGTATCACAGCCAGTGGGCCGAGCACACAGGTGTAAGCCTCTGTGCTTGGGCATCCCTAGCTGTTGTACTCGGGGCCTCCCTCTGGCTGGTCTGACACCAGCGCAGTGACTGCTGGTTTGCGAGCAGGTGTATGCAGGACAGTAGGATGGCTTGGCAGGCTGTGTGTCACAATGGGGGCCTTGGAGCTGAGTCGGCAGCCAGGGGGATGGAGCACCTGAAACTCATCAAAGTTCCCAACCAGCCAGGAGAGCACGCCCAGACAAGCTCGTCCAGGTCTCCCTTCTCCAGTGCAGCAAGCTCCATGCAAACCCCACCCCGTCGGCAGCCCTCTCACTGCTAGGAAGCCTCTCAGACTGCCCGCCCTTACTCTGACACAGAGCAGCCGGATGTGGATCCTGTCCTCCACAAATGGCCAGAATGTCAGTCTCTCAGGCCCTCTGCCCTTCCAAGCTCCCCAACGTCCACAGCACCACACAGTATAGGCTTCCGCTCACCAAGCAGATCTCCAGGGCTAGGTGTTCTGCAGTCCCAGGTTACACCTCCTCCCTGCTCTGCTTCTCTTTGTTCACCAGTGAGCTGGTGTGAGGGATTTTCTTGGGCCCTGCCAGATTAAGGCTTTCGTACATTACCCTGTTTTGTGAGGTCTGCTCTGTTTGTGAGGTCTGTATGCAGTCTGGTTCAGCCTTCTTTCTTCTTGCTGTTTTAGGGTTAGTTGTATTAATTAACCATATTTTTGTACTATTTGTGGTTTTTCGAGGAGTTCTCCCTGTCACCTCTTATGCCGCCATCTTGAATCCCTGTTCTACTTTCTTTATTGTGGTTTTATTACCTCTGGTGGCAGCTATTAAACCGTAGGAACACTTCCATCTATAGCAGTCCCTCCAAAATACACTGTAGAGGCGTTTTGTGGGAGGAAAATTCTCTCAGCTTTTGCTTATCTGGAAATTGTTTAACCCCTCCTTCAAATTTAAATTATAATCTTGCCTGATAAATAATCTTGGTTGAGGCCCTTCTGCTTCATTGCATTAATACATCATGCCACTCCCTTCTGGCCTGTAATCTTATTTCTCTCTATGTCTGCTTTTAATCGTCTGTCCTTTTCCTTGGTCTTTGCCATTTTAATTATTATATGTCTTGGTGTTTTCTTCCTTGGGTCCCTTGTGTTGGGAGTTCTGTGCACCTCCATGGCCTGAGAGATTATCTCTTTCCCCAGATTGGGGAAGTTTTCAGCAATTACTTCCTCAAAGACACTTTCTATCCCCTTTTCTCTCTTCTTCTTCTTCTGGTAACCCTATAATGCGAATATTGTTCCATTTTGAATTGGTCACACAGTTCTCTCAATATTCTTTCATTCTTAGAGATCCTTTTTTCTTTCTGTGCCTCAGCTTCTTTGTGTTCCTCTTCTCTAATTTCTATTTAATTTATCGTCTCCTCCACCGTATCTAATCTGCTTTTAATACCCTCCATTGTGCTCTTCAACGATTGGATTTCCAACCAGAATTCATTCCTGAGTTCTTGAATATTTTTCTGTACCTCCATGAGCATGTTAATGATTTTTATTTTGAACTCCCTTGTAGGAAGATTCATGAGGTCGATGTCATTTAAATCTTTATTGGGAGTTGTATTCATATTTTACTTTGAACCCAGTTCCTTTGGCGTTTCATGTTTTTATATGGTGCCCTCTAGTGCCCAGAAGATCTACTCTCTGGGTCTGCTCAGCCCCTGAAGCAATGTCGGGGGTTGCAGGGGTGCAGTATTGGTGCCTGCTGGAGGAAAGAGCTGTTTCCTGCTTCCTGGCTGCCATGGCTGTCTCCACTGCCTGAACCAGTGGGCCGAGCACAGAGGTATAAGCCTCTATGTTTTGTGTTTGTATTTGCTGTAGACAGGACTTCCCTCTGGCTGGCCTAACGCCAGGGTAGGGTTTGCCTGTGTGCATGCCAGGTGGGGCTGGCCAGGAGAAAGGCACAGTAGGCTGCATATCATGGAGGGGGTCCTTGGAGCTGTGTAGCCAGCCAGGGAGCTGAAGCGCCTGAAGATCATGAAAGCTACCAACCTGCTGGGCAGAGTGAACCTACACAATTTTGTCTACCTCTCCTTTCTCCTGAGCAGTAAGCTCTGTGCTATCCTTCCACCTTTAGCAGCCCTCTTGCTATTAGGAAATCTCTCAGACTGCCCACCTTTCTTTTCCCAGAACAGCCGGATATGGATCCCTTCTTTCCACAAGTGGCTGGAATCTCAGTGTCTCCTGGAATTCTGCCTATCTTAGCTTTCCAGCCCCCTAATCACGAGAGTACCATGAAAACACCATGAAATGTAGATTTCTGCTCCCAGAGAAGATCTCCAGAGTTAGGTATTCAGCATTCCCAGGCCTCCACTCCCTCCCCCTCCATTTCTCTTCCTCCCAACTGGTAAGCTGTAGTTGGGGAAGGGCTTGGGTCCTGCTGGGTCGCGGCTTTGGTACATTACCCTGTTCCATGAGGTTTATTCTTTTCTCCATGTATATGAAGTTTGGCGCAGGCCTCTTTCCTGTTGCTCTTTCAGGATTAGTTGTATTAATTATATTTTCGTATTATGTGTGGTTTTAGGAGGAAGCCTCTGTCTCACCTCTCATGCCACCATCTTTAATCCTCTGTTGTCTTTCACATAGATTTTTAGAAATACTCCTATGGGAAGTAATTTGGTTCTGTAGCCTAACAAATCACATTTAATAACTTCGTAAGCATTCTACATTATATATATATTGAACAGAAAGTTTTATATTTCATGTAAAATGTAATGCTTGAAAGACCACAGAATATCAAAATGTTTTGTTTATATAGCCTCTTGTAAATCTAAAGGGAAAATAATAGTGGCAGCCTAATGTCTCGATAAGCCTCTCTGGAACAGCCACATGTAATTTTTTCTGGTGATTCAAACATGCCCTGCTTCCTAGCCTTTTTAGTTACCAGCTTCTTAGGAAAAAAAAAAGGATGATTTAGAGCTATGAGAGGGACTCAAAATCCTAGCTAAGCTGTGTGGGGTAATGGGCTATATAAACTCTGGCAGATCCCATTGATTGATTTTTCTGCAACAGTGGGTACCATTACTGAAATATAAGATCTTCAACTTCTTAGCATTCGTCCATTGTTCCACTATTGCTTGATATTACTTATTGAGTGAGTGAAGCAAAAATCCAGTTTAACACAGTTACTGAACATGTGTTAAGCCAAGCCAAGTACCAAGGAACCAGGTACCAAGGCCCATATAAATGTAAAAAGCAAAACAACACACAATATCCTTTCCTTCAAGGATAGACAGACAGGTGTTCATTATAACTTCTCTAATTATAGGGCATTTTGAAAAACTTGAAATCTGATGGGTAAAATTGGATTAGGAACTATGATCTTGAAAGAACTGATGAAAGTCTCACATATATATTTTTTTTATTCACATAAATCAAACAGTAAAGATAACAAACAAATCAAATGTCAGTGATACTATATATACATATATATCTAAACTTGGCAATAATATGTAAAGATCATTAATTTCCATTTACCATCCTTTGCTTGTTAGAAACTTCAAGATTTCTTTCTTTTTCAATTTCAGTGAGAACATGGTATATTTATTTTGCTTTATTGCAGATAATATGTTCATCAAGGAGCTTTTCTGTACATTTCTCTGTGCAAATGTTTAATGCTGTTACAATTTTATGACACAAATGACTATTATCTTTGAAGTTTGAGTGTCTCTTGGAATATTTGAAATGGAAAAAATTCTAGGAAACTTTTGTTTAACCCTTCCAGTTCATCATTGTATTTCTCAAACTCCTCCCCAGTTCTCACAGTTACATAGCCTTGGTTCAGACTAGAATCAGTATGTATCAGTGTGCTTCAGAATCACACAAATGAAAGCTGTCACTTGGCTATCACCTCTCAATCAATTTAATACCCTTTCCACTAACAAATATTGGCAGACAGTTCTGAGGGTGTATTCTTTGCTTCAGCTTCCTTTATTTCTCTCAAAGCTATACTACAAAAAAATTCTACCCTGCTTGGGCTTCTGTTCATTTTCTCTTCTTAATCCCCATTCTTCCCCCAACTCCCCCCCCCCATATTATTCTAATTATATCCAACAGAAATAACTTGAAATCCCTGCATACTCGAACTGAAATTTTGTGATTGAGGAAACACTATACAGAAGTAACTTCAAATAAGATAGAATTCATAAGCCACAGTGTGATAAGTGCAGTAACAAGAGAATGTGCAAAATACAGGGAGAAATTTAATGTCTTAGTTATTACAGGGAAATATATTTAAATACATAATATTTTAAAAGAAGAAGGTGAGCGATTTACTTATGTGTAGACAGGGTAGGTGGTATGAAATCAGATCCCTGACTTAGAAATGCATTAAATTTTGATGTCATTGAATTACAATATCCTATATATAAAATCTATGCTAAGCCCTGTATGGGAAATGAAGATAATCAAGATTTGCTCTCAAGCTTAAATCCAATGAATAAAACTAGGTAGTTTCATTATTTACCAAGTTTTTATATCTATTTATGGTCTGATAGCATTCTGTGGACAGTTGCTGAAGATCACATCAGTAGTAACTGGTAGAATCAGAACTTGAACACAAGCCTCTGAATCCATAATATAGGCTTTCTTTTTCTTTTTTGAATTTAAGTTTTATTTTTTATACCCATAATTTAAAGAGTATTTAATTATCCAAGGTATATTATAATGAAAAGCAGTCCCTCTGCCCCCATCTATCCTCACCTCACTCAGAAGCAGCCAGTTTCAACATTTTCAGCTAACTTTTTTCACATTTAACTCCACATCTCCAAATGACATGCTTTTGTTTGCTATGTCTTGATATTTTTAGTTGTAGGAATTACCTATTTACTTCCTACTTTAGAACTTAAATTTAATTCTTTTTACCATACCTTCTATCCCCGCTATATACATGCAAACTTCTAGTCTCCCCATATATTGTAGTATTAACGAATATTTAATGTTTACATTATTATAATTGTATAAATAGTATTCATAGCAAAACCTTGTATATGATTACTTTTTTCTCCTTTTCCTAAAAATTGTATTTTTTTGTTTGTTTTGTTTTCTATGTTATTTATCACTAACTCAGCTTCAACAGTATTTGAATAATATTTCTGTGTGTGTGTGTGCAAACATTTCTTTATTCATTCATTCATTGATGGACACTTAGGCTGTTTCTGTATTTTGGCTGTTGTAAATAATGCTACAGTGAACAAGGGGGAGAATATATACCTTTTCAAATTAGTGTTTTCACTTTCTTTGGATAAATATCCAGAAGTGGAATTGTTAGATCATATAGTAGTTCTATTTTTAATTTTTTGAGGAAACTGTTTTCCATAGTGGCTGCACCAATTTATAGTCCCACCAATAGTGTACAATAGTTCCCCTTTCTCTACATCCTTGTCAACACTTATTATTTCTGGTCTTTTTGATAATAGCCATTCTAACAGGTATAAGTTGGTATCTCACTTGTGGTTTTGATTTGTGTTCCCTGATGATTAATGGTGTAGAGCATCTGTTGTATGTACCTGTTTGCTATCTGTATGTCTTCTTCAGAAAAATGTTTTTTTTTAATCTTGTACCCAGTTTTTAATCAGAGTTGTATGAGTTGTTTATATATTTGGATATTAGCCCCTTGTCAGATACGTGGTTCAAAAATATTTTCTCCCAGTCAGAAGGCTGTCTTTTTGTTTTGTTGATGGTTTCCTTCACTGTGCAAAAGCTTTTTAGTTTGATACAATCCTACTTGTTTAGTTTTTGCTTTTTTGCTTTTGCTTTTGGTGTCAGATTTAAAAAATTATCAAGAAGAACTATGCCAAAAATCATACCAGCTATGTTTTCTTCCAGGAGTTTTATAGCTTCATAAAATCCATTTTGAGTTAATTTTTGTCTGTAGTATAAGATAACAGTCCAGTTTCATTCTTTTGCATGTGGCTGTCCACTTTTCCTAGCAACATTTTTTTGAAGAGATATCCTTTACCCATTGTCTTTTATGGTTCAATACAAATTCTAGGTTTTTTTCTTTTATCTGTGTGAAAAATGCCATTGGAATTTTGATAGAGATTGCACTGAATCTGTACACATCCGATCTTTTTTATAAAATTAGAAGCAACTGAAAGATATACCTGTATGTTATAGGCATAGGCACACAAAGCTGAGATACAACAATATGAAAAAGATAAACACATGAAAGGGGCTCAAGATGGCGGTGTGAGAAGGGCCGTGGCAGTCTCCTCCCAAAACCATATATATTTGTGAAAATACAACACATACAACTATTCCTAAAAGAGAGACCAGAAGATACAGTACAACAGCCAGGCTACATCTACATCTGCGAAAACTCAGTGCCTCACAAAGGGGATAAGGTACATAGCCGTGACCCAGCAGGACCTGAGCACTCCTCCTCCCCAGCTCAATGGCAGGAGGAAAAGAATCAGAGTGAGGAGGCAGTGGAACATAAGACTGCTAAATAACCAGCCCTGGTGATCTGCACAGGGAGCACAGACACACATCACAAGGTGTACTGGAAATTAGAGAAATGGAAGTGCAGGATCCGAGACAGAGACTGCGAGCGGGTCCCCACAGCCGGCTCCCCTGGGACAAAAGAAAAGCGGGTGCTTTTTAAAAAGTCTTAAAGAGACAAGGGCCCAACAGATGAACAAAATCATCCCAGCAGGCTGGGAATCTTGCGGAATTTTGGGCCCCCTAACCGGCTGCATGGTAAAGCAGCCCGCTGAAGCCCCTCACGGCGATAAGCAGCCTTCCATTTGTTCCCCCCACACGATGCTGCACGGCTGATCGACACAAGTGCGAAACAGTGGGAGAGCGGCCCCGCCCACAGCAACCACACAGAATCTCCTCCCGGTGGGCGCGCAGCTAACCGGGAAGAGCTGGGAAAGCCAGAGCAAGATCTGGAAGGCGAGAAGGGGTGCCAGACTTGCTGCAGAACACACCCTATGTGGCTGCAACCCCCCCACAGTGGTCTAGGCTAGCCTGAGGGCGGCCCTGCCCACAGCAACTCGGGATTGTACCAGACACTGCCTCCCAGTGTGCAGGTAACCGGCACAGGTGGCAGAGAAGGGCAAGGAGAACAACAAGCAGGAAGGGACTTTGTTCTCCCAGCTGACACACGTGTCACCTGCCTGCGACCAGTTCTATCACTATGAAAAGACAGAAGAATCTGGTCCAATCAAAAATCAACCAGACAACCCCAGAGAGAGGGCCTGGTGGGATAGATTTAAACAATCTTCATGAAAAGGAATTCAGAATAAAAGTCATAACCATGCTGATGGACCTATGGAGAAATATGCAAGAGCTAAAGGATGAAGTCAGGAGGGACATTACAGAAAAAAACAATAAATTACGGGCTTCAGAGTAGACTGGACGAGGTGCAAGAGACAGTTAATGGAATGGAAATCAGAGAAGACGAATACAGAGAAGCTGAGGCACAGAGAGATAAAAGGATCTCTAGGAATGAAAGAATATTAAGAGAACTGTGTGACCAATCCAAACGGAACAATATTCACATTATAGGAGTACCAGAAGAAGAAGAGAGAGAAAAAGAGATAGAAAGTGTCTTTGAAGACATGATTGCTGAAAACATTCCCAAGCTGGGAAAGGCAATACTTCTCAGACCATGGAAGCCAACAGATCTCCCAACACAAGGGACCCAAGGAAGACAACACCAACACATATAATAATTAAAATGGCAAAGATCAAAGACAAGGACAGAGTATTAAAGGCAACCAGAGAGAGAAAAAAGATCACCTACAAAGGAAAACGCATCAGGCTATTATCAGGCTTCTCAACAGAAACCTTACAGGCTAGAAGAGAATGGCATGATATATTTAACGCAATGAAACAGAAGGGGCTCGAAGCAAGAATACTGTATCCAGCACGATTATCATTTAAATTTGACGGAGGGATTAAACAATTCCCAGAAAAGTGAAAGTTGAGGGAATTTGCCTCCCACAAACCACCTCTACAGGATATTTTAAAGGGACTGCTCCAGATGGAAGTACTCCAAAGGTTTAAAAGATGTCACCAGAGAAAATAAAATCATAGCAAAGAAAGCAGATCATCCAAATACTAACTAAAGGCAAAGAATAAAACACCTAGTATATAAAGAATGGAGGAGGAAGAATAAGAAGGGAGAGAAATAAAGAATCATCAGGCTGTGTTTATAATAGCTTAACAAGACAGTTAAGTTAGACTGTTAGATGGTAAAGAAGCTACCCTTGAACCTTTGGTAACCACAAATCTAAAGCCAGCAGTGGCAATAAGTACATATCTATTGATAATCACCCTAAATGTAAATGAACTGAATGCACCAATCAAAATACACAGTAATAGAATGGATAAAAAAGCAAGACCCATCTATATGCTGCTTACAAGAGACTCACCTCAAACCCAAAGATATACACAGACTAAAAATGAAGGGATATAAAAAGATATTTCATGCAAACAACAGAGAGAAAAAAGCAGGAGTTGCAGTACTTGTATCAGACAAAATAGACTTCAAAACAAAGAAAGTAACAAGAGATAAAGAAGGACATTACATAATGATAAAGGAGTCAGTCCAACAAGAGGATATAACCATTATAAATATATATGCACCCAACACAGAAGCACCAACATACGTGAAACAAATACTAACAGAATTAAAGGAGGAAATAGACAGCAATGCATTCATTTTAGGAGACTTCAACACACGACGCACTCGAAAAGACAGATCAACCAGACAGAAAATAAGTAAGGACACAGAGGCACTGAACAATACACTAGAACAGATGGACCTAACAAACATCTACAGAACCCTACACCCAAAAGCAGCAGGATACACATTCTTCTCAAGTGCACATGGAACATTTTCGAGAATAGACCACATACCAGGCCACAAAAAGAACCTCAGTAAATTCAAAAATATTGAAATCCTACCAACCAACTTCTCAGATCACGAAGGTATAAAACTAGAAATAAATTGTACAAAGAAAACAAAAAGGCTCACAAACACATGGAGGCTTAACAACATGCTCTAAATAATCAATGAATCAACGACCAAATAAAAACAGAGATCAAACAATATATGGAGACAAATGACAGCAACAGCACAAAGCCCCAACTTCTGTGGGACGCAGCAAAGGCAGTTCTAAGAGGAAAGTATATTGCAATCCAGGCCTATCTAAAGAAGGAAGAACAATCCCAAATTAATAGTATAAAGTCATAATTATTGAAATTGGAAAAAAAAGAACAAATGAAACCCAAAGTCACCAGAAGGAGGGACATAATAAAGATCAGAGAAGAAATAAATAAAATTGAAAAGAATAAAATAATAGAAAAAAATCAAAGAAACCAAGAGCTGGTTCTTTGAAAAAATAAACAAAATAGATAAACCCCTAGCCAGACTCATTAAGAGAAAAAGAGAATCTACACACATAAACAGAATCAGAACTGAGAAAGGAAAAATCACGACGGACCCCACAAATACAAAGAATGATTAGAGAATACTATGAAAATCTGTATGCTCACAAGCTGGAAAACCTAGAAGAAATGGACAGCTTCTTAGAAAAATACAACCTTCTAAGACAGGCCAAGAAGAAACAGAAAATCTAAACAGACCAATTACCAACAATGAAACTGAATCAGTAATCAAAAAACTACCCAAGAACAAAATCCCCTGGCCAGATGTATTCACCACTGAATATTATCAGACATATAGAGAAGAAATAATACCCATTCTCCTTAAAGTTTTCCAAAAAATAGAAGAGGAGGGAATACTTCCAAACTCATTCTATGAAGCTAGCATCACTCTAATACCAAAACCAGGCAAAGACAACACCAAAAAAAATTACAGACCAATATCCCTGATGAATATAGATGCAAAAATACTAAACAAAATATTAGCAAACCGAATTCAAAAATACATCAAGAGGATCATACACCATAATCAAGTGGGATTCATCTCAGGGATGCAAGAATGGTACAACATTCAAAAATCCATCAGTATCATCCACCACATCAACAAAAAGAAGTTCAAAAACCACATGATCATCTCCATAGATGCTGAAAAAGCATTTGACAAAATTCAATATACATTCATGATAAAAACTCTTAACAAATAGGTATACAGGGCAAGTACCTCAACATAATAAAAGGCCATATGTGACAAACCCACAGCCAACATCATACTTAACAGTGAGAAGCTGAAAGCTTTTCATCTAAGATCGGGAACAAGACAGGGATGCCCATTCTCCCCGCTGTTATTCAACATAATACTGGAGGTCCTAGCCACAGCAATCAGACAAAACAAAGACATACAAGGCATCCAGATTGGTAAAGAAGAAGTCAAACTGTCCCTTTGCAGATGACGTGATATTGGACATAAAAAAAACCCTAAAGAATCCACTCCAAAACTACTAGAACTAATATCTGAATTCACCAAAGTAGCATGATACAAAATTAATATGCAGAAATCTGTTGCTTTCCTATACACTAACGATGAGTTAACAGAAAGAGAAATCAGGAAAACAATTCCATTCACAATTGCATCAAAAAGAATAAAATACCTAGGAATAAACCTAATGAAGGAAGTGAAAGACCAGTACTCTGAAAACTACAAGACACTCCTAAGAGAAATTAAATAGGACACTAAAAAATGGAAATGCATCCCATGCTCTTGGCTAGGAAGAATAAATATTGTCAAAATGGCTATACTACCTAAAGCAATATACAGATTCAATGCAATCCCTTTCGTCAATGAACTGGAACAAATAATTCTAAAATTCATATGGCACCGCAAAAGACCCCGAATAGCCAAAGCAATCCTGAGAAGGAGGAATAAAACAGGGGGAATTACGCTCCCTGACTACTACAAAGCCACAGTAATCAAGACAATTTGTTATTGGCACAAAAACAGACCCACAGACCAGTGGAATAGAATAGAAAATCCAAACATCAACCCAAACATATATAGTTAATTAATATATGATAAAGGAGCCTTGGATATACAATGGGGAGATGACAGTCTCTTCAGCAGCTGGTGTTGGAAAAACTGGACAGCTACATGTAATAGAATGAAACTGGACTACTATTTAACCCCATCCACAAAAGTAAACTGAAAATGGATCAAAGAGCTGCATGTAAGTCATGAAATCATAAACTTCTTAGAAAAAAACATAGGCAAAAATCTCTTGGACATAAACATGAGCGACTTCTTCATGAACATATCTCCCCGGGTAAGGGAAATAAAAGCAAAAATGAACAAGTGGGACTATATCAAGCTGAAAAGCTTCTGTACAGCAAAGGACACCAACAGTAGAACAAAAAGACATCCTACAATATGGGAGAATATATTCATAAATGACGTACCTGTTAAGGGGTTGACTTCCAAAATATATAAAGAACTCACCTCAACAAACAAAAAGCAAATAATCCAATTAAGAAATTTGCAGAGGACATGAATAGACACTTCTCCAAAGAAGAAATTGATATGGCCAACAGGCACATGAAAAGATGCTCCACATCACTAATCATCAGAGAAATGCAGATTAAAGCCACAATGAGATATCACCTCACGCCAGTGAGGATGGGCAACATCCAAAACACAAACAACAACAAATGTTGGGAGGAATGTGGAGAAAAGGGAACCCTCCTACACTGCTGGTGGGACTGCAAATTAGTTCAACCATTGTGGAAAGCAGTATGGAGATTCCTCAAAAAACTCAAAATAGAAATACCATTTGACCCAGGAATTCCACTCCTAGGAATTTACCCTAAGAATGCAGCAGCCCAGTTTGAAAAAGACAGATGCACCCCTATGTTTATCGCAGCACTATTTACAATAGCCAAGAAATGGAAGCAACCTAAGTGTCCATCAGTAGATGAATGGATAAAGAAGATGTGGTACATATACACAATGGAATATTATACAGCCATAAGAAGAAAACAAATCCTACCATTTGCAACAACATGGATGGAGCTAGAGGGTATTATGCTCAGTTAAATAAGCCAAGCTGAAAAAGACAAGTATCAAATGATTTCACTCATATGTGGAGTATAAGAACAAAGGAAGAAAACTGAAGGAACAAAACAGCAGCAGACTCACAGAACCCAAGAATGGACTAATAGTTACCAAAGGGAAAGGGACTGGGGAGGATGGGAGGGAAGGGAGGGGTAAGGGGGAAGAAGGGACATTACGATTAGCAGATGTAATGTTGGGGGGGCACGGGGAGGGCTGTACAACTCAGAGAAGACAAGTAGTGATTCTATAGCATCCCACTACGCTGATGGACAGTGACTGCAATGGGGTTGGGGGGGGAACCTGATGAAGGGGGTAGTGTAATCACCATAATATTACTCATTTAATTGTAGATTAATGATATCAAAATAAACTAATAAAAAAATAGAAATACCATTTGACCCAGGAAGCACACTCCTAGGTGTTTACCCTCAGAATGCAGCAGCCCAATTTGAAAAAGACAGATGCACCCCTATGTTTATCACATCACTACTTACAATAGCCAAGAAATGGAAGCAACCTAAGTGTCCATCAGTAGATGAGTGAATAAAGAAGATGTGGTACATATACACAATGGCATATTATTCAGCCAAGAGAAGAAAACAAAACCTACCATTTTCAACAACATGGAAGGAGTTAGAGGGTATTATGCTCAGTGAAATAAGCCAAGCCGAAAAAGACAAGTATCAAATGATTTCACTCATATGTGGAGTATAAGAACAAAGAAAAAAACTGAAGGAACAAAACAGCAGCAGACTCACAGAACCCAAGAACAGACTAATAGTTACCAAGGGAAAGGGACTGGGGAGAATGGGTGGGAAGGGAGGGACAAGGGGGAAAAGGGGGCATTAATGATTAGCAGACATAATGTAGGGGGCGGGGGCACGGGGAGGGCTGTACAACTCAGAGAAGAGAAGTAGTGATTCTACAGCATCTCACTATGCTGATGGACAGTGACTGTAATGGTGTTGGTGAGAGGGACCTTATGAAGGGGGTAGTTTCATAACCATAATATTGCAAATGTAATTGTAGATTAATGATACCAAAATAAATTATTAATAAAAAACTTAACCAATGAAGTGAAAGATCTGTACCCTGAAAACTACAAGACACTCCTAAGAGAAATTAAAGAGGACACTAACAAATGGAAATTAATCCCATGCTTTTGTCTAGGAAGAATTAATATTGTCAAAATGGCTATTCTACTTAAAGTAATCTACAGATTCAATGCAATCCCTATCAAAATACCAAAAACATTCTTCAATGAACTGAACAAATAGTTCTAAAATTCATATGGATCCACCAAAGACCCCAAATAGCCAAAGCAATCCTGAGAAGGAAGAATAAAACAGGAGGAATTGTGCTCCCTGACTTCAAGCTCTACTACAAAGCCACAGTAATCTAGACAGTTTGGTACTGGCACAAGAACACAGCACAGACCAGTGGAACAGAATAGAGAGTCCAAATATTAACCCAAACATATATGATAATACAATTAATATATGATAAAGGAGCCTTGGATATACAATGGGGAAATGACAGCCTCTTCAACAGCTGGTGTTGGCAAAACTGGGCAGCTACATGTAATAAAATGAAACTGGATCATTGTCTAATCCCATACACAAAAGCAAATTCAAGATGGATCAAAGACCTGAATTTAAGTCATGAAACCATAAAACTCTTAGAAAAAAACATAGGCAAAAATCTCTTGGATATAAACATGAGTGACTTCTTCATGAACATATCTCCCCGGGTAAGGGAAACAAAAGCAAAAATGAACAAGTGGGACTATATCAAGCTGAAAAGCTTCTGTACAGCAAAGGACACCATCAGTAGAACAAAAAGACATCCTACAGTATCGGAGAATATATTCATAAATGATATATCCGATAAGGGGTTAACATCCAACATATATATAGAGCTCACGCACCTCAACAAACAAAAAGCAAATAAGCGAATTAAAAATGGGCAGAGGATCTGAACAGACACTTCTCCAAAGAAGAAATTCAGATGAGCAACAGGCACATTAAAAGATGCTCCACATCACTAATCATCAGAGAAATGCAAATTAAAACCACAGTGGATATCACCTCACACCAGTAAGGATGGCCACCATCCAAAACACAAACAACAACAAATGTTGGCAAGGATGTGTAGAAAGGGGAACCCTACTACACTGCTGGTGAGAATGCAAATTAGTTCAACCATTGTGGAAAGCAATATGGAGGTTCCTCAAAAAAACTCAAAATAGAAATACCATTTGACCCAGGAATTCCACTCCTAGGAATTTACCCTGAGAGTGCAGCAGCCCAGTTTGAAAAAGATATGCACCCCTGTGTTTATCGTGGCAGTATTTATAGTAACCAAGAAATGGAAGCAACCTAAGAGTCCATCAGTAGATGAATGGATAAAGATGAGGTGGTACATATACACAGTGGAATATTATTTAGCCATTAGAAGAAAACAAATGCTACCATTTGTAACAACGTGGATGGAGCTAGAGGGTATTATGCTCAGTGAAATAAGCCAGGCAGAAAAAGACAAGTATCAAATGATTTCACTCATATGTGAAGTATAAGAACAAAGAAAAAAACTGAAGGAACAAATCAGCAGCAGACTCATAGAACCCAAGAATGGGCTAACAGTTACCAAAGGGGAAGGAACTGGGGAGGATGGGTGGGAAGGGAGGGACAAGGGGGAAAAAGGGGCATTACGATTAGCAGACATAATGTAGGAGGCGGGGGCCCGGGGAGGGCTGTACAACTCAGAGAAGACAAGTAGTGATTCTATAGCATCTCACTTCGCTGATGGGCAGTGACCATAATGCGGTATGTGGGGAGGACTTGATGATGTGGGGAGTGTAGTAACCATAATGTTGCACATGTAATTATAGATTAATGATACCAAAATAAAAATAAAAATAAAAAGATAAACACATGATTTAGCAAGGTAATTACCTTACAGAAGTACAATAGTGAGTTGGATGGGGGAAGAATTTAAACATCATTTTGGAAAGAATCATGTTTCAGTACTTGGTATCACCAGACTCTGCATCAATTGAGGAGTAAAATGGTATTTTATCTCATTATGATCTTTACAATTTCATTGATCTAATGAGGTTGAATATCTTGTTACTAGTCATACTTATTTTATTTTCTGTGAAATAGTTGTTCATGTATTTTTCCTAGTTTTTAATGAGGTTATTTGCACTTGTCTTACTGATTTGTGTTCTTACCAGTCCTTTGTCAGTTGGATGTGCTGCAAGTATGTTTTCCCAATGTAAAACAGGAAAACTTGTCTTCTCATTCTTAGATATCTTCGAATGAACAAAATTTCTGAAATTTAATATAGTCAAATTTACCAGAATTTTAACAGCATTTTTTGTGTCCATTAATGTACTTTTCTCCTGCAAGCTCTGAACAATATTAACTTACATTTTCTGTTAAGAATTTTAAAGTTTTGTACTTGACAAATAATTCCTTGGTCCATCTAGAGTTGTGTTTTGTTTTGTTTTTTTATTTTATTTTATTTTATTTTATTTTTTTGAGGTCAGTCTTTCTCTAGTCTTTTTTATATATATATATATATTTTTATTTTATTATCATTAATTTACAATTACATGTGCAATATTACGATTATTAAACTACCCCTTCATCACGTCCCCCCCACCAACCCCATTACAGTCACTGTCCATCAGCGTAGTGAGATGCTATAGAATCACTACTTGTCTTCTCTGAGTTGTACTGCCCTCCCCGTGCTCCCCCAACATTACATCTGCTAATCGTAATGCCCCTTTTTCCCTCTTATCCCTCTCTTCCCGCCCATTTTCCCCAGTCCCTTTCCCTTTGGTAACTATTAGTCCATTCTTGGGTTCTGTGAGTCTGCTGCTGTTTTGTTCCTTCAGTTTTTTTCTTTGTTCTTATATAGAGTTGTGTTTTGTATATGGTATTAGGGTGGCATCCAGTTTAATCATTTTTCCCTATTTATGACTCTTTTTCTTAGTCCCATTTGTTAAATAGACCCTCCTTTATCCACTGATCTGATATGCTGATTTTACCATATTCTCAAGTTACATACATGCTTAGGTCTGTTTCAGAATTCTATTTTATTCCATTGGTCAGTTTGTTTATTCCTATGATAATATTAAAACTTAAGTCATAATTAATATAAATTTATTACAAGTCCCATTATCAGATAGGAGAAGCCTCTTACTCTTTTTCAGAAGTGTCCTGGCTATATTTGACCCTGTACTCTTCCATATACATTCGTAGAATCAACTTACCAATTTTCATAAATACCTGTTAAGATTTTTATTGGAGTTACATTGAATTTATACATATTTTGGAAAGAATTATGTTTGTGTTATTATTAAATCTTTCTATCCATTAATATGGTACCTCTTTACATTTATTTAGGTATTTAATATTTTTTAATAAAATTTTATGACTTTTTGAGAGATGTCTCATGCACTTAAGTTTCATTTAGCTCTAGATATTTGATATTCTCTGATACTATTGTAACTGGTATCTTCTTTTTAATTGTTTTCTAATTTATTTGCTGATACATACAAATGTAGTTGACTTTTGTATATAAGTTTCATATCCAGCTACCTTGCCAAACTCTTCTATTGTTTCTAATAACTTATCTGTAGATTCTTTGGGGTTTTTTTTATCTTAACAATCAAATCTTTTGCTAATAAAGACAGTTTTTTCCCTACCTTTTTAGTCTTTGTTTCTAATTTCTTTTTCTTTTCTTACTGTACCTTCCAGAACCTCTAATACATATACATATGTATACATATACATATATGCACATACAGATACAGAGATATATATATTATAGTAGTTGGTACCCTTTTCTCCTGTTTTTAAAAGGAATATTTTCAACAACTCTCATTTCAAATGATGTTTACTACAGGTTTTTATAGGCACTTAACCATAAAATAAGTGTATTGATTTTATCAATGTTTTTTGTGCATCTGTTCAAGAGATCATATGGCTTTTCTCTTTTATTCTGATACTGTAATGAATTACAGTTGTAGAGTTTTCTACTTGAACTATTTTTGTATACCTGGGATAAACCATACTTGGTATGGCTTATTACCCTTTTATACATTGTCTCAATTAGATTATATGCGTACAAAACCTTCCCAAACTTTAGTGGCTTAAAGCAACAGTCATTTACTTGCTCACGATTCTATAGGTGGCATTTTGGCCTAGTGTAACTGAACTGACTCATCTCTGTTCAAATGATATTAATTAGTGTATCAGTTGTCCTTTGCCACACAACAAATTACCATAAATTTAACATCTTAAAACAACACTGTGGGTCAGGAATTCTGACACTGCTTAGCTAGGCCCTTTGATTCATAGTCTTTTAAAAGGCTGAAATCAAGGTGTTATCCAGAGCTGATGTCTCAAAATTTGTTTCTAACCTCACTTGTTTGTTGGCAAAATTTCAGTTCCCTAAAGACTACTGGACTGAGAGCCTCAATTTCTAAGTGGCTGTTGGCCAGAGGCTGCCCTCATTTCTTTACCAGTTGGGCCTCTCCACCATGGCAGCTTGCTTCATCAAAGCCAGCAAAAGAGACACTCTTACAGCAAGACAGAAATTATAAACTTCGGTAACCTAATCATGAAAGTAACATCTCATCTCTTTTGCTACATTCTGTTGGTTAGAAACAAGTCAGTAGGCTATCCCATACTGACTGAAACAAGTCAGTAGGGGTACAGGAAGGTGTAAATACCAGGAGGCAATTATCATTCTTAGAACCTGCCTACCACAGCTGGACTCCCTAATATGTCTAGGGGCTCACGTGTGACAGCTAGTTTTTCTTTCCATCTAGACTCTTATTCAGGAGGCTATCTCAGGCTTGTTCACATGGTGGCTGCAGAAGGTTCTAAGAAAGTAAGAGAAGAAGCTGCAATGTCTCTTGAAGCCTAAAGTCAGAACTCACATTGTGTCACTTCTGCTGCACTCAGTCAAAGCTAATTGCCAGCCTAGATGTAAAGAATGGGTTCTAAACATTCTGTGTAAACTGTAATTGTGGGATGTGGAGAGGGAGGGTATAGATACTAGACCTGCCAAAACTGACTAGTTCCAACATAGAGGAGAAGTTGACCTTCACCTCACCTCAGAATACATTATATGCTCATTAGCATACTAAATATCACACCCCTTGGCACCATATTAGTTCCAAGGAAGACCGTCTAAAGACAAAAAGAGGGTGTCACCCTACTTCCCAGAAATCCCCTCCCTATTTCAAGAAAACCCCACCTAACCTGATGAGTGTTCCACCCCTGCTTAAACGCCAGCTATAAGACCACCAACCTGAACCCCACTTGCTACCCACCTCTGACAGCCTGCACTCCCTCCTTGAGTGTAAACTTTCCTTTTTCAAACCATTCTTTGCTTGGATGGATGGATGGATAGATAATAGATAGATAGATAGATAGATAGATAGATAGATAGATAGATAGATAGATAGATAGATGATAGATAACTGGAGACCTTACCTCTTCCCCCTGCCATGAGCAGTTTTTTCCTCTTCAGACTTTTTTATTGTAGCAAAATACACATAATATAAATTTTACCCTCTTCTTTTAAGTGTACAGTTCAGTGTATTAAATACTTTTATAATGGTGTGCAATCATCCCTCTCCCTAACTCTTTTCATCTTGTAAAACTGAAACTCTATACCTATTAAATAATAACTCCCCGCTGCCCCCTTCTCGCAGCCCCTGGTAACCACCTCTCTACTTTTTTATTATCTCAAGGGCCATATATAAGTAGAATCATAGAATATTTGTCTTTTTGTCAGTGGTTTATTTCACTTAGTATAATGTCCTCAGGTTTCATCCATGTTGTAACAAATTGCAGAATTACCTTCTTTTTTAAGGCTGATTAATATTTCTTGTGTATATATTCTATATTTTGCTTATCTGTTTATGCATCTATGGACACTTGGGTTGTTTCCATTGTTGAGCTATTGTGAATAATGCTGCTGTGAACATGGACATACAAATACGTCTTCGAGACGCTGACTTTCAGTTCTTTTGAGTGGTATGCCCAGAAGTGGAATTGCTGGAACACATGGCAATTCTGTTTTTAATTTTTTGAGGAACAACCATACTGTTTTCTATGGTGGCTATACCATTTCACATTCTAGACCTTACCTCTTAAAGGGAAGAGCTGCAGCAAATTTGTAACCCTTCTAAATCTACTGTATACATTATTAGTTTCAATTCACTAATATTTTATTTAGTATCCTTGTATTTATATAATTAGTGATTATGCCTGTAATTTTCCTATCTCATAATATCTTTACCTGTATCATGCTGGCCTCATAAAATGAGTTGAAATTTCTCACTCCAAACACAATGCTGTCAGAGGGGAGGTGCACAAATATATTTATTAGTTGAATGAATGAATAAGTAAATGACTATAGAGGAAATGAAAAGGTCAGTCAGGGAAGTAGAAAATGAGAAAAAATATAAATAGTTGAATATGACAGTTTTTTTTTAATGTTCATAGTTTTAACTGATTTCTTGACCTTATGTCTGAAGTCTTTCTTCTTATGATAGACAGTCTAATGTTACCTGCTCTGCTCCCAAAGTGGCATTCACTTTGTTAAAGCAGAACATAAAGAAACCTTTCCAAGTTTCTATAATTTGTATGATATTCTGAGGCCCCAGTTACTATGGTAGCTGCTGCAAAGAAGCAAATACAAGGAGGGGGCCTGAGAGTAAAGGGAATGTGACTGATGTACAACATAGCTGAAAAATTGACTTGTTGGAAATTATTGCTCCCAGGACATTCAGTAATTCAAGGTTTCTGTGGCCTAAGAACTTGGATAGGGTAAGCACTCCAAATTATATCCAAAAATAATATCTCTGTGTTTCTTTTTAAAATGTTGGCTGGTAATCAGACCTTTGCATACTTTCTTATAGTCTCAAGTTTTCATGTAATGGTTGGATTGATACATATCAAAGCTGTTCTGTAGCATTTGAAATTCCCTGCGAAATTTAACTTCAGTTGAAATTCTCTGTAACACTTACCTTCAAACTGGCATTTTTTTTACCCTTTTTTCAAGTTCACTTATCTTGGTTTTTGAAAAGAACAACATATAACTTTTCCTGATAGTTTCTACCTATTCAGATTCAGACACTTCCTAAGATAAGATGACCAGAGACTGTCTGAAGGAGTGAATGTTTTCAAGCACCTGAGCTGAACAGACTGTATGAGTATGCATTTGGTCCTGGGTGTATAGGCAGCTGCAGCCAACAGTGAAGCATGTTCAGTTTTATAATAGCCATTGTCTGCAAATAGGAGGCAAACAAGTTCATCTTTAGATACATAATAGATACATAGTTAATTGACGTTGAATGTGGCTGTCCTTATATAATATTACTCCCATTTTCACAATGAGCAGACCTAGGTTAGTATTCAGAGAAAGAATTCCTTGTACTTTCTTTCTGTGCCATGCAGTGGGCTTGTGGTTCATCCAGTTAGTTGGCTAAGTGGTATCTTAGCTGCCCCTCTTTTTTTTAACTTTTTATTTTTAATTTTTACTTATTTTTGACAAATACAAATAATATATATTTAAGGTATACAATGTGATGTTTCAATAAACATAGACATTGTGAAATGCTTACCACAATCAAACTAATTAACATCTCCATCCCTTCCTTAACTCTTTATTCTTTAATAATTTCACATTTATAGAATGGTTACAAGAATAATACAAAGAACTTACACATCCTTTACTCAGATTCCCCAAATATTAACATTTGCTCTATCATTCCCTCTCTTTTTCTTATAAATAATATGTATATACAACATATTATATACATATAGTTACTATTTTTCTGAGCTATTTGAGAATAAGTTACAGACATAATTCCCTTTGCCTTTAAATGCATCAGTGTGCGTCCACCCACCCCTGCCCAAAAAGGACAGTCACTTAAAACAGGAAATTACATTGGTACAATACCTTATAATCTACAGACCTTATTTAGACGCCACCAGTCAACCTAATAATATTCCTTAGAGCAATACAAAAAGATTTTGACTGCCCGTACTTTAAATATTGTGGTATGTGCTACAGAATCCTGTATTTGATTCTAAGAGAATTGTGAGCAGGTGCCCTGTCTCCTGACTTAGTCATGCAGGCCTGGAGTGGTTTTGTTTGATTTTTCTTCTTTTGTATTATTCAGTGGAACAGCGTGACTTTATTGGAGTGGACAACACAGGAAAGAGGCTGCTCTTCATGGCTAATGAAGCAGACTTGGATGAAGAACTGGTCATTAAGGGATCCATCCTGCAGAAGTAAGCCCTAGGGGGGGTTTTGGCACTTCTCCTGTCTTAAAACAAAATAAAACCACCCAGTGGATAGGAAAGAAGGAATGAAAACTAGATTATGCTGTGTGAAATTGACAAAAGTATGTGAATGCTTTCCCGTGTGATAGGATGAGGCTTTTCTTCACCACACAAACTTAGCTTTTCCCTGTGTCTGTTCTTGCCAAGATAGAGTCAGATTCTGCATAGGCGTGGGGCAGAGCAGCTGTGGGGAAAATGAGGAACAGGACTGTCTTTCTGACAGTGTTATAGCACTTCTTTTTTTTTTTTAATTGTGGTAAACACACAACATAAAATTTACCATTTTAACCACTTTTAAGTGTATGGTTCAACAGTTGTTAGGTATATTCATGTTGTTATGAAACAGATCTCCAGAACTTTATCATCTAGCAAATCTGTAGTTTTATATCCATTAAAACACCTCTCCTTTTTCTCCTTTCCCTAGCCCCTGATAATGACCATTAGATTTCTGTTTCTATAAATTTGGCTACTTGACACCTCATATAAATGGAATCATACAGTATTTGTCTTTTTGTCACCTGGCTTATTTCACTTAGTATAATGTCCTGTCCTCAAGGTTTATCCATGTTGTAGCATGTATCAGAACTTCCATCCTTTTTAAGGCTGCATAATATTCCATTGTGTGTATATGCCACATGTTCTTTATCAGTTTACCTATCAATAGTCACTTGTGTTCCTTCTTCCTCTTGGCTATTGTGAATAATGCTGTCATGAACATGGGTGTACAGATTCCTTTGAGATCCTCTTTGAATTCTTCTGGATATATACCCAGAAATAGGATTGCTGGATCTTCTATTTTTAATTTTTTAAGGAACTTACATACTGTTTTCTGTAGTGTTTATACCATTTTACAATCCTACCAACAGGGCATAAGGGTTCTAATCTCTCCACATTCTCACCAACACTTGTTATTTTCTGGGCTTTATTTTTTATAGTAGCCATCCTAATGTTGCCAGGCAGCTGTGACTGGGGAGGTCTCTCCTTGAGCACTAGGTGAAATTTCAACCCGGACAGGGGGAGAGGGTTTTTGACTCTGAATCAGAGAAAGAATTCTCCAGCAGGTCAGATGAGTGTAGGTAAGGAAGGAATTCATTAAAGCAAGAGTTACAGGGAATGACAGCTCCCTTAGAGGCAGCACAGAGCAAGGAAGAATAGAGGGAGGAAAGGGAAGCTCACTGAACTCCTGCTTGGCATAGGGCAGATCCCTTGCCAACTCCTAAAGCCAGGGTCACCTGGTGTCCAGTGTCTGCTTGGATCTGCATGGTGTGGGAACTAAGTCCTTACCACCCCAGGATTTGGGGGTGCTGCAGAGCACGGAATGGATTAAGATTATGTTCTGAGATAGACTTCCAGGAAGATGGCAGCGTGAGCAGGGCGGTAGAAATCTCCTCCCAACACTATATTTATCTGTGAAAATACAGCAAATACAACTATTCCTAAAAGAGAGACCAGAATACACAGGAAAGTGCACAGCGTACAGCTACACCCGAGAGGACTCGGCACCCCACGAGGCGGGTAAGATACGGAGCTGCGACCCAGCGGGACCCAAGCACTCACCCATCCCAGCGCACCAGCGGGAGGAGAGGATTCAGAGCGGGGAGGGAGTGGAAGAGCAGGCCTGTGAAATAACCAGCCCCGGTGGTCTGCACCAGGAACACTGACACACATCGTGTGGTGAATCGGACATTAGAGAGGCAGAAGGTGCAGGTTTTGAGCTGGCAACGCGCCCGGGTCCGTGAAGCCAGCGCCCCGGGACAAAAGAAAAGTGCGCGCTGTTTGTAGCGGCGTTGGAGAGGCGGGGGGCCCAGCGAGGGAACACCATTGCTCCCGCACGCTCAGCCCAGCGGGCTGGGAGTCCTGAGGAATTTCGGACCGCTTGGCTGGTGACGGAGAAAAGGTAGCAGTCACACTAAAACTTTATACAGAGAACAACAGCCTTCCATTCGTTCGCTCCCCGGCCAGAGCTACAAACAATGGCACGGCCGCGGCTGTGGAATAGTGGAGCAACAGCAACACCTACAGCACCCTTACAGAATCCACTCCGGGCGGGTGTTTTTTTTTTTCCCCCTTTCTTTTTTCCTTCTTCTTCCTCTTTCTCTTCATTCTTTTTTTGCTTGTTTGTTTTTTTTTTTTTTTGTTTTGTTTTGTTTTTAAGTCTTAAAGAGCCCAGCTGACATACGTGGCACCTACCAGCGACCACTCCTATCAACATGAAAAGACAGAGGAATATGGTACAGACAAAAATCAACCGGACCAAGACAACACCTGAGAGGTAACCTGAAAGGATGGAAATGCAGAATCTTCCTGGAAAAGGATTCAGAATAAAAGTCATAACCATGCTGATGGATCTACAGAGAAATATGCAAGAGCTGAGGGAAGAAGTGAGGGAAGTCAGGAAAGACAATGCAGAAATGAGACAAGCCATCGATGGGCTTAGCACCAGAATGGACGAGATGCAAAAGACTGTTAATGGAATAGAAATCAGAGAACAGGAATACAGAGCAGCTGAGGAAGAGAGAGATAAAAGGATCGCTAGGAATGAAAGAATATTAAGAGAACTGTGTGACCAATCCAAACGGACCAATATTCGCATTATATGAGTACCAGAGGCAGAAGAGAGAGAAAAAAGGATACAAAGTGTCTTTGAAGAAATAATTGCTGAAAACTTTCCCTCGCTGGGGAAGGAAATAGTCTCACAGTCCACCGAAGCCCACAGATCTCCCAACACAAGGGACCCCAGGAAGACAACACCAAGTCACATAATAATTAAGATGGCAAAGATCAAAGATAAGGACAGAATATTAAAGGCAGTTAGACAAAGAAAAAAGATCACCTTCAAAGGAAAACCCATCAGACTAACATCAGACTTCTCAACAGAAACGTTACAGGCCAGAAGAGAATGGCATGATATATTTAACGCAATGAAACAGAAGGGCCTCGAACCAAGAATACTGTATCCAGCCCGATTATCATTTAAATATGACGAAGGGATTAAACAATTTCCAGACAAGTGAAAGCTGAGAGAATTTGCCTCCCATACACCACCTCTACAGGACATCTTAAAGGAACTGCTCTAGAGGGAAGCACCCCTAAGACTAAAAAGATTTCATGAGAGAAAATAAAATCATAGCAAACAAAACAGACCATCCAAATACTAACTAAAGGCAAAGAATAAAACACCTAGTATATAAAGAATGGAGGAGGGAGAAAAGGAAGGGAGAGAAATAAAGAAACATCAGACGCTGTTTACAATAACTTAACAAGAAAGTTAAGTTAGATTGTTAGATAGTTAAGAAGCAACCCCTGAACCTTTGGTAACCACGAATCTAAAGCCAGAAATGGCAAAAAGTACATATCTATTGATAATCACCCTAAATGTAAATGAACTGAATGCACCAATCAAAAGACACAGAGTAACAGAATGGATAAAAAAGCAAGACCCATCTATACACTGCCTACAAGAAACTCACCTCAAACGCAAAGATATCCCCAGACTAAAAGTGAGGGATGGAAAAAGATATTTCATGCAAACAACAAGGAGAAAAAAGCAGGCGTTGCAGTACTTGTATCAGACAAAATAGATTTCAAAACGAAGAAAGTAGCAAGAGATAAAGAAGGCATTACATAATGATAAAGGGGTCAATCCAACAAGAAGATATAACCATTATTAATATATATGCACCCAACACAGGAGCGCCGGCATATGTGAAACAAATACTAACAGAATGAAAGGAGGAAATAGACAGCAATGCATTCATTTTAGGTGACTTCAACACACCACTCACTCCAAAGGACAGTTCAACCAGACAGAAAATAAGTAAAGACACAGAGGCACTGAACAACACACTAGAACAGATGGACCTAACAGACATCTACAGAACTCTACACCCAAAAGCAACAGGCAGGATACACATTCTTCTCAAGTGCACATGGAACATTTTCCAGAATAGACCACATACTAGGCCACAAAAAGAACCTCAGTAAAGTCAAAAATATTGAAATTCTACCAATCAACTTCTCAGATCATAAAGGTATTAAACTAGAATTAAATTTTAGAAAAAAAACAAAAAGGCTCACAAATACATAGAGACTTAACAACATTCTCCTAATTAATCAATGGGTTAATGACCAAATCAAAACAGATATCAAAGAGTATATGGAGACAAATAACAACAACACAAAGCCACAACTTCTGTGGGACGCAGCAAAGGCAGTTCTAAGAGGAAAGTATATTGCAATCCTATCTAAAGAAAGAAGAACATTCCCAAATGAATAGTCTAAAGACAAAATTACTGAAATTGGAAAAAGAAAAACAAATAAGGCCCAAGTCACCAGAAGGAGGGACATAATAAAGCTCAGAGAAGAAATAAACAAAATTGAGAAGAATAAAACAATAGAAAAATCAATGAAACCAAGAGCTGGTTCTTTGAAAAAATAAACAAAACAGATAAACCCCTAGCCAGACTCATTAAGAGAAAAAGAGAATCTACACACATAAACACAATCAGAAATGAGAAAGGAAAAATCACGATGGATCCCACAGAAATACAAAGAATCATAAGAGAATATTATGAGAATCTATATGCTAACAAGTTGGAAAACCTAGAAGAAATGGACAACTTCTTAGAAAAATACAACCTTCCAAAACTGACCAAACAAGATACAGAAAAACTAAACAAACCAATCACCAGCAACAAAATTGAAGCGGTAATCAAAAAACTACCCAAGAACAAAACCCCCGGAGCAGATGGATTCACCTCTGAATTCTACCAGTCATGTAGAGAAGAAATAACACCCATACTCCTTAAAGTTTTCCAAAAAATAGAAGAGGAGGCAATACCTCCAAACTCATTCTATGAAGCCAGTATCACTCTAGTAACAAAACCTGGCAAAGACCTCACCAAAAAAGAAAACTACAGACCAATATCCCTGATGAACATGGATGCAAAAATACTCAACAAAATATTAGCAAACCGAATTCAAAAATACATCAAGAAGATCATACACCATGATCAAGTGGGATTCATCCCAGGGATGCAAGGATGGTACAACGTTCAAAATCCATCAATATCATCCACCACATCAACAAAAAGAAGAACAAAAACCACATGATCATCTCTATAGATGCTGAAAAAGCATTTGACAAAATTTAGCATCCATTCATGATTAAAACTCTCAACAAAATGGATATAGAGGGCAAGTAACCTCAACATCATAAAGGCCATATATGACAAACCCACAGCTAACATCATACTTAACAGCAAGAAGCTAAAAGCTTTTCATCTAAGATCGGGAACAAGACAGGGATGCCCACTCTCACCACTGTTATTCAACATAGTACTGGAGGTCCTATCCAGGCAATCAGACAAAACAAAGACATACAAGGCATCCAGCTTGGTAAAGAAGAAGTCAAATTGTCACTATTTGAAGATGACATGATATTGTACCTAGAAAACCCTAAAGACTCCACTTCAAAACTGCTAGAACTAATATCTGAATTCAGCAAAGTTGCAGGATACAGAATTAACACAGAAATCTGTTGCTTTCCTATACACTAACGAACTAACAGAAAGAGAAATCAGAAGAACAATTCCATTCACAATTGCATCAAAAAGAATAAAATACCTAGGAATAAACCTAACAAAGGAAGTGAAAGACCTGTACCCTGAAAACTACAAGACATTCCTAAGAGAAATTAAAGAGGACACTAACAAATGGAAATTCATCCCATGCTCTTGGCTAGGAAGAATAAATATTGTCAAAATGGCTATACTACCCAAAGCAATCTACAGATTCAATGCAATCCCGATCAAAATACCAACAGCATTCTTCAATGAACTGGAGCAAATAAATCTCAAATTCGTATGGAACCACAAAAGACCCCGAATAGCCAAAGCAATCCTGAGAAGGAGGAATAAAGCAGGGGGAATTACGCTCCCTGACTTCAAGCTCTACTACAAAGCCACAGTAAACAAGACAGTTTGGGATTGGTACAAAAACAGACCACAGACCAGTGGAATAGAATAGAAAATCCAAACATCAACCCAAACCATACAGTCAATTAATATTTGATAAAGGAGCCTTGGATACACAATGGGGAGATGATGGCCTCTTCAGCAGCTTGTGTTGGAAAAACTGGACAGCTACATGTAAGAGAATGAAACTGGACTACTGTCTAACCCCATACACAAAGGTAAACTCAAGGTGGATCAAAGACCTGAATGTAAGTCATGAAACCATAAAACTCTTAGAAAAAAACATAGGCCAAAATCTCTTGGACATAAACATGAGCGACTTCTTCATGAACATATCTCCCCAGGCAAGGGAAACAAAAGCAAAAATGAACAAGTGGGACTATATCAAGCTGAAAAGCTTCTGTACAGCAAAGGACACCATCAGTAGAACAAAAAGACACCCTACAGTATGGGAGAATATATTCATAAAAAATGTATCTGATAAAGGGTTGACATCCAAAATATATAAAGAACTCATGCACCTTAACAAACAGAAAGCAAATAATCCAATTAAGAAATGGGCAGAGGACATGAATAGACACTTCTCCAAAGAAGAAATTCAGATGGCCAACAGGCACATGAAAAGATGCTCCACATCGCTAATCATCAGAGAAATGCAGATTAAAACCACAATGAGATATCACCTCACACCAGTGAGGATAGCCGACATCCAAAACACAAACAACAACAAATGTTGGCGAGGATGTGGAGAAAAGGGAACCCTCCTACACTGATGGTGGGAATGCAAATTAGTTCAACCATTGTGGAAAGCAGTATGGAGCTTCCTCAAAAAACTCAAAATAGAAATACCATTTGACCCAGGAATTCCACTCCTAGGAATTTACCCTAAGAATGCAGCAACCCAGTTTGAAAAAGAGAGATGCACCCCTATGTTTATTGCAGCACTATTTACAATAGCCAAGAAATGGAAGCAACCTAAGAGTCCATCAGTAGATGAATGGATAAAGAAGAAATGGTACATATACACAATGGAATATTATACAGCCATAAGAAGAAAACAAATCCTACCATTTGCAACAACATGGATGGAGCTAGAGGGTATTATGCTCAGTGAAATAAGCCAAGCCGAAAAAGACAAGTACCAAATCATTTCACTCATATGTGGAGTATAAGAACTAAGAAAAAAAAAACTGAAGGAACAAAACAGCAGCAGACTCACAGAACCCAAGAATGGACTAATAGTTACCAAAGGGAAAAGGACTGGGGAGAATGGGTGGGTAGGGAGGGACAAGGGTGAAAAACGGGCATTATGATTAGCAGATGTAATGTTAGGAGGGCACGGGGAGGGCTGTACAACTCAGAGAAGACAAGTAGTGACTCTATAGCATCTCACTATGCTGCCGGACAGTGACTGAAATGGGGTTGGTGGGGGGGGACCTGATGAAGGGGGTAGTTTAATCACCATAATATTGCACATGTAATTGTAGATTAATGATACCGAAATAAACTATTTAAAAAAATACATGCATAATATCACTTGTACATCAAAATGACTGTTTCAGATTGATCATAGAACTTCCTACTACTGTTCTTAAGTGTGAAAAAATTGATTAATTAAAAAACTGGCAGAAATTTCTTTAACAGCAGCAAACAACGAAGGTAATTAATGTAATAAAGCTTAAAAAATGGTGGTCAAGGAAAGAAAGAAGGTTCTGGTGAGGAACAGAAAGGAATAAAAATATGCTCCCAACCACACCCTGTCACCGCTCCTCAGAAGCCATACTGTTGTATGAATGAGGTCCTGCAAATGCTCAACAAGAGCTCCAACCTGGAAAGAAGCAAACTGAGCACTTATTTGTACCTTTTTCTTCTAAGAAACAGTGGGAACAGCTGCTGGGGAGTAATGTTGAAGCAGGTGAAATAACAAAGAGGCTGACTCTCTAACAGAAACAAAAGATCTATGACTAAAACAATGAATAGGTGAAATAATACAAAGCTGGAGACTACCCCTCCATAGGAATGGAATATGCTCCTTAATTATGTAGAGTGAAATAAGACTGTTTAACAGAATCTCAGGAAAGAGAAGTATTTTAACAAAGACTGTACCGTATCTCAGCTCTTTTCCCTATACCCCTAACCTCTCTACCACTCACATCATTTCCTGAAGCCACAGAAAAATACATGGAATACAAAATAACCAACTCACATGTAGTTGGTCTCAAATACAGGAGGATGAGAGATAAAGGTTCATCTCTGGTATATAAAACCAAATGAAACAAGCATGAACATGACCAAAAGAATCAGCATGTCAGTTGTGCAAACATAACAAACAAAATGAAAGCAAGAAAAATGAATGCAAAAGACAAAGAACCTAACCTGAAAAAAGCATAACTCAAAAATGAAAAGAATTTCCTTCCCACTATGCAACAACTCTACAGCTATAAAACAACTCATTAAAATGTGAATTTAATAAAAATTCAGTGATGAGATGATAAGAACAAAATGAGATAAAAGAGGATATCATAAAGCTAAGAAAATAAATTGAGGACCAAATAACTTAATCACAAAATTAGTAAATTTAAAAATAGCAAAGAGCAGAATAGATGCCACTAAAAATCAAATTATTGACTTAGAGGAATAAATGTTTGAGATATTGAGTTACTTGGATGAAAAAGAAAATGATTGAGTTACAGAGAATCTGTCACTGGCTAATGCCTGAATAGCTCAAAAGTCTCTGTTTAGACCCATTTCTGTTTCAAGACCCTAAGGTTTCCAAAGCATCTAATGGCTTTCAAAGTTATTTTTCAGTGAAGTTCCAGGAAGAGATGCAGTTGCTAACTGTTCTAAACCAGTTTGGTCCACACTACGGGCACCATGCCTGCATAGCTGAATCAAGAAGTGTCCAAGAAGATAATGAATTACTTTATCTCGTTATCATAGTAAAATCCCCACCCACGGATGAGCTGTAGCACAAATCTAGGCACAATGATGTACATAGAAACATGTTTCAAACTGCACCTATGTGAGTTTACACCCTCCTCTACATGTGATATGACAAAATCTTCCCTTTCTAATACTCATTTCCTTGTCCCGATAAAAGAGACTTACTTTCCATTGCTCATGAAGCCACAGCTTTGTAAATGATACCCCTCGGCCTTCTTATTTGCTGCAAATAAAATTTACTTTGTGTGACAACTACTTCTAGTGAAGGTTTTTTATTTCAACTCACCAAGAAGCAAATTTATACCAAGTTGGTAACAAATCTAATAGAAGTAAAAGACAAACATGATTCAATGTAATTAATGTCTCTGAAATAGAAGACTGAACACGTGGCCGAAAGATGTATCCAAAGATATAAGGACTTATTGGTAAAGTAATTTCATTTAAAGATTTTAATATAAGATACAAAGGCTGAGAAAATATAACTTCTGAAACCCCAGTATAACAAGAGTAAAGGGATTTTAGAAGGCTAAAGAAGATGAAAAAGCAAACAGCAAAAAAGTTTGGAAGCAGGAAAGCAGGACAGTTTAACATACCTGAAACTGGATGCCAAGCCAGCAATGGGGAAAGCTGAGATGCAGACTGATTTGCACTACAAAACTCTTAAGAGTCAAGATTCAGCATCACCAAGTACATCTAGAAGTGAGACTAAAAACAGGGTTACTTGAGAATTTGTCCAAAAAGTAGTTAGATCCTCAGACTGTCTCCTTCAAACCTCACAATTCTAGCAAGAGACTGGAGCTTTATTCACAGAAGAGGGTAAAATCAGGGTTATATGGACTGGTGCACCTCTCATAGAATAGGTTGAAGGTACAATGGGGATTAAGTGAATGTATGTTTTGAGGGAAATCAGATATTTATCTTGCCACTCTTAAATTTGGACCAAAAAATGAATTTACCCTAAGAATGCAGCAGCCAAGTTTGAAAAAGACATATGCACCCCTATGTTTACCACAGCACTATTTACAATAGCCAAGAAATGGAAACAACATAAGTGTCCATCAGTAGATGAATGGATAAAGAAGATGTGGTACATATACACAATGGAATATTATTCAGCCATAGAAAGAAAACAAATCCTACTATTTGCAAAAACATGGATGGAGCTAGAGGTTAGGTATTATGCCCAGTGAAATAAGCCAGGCGGAGAAAGACAAGTATCAAATGATTTCACTCATCTGTGGAGTATAAGAACAAAGAAAAAACTGAAGGAACAAAACAGCAGCAGACTCACAGAACCCAAGAATGGACTAATCAGTTACCAAAGGGAAAGGGACTGGGGATGGTGGGTGGGAAGGGAGGGAGAAGGGGAATAAGGGGCATTACAATTAGCACGTATAATGTCGGGGTGGGTGGACACGGGGAAGGCAGTATAACACAGAGAGGACAAGTAGGGATTCTATAGCATCTTACTATGCTGATGGACAGTGACTGTAATGGGATATGTGGTGGGGACTTGATAATGGGGGGAGTCTAGTAATCATACTGTTGTTCATGTAGTTGTACATTAATGATAGCAAAAAAAATTTTTTTGGACAAAAAAAACAAGGATTACCATATCTAGAGGCCAGAACAGTTAAACAGGAAAAAAAATTATTAGGGGGAAAAAAACACAAATCATGCAAAGAGAAAACAACTTCAAGAAAGCTAACATTACTCAGAAATGTTTGAACATCTGAGTGCCACAGCTTTAGGAGCTAAGAATATAGCAGTGAATAAAACACATCAAAATCCTTGCCCTCATTGAGAAATGAGGGAATACTGCATTCATGACCCCAGATGCAGAATGCTACATTAAAATGGGGGCATTTAGAGAACAAGTGCTGATAGTAAAATGAAAAACTCAAAGATTGGAATGTTTTTTTTAATTTACAAAAAATGAAGAAATGATAAGAAAAATTTAAAAAGAACCAAGGAGGTCCAACATTTGAATATTAAGACTTCCAGAAAGAGAAAACAGAAAAAATGAAGCGGAAAGATACCATCAATGAAATGATACAAAACACATTTCCAGAATGAAAGGAGCTGTTTTTTCTAGACTGAAAGAAAACAGTGCCCAGCAAAATGCATAAATAGAAACATACCAAGGTTATCATTGTGAAATGTAAACCTAATGACAAAGAGAAGATCCTACAAGCTTCCAGACAGGTGGGGGAATACCATATATAAGGAATTAAAGCAGCTTTGAACTTCTTAACAGCAACACTAGAAACCTGTAATACAATGGAGGATGCTTTCAAAATTCTTAAATCTGTATCTAGTCAAAGTACCAATAAGTGTGAGAGTAGAATAAGAACTTTTTAAACATTTACCTTCCGTGCATCTGTTTTCAGAAAGCTGCTAGAGGATATATAACACCAAAACCCTGGTAGTAAATTAAGAAAGGCATAGAATATAGGAAAAAGAATCCCTCTGATGATGATGAAGGGAGAGTCCAGGATAACATCTTTGCACCCAGTATAGGTGGCAGCCAGACCAGAATGGAATAGTTCAAAAACCTTGGGAACAATTGCTTCAAGATTATCATATTTATTCTGATGAAAATGGCACAATACTTGATGTGTCTCAACATTTTCAGAGTTTTGAGCACTTGGTGGTTAGTTTTGGGTTGAATAAATATCTGGAAAACTAAGAAATGGGAAGACAATTTATAATGCCAAGGCAAACAACAAAAATATGCAGGAAAAAATTAATCATCAGTTACTGAAAAGCTCAGCTGTAATGTTTATATATGTATATAATGTCACCACTGACTCAATCTAACCAAAATTATGATAAAATTACTTTGGAATGGTGGGAGAGAAGGTTAGTCTTTTGGAAGCACAAGGGAGGAAAAGAAAGATAAACTTCTTCTTTCACAATTGAAAGCAAATACCTAAAGCCAAAGTCATAACTTAAACTTTGATTACTGAGATAACCAAAATAATGAAACAACTATATTGGGAAGGTAGGAGGTACAAAGTATAAGATGTATGTGGTGGGGACAGGGCTGGTGATGAAAGAAAGCTAAATCTTCATCTTCCATAGTGGGAAATCAATAGATAATGTCTGAAATGGAAGAACTAAGAAATATCAACATCCAAATATTATTAGAAATATAGATATAAATACCAAAAGGTTCTGCTAAAAAAATTGAAAGTGGGTGTGCTTTTGGGGACCAGAAAATGGGGAGGAGAGGGAATGAAGGACTGAAAATTTCCATTGTGTGCCTTGAGAAACTGTTTACTTCTATATGTGCACATGTAATTTCAATTTTACTTTTTTAATTACAGACAATATAAAATACCATAAAATGTCCTGAATCAAATAAAAATGCAAATTTTAAGAGTGTAGTATGTTCTAGAAGGTTTGGCCAGATTGTCCTAATAAACTTATTAAACTTTAACAATAAAGAAATAACTCTTCAAGTATCCAGAGGCAAAAAGAAGGTCACTTACATGAGAAGAAAAATTAAGCTTACCTTCAGGTTCTTCACAACATTCAAGCCCAGAGAAACAATATCTACTGAGTTCTCAGGGAAAGAAAATGGGACTCAAGAATACTATAAGCAATGAAGATATAATTCAAATATAAAAACAACAGGAAGACATTCTCAGACATGAAAGGACTCAAGAATATAGCACCTATAGCCCTTTTGGGGGGAAAAAAGCCTCGACAGTGAAGGCAGCCAAGAATTGGATCAATATTAAGAGTTCGGTAACAGACAATCCAGGGTATTCATAAAACAAATGTGGTCTTTCCTTAAAAAAAAAAACTAAGTTCTTACGCTGAGATAGTAACAGTTAATTCTGGAAAGTGGAAGTGTGGATGATGCCTGTGCCCCACTCCTAAAGATTCTTTCCTAATTGGTCTGGCATAGGACATGCATTTTTAAAAAGCTCCTTGGGTGAATTTAATGACCAATGTTGAAAACCACTGTACTAGACACTCCCGTTCAACTTATCAGTTTGTAGCCCAATAGCACTGCTCTATGTAGTTGGTGAAGGGGTAGGCATTTGGGCTATCAGAATCTAAAGGAATTCTCCAGCTCTCCAGGAGTAAATGGAACTAATGAAAATGGATCCTGCACCTGCAACCACTGCTTGGCGCTCTGATTCTCATTCTCCAGGGGTGGCAAGCCATATCCATAGGGGAAGGAGAGGGCTCCAGCTAGTGTCAGCAACATCTGTGCAACACCACAGACATGTTTGCAGGACCATATAAACCCTAGAATACTCAAATGGCAGCCCACTAGATTTATGGTGTTGCAGTCAGGCGTAATAATATGACTGATATTTGAGCACTCAGGGATGGGAGATCCTGGAGAATTAAATGGTATGTCACTTAAAAGTATTTAATTATTTGTCTCCCTCTTATAAGAACCCTTGTAATTACATTAGGCCCCACCAGGATAATCTAGAATAATTTACTCAATCTCAAAATCCTTAACTTAATCACATGAGATAACATGTCACAGATTCCAGGGATTTGGATGTGGACATCTTTGAGGGGCCATTATCTGACTACCACAGTCCTCTTAGTTTTATTTTTTCCCCGTGTTGGTGATTTTTTTTTTGTATCGTTAATGTACAATCACTTGAACAACATTATGGTTACTAGACCCCCTATTATCAAGTCCCCCCCCACATGCCCCACTACAGTCACTGTCCATCAGCGTAGTAAGGTGCTAGAGAATCATTACTTGTCTTCTTTATAAATACTGCCTTTCCCGTGTCCCCCACTGCTGCATTACATGTGCTAATCATAATGCCCCTTTTCCCCCCTTATCCCTCCTTTCCCACCCATCCTCCCCAGTCCCTTTCACAGTCCTCTCAGCTTTTTAACATGATTTTCAATAGCTGTATACTTACAATTCATATGAATATATGCCATCATTTCGTTAACTTTATCCAGTATTGTGCACTTTAGATTGTTTCTAATTACCTGGCACTTGATTTTTAAGTTGGTTTTATTAAGGCATCATTTACATACAGCAAAATTTACTCTTTGTAGTATATAGTTTTCGGTAATTTGTTAAAACTAAGTGCAAATGCTGCATGTGTCTATGGTTCCTGTAATGATACGCTCTCATATTAGCTCACACTCAACCTTTAAAAATTTAAGAATTTTCTGAATTCTTACCCATTTGTGTGGCAGCCCTGATTCCCTTCCATGCTGTGCTGTTAGAGTTCCTGCTACTCAGTTACCTGTGATGAGTTCAAGAAAAGTTATGGTTTTGTACATTATTCAGTTTTTTCTCTTTTTTTTCACATTAAAAAATTTTTTTTATTGAAATATAGTGGTTTCATATTTTTAAAATTTAGTGATTAGTCAATTATATACATTATTAAATGCTCATCATGTTAAGTGTAGTTACCATCTATCACCATAGTTTTTTCTTATGTTAGGATGAAAGTAGCTCTCTTGCCAAATTTAAAAATCCTGCACAGAAGACAGAAGTCCTAAATTTTTTTTTTTGAAGTACCATTGATGTATGATCTTGTGTTGGTTTCAAATGTACAACACAGTGCTTCAGCAGTTACCCGTATTAATAAATCCTCATCCCACTAGTGCAGTTACTATCTATCAGCATAGAAAGATGTTACAGAATTATTGACTATATTCTCCATGCTGTACTACTGTCCCCATGACCTAAATTTATTTTTTAATTGAATAAATTTGACAAGCAACATTGTGTAAGTTTTAAGGTTGAGATATAATTGAGATATAATTCACACAAGATGCAATTCGCCCATTCATTGATTTAGTAATTTTTAATATAGTCACAGAATTGTGTTGCCTTTACCACAATCAATTTCTGGAGGATTATTACTACCCCAGAAAGAAACCCAGAACCCATTAAGCCACTCCCTATTTCTCTCTAATCCTCCCTCTCCCACCAGGCAACCACTAATCTACTTTATGTCTGTGTGCATATGCCTATTCTGGACATTTCATATAAATGTAATCATCCCAATAAGGCCTTTTGTGACTGGCTTCTTTCACTAAGCATAATTTTGTTTCTTTGTTTCTTTGTTTTATTAAGGTATCATTGATATACAATCTTATGAACATTTCACATGAGCAACACTGTAGTTTCAACATTCACCCATACTATCAAGTCCCGCCCATCCACCCATTGGAATCACTATCCATCAGTGTAGTAAGAACTTAGCATAATGTTTTGAAGGATTGTCTGTGTAGTTGCTCATATCAGTACTTAATTCCTTTTTATTATTGAATATGTTGTTTAGGTACATCACAGTTGAGTTATCCATTATTTATCAGGCAATGTTGGCCCTTGATTTTCTTATTTTATTTTGGTATCATTAATGTACAATCACTTCAACAACATTATGGTTACTAGACTCCCTATTATCAAGACCCCCCCATATACCCCATTACGGTCACTGTCCATCAGCACAGTAAGATGCTATAGAATCATTACTTGTCTTCTCTGTAAATGTTGCCTTTCTCATGTCCCCCCCTCCCAGCTACATTACATGTGCCAATCATAATTCCCCTTTTAGCCCCTTAACCCTCCCTTCCAACCCATTCTCCCCAGTCCCTTTCCCTTTGGTAACTGTTAGTCCGTTCTTGGGTTCTGTGAGTCTGCTGCTGTTTTGTTCCTTCAGTTTTTTCTTTGTTCTTATACTCCACAGATGAATGAAATCATTTGATACTTCTCTTTCTCTGCCTGGCTAATTTCACTGAGCATAATACCCTCTAGCTCCATCCATGTTATTGCAAATGGTGGATTTGTTTTCTTCTTATGGCTGAATAATATTCCATTGTCTATATGTACCACACCTTCTTTATCCATTCATCTACTGATGGACTCTTAGGTTGCTTCCATTTCTTGGCTATTGTAAATGGTGCCACGATACACATAGGGGTGCATATGTCTTTTTCAAACTGGGCTGTGGCATTCTTAGGGTAAATTCCTAGGAGTGGAGTTCCTGGGTCAAATGGTATTTCTATTTTGAGTTTTTTGAGGAACCTCCATACTGCTTTCCACAATGGTTGAACTAATTTGCAGTCCCACCAGCAGTGTAGGAGGGTTCCCTTTTCTCCACATCCTCGCCAACATTTGTTGTTGTTTGTCTTTTGGATGTTCGCCATCCTAACTGGTGTAAGGTGATATCTCATTGTGGTTTTAATTTGCATTTCTCTGATGATTGGCGATGTGGCATCTTTTCATGTGCCTGTTGGCCATCTGAATTTCTTCTTTGGAAGAGTATCTGTTCAGATCCTCTGCCCATTTTTAATTGGCTTATTTGCTTTTTGTTTCTTGAGGTGCATGAGCTCTTTATATATTTTGGATGTCGAACCCTTAATGGATATGTCCTTTATGAATATATTCTCCCATACTGTAGGATGTCTTTTTGATCTACTGATGGTGTTCTTTGCTGAACAGAAGCTTTTTAGTTTGATATATTCCCACTTGTTCATTTTTGCTTTTGTTTCCCTTGCCCAGGGAGATATGTTAATGAAGAAGTTGCTCATGTTTATGTCCAAGAGATTTTTGCCTATGTTTTTTTCTAAGAGTTTTATGGTTTCATGACTTACATTCAGGTCTTTGATCCATTTTGAGTTTACTTTTGTGTATGGGGTTAGACAATAATCCAGTTTCACTCTCTTACATGTAGCTGTCCAGTTTTGCCCACACCAGCTGTTGAAGAGGCTGTCAGTTCCCCATTGTATATCCAAGGCTCCTTTATCATATACAAATTGACCATATATGCTTGGGTTTATATTTGGACTCTCTATTCTGTTCCACTGATCTATGGGTCTGTTGTTGTGCCAATACCAAATTGTCTTGATTACTGTGGCTTTGTAGTAGAGCTTGAAGTCAGGGAGCGTAATTCCCCCTGCTTTATTCTTCCTTCTCAGGATTGCTTTGGCTATTCGGGGTCTTTTCTCATTCCGTAAGAATTTTAGAACCATTTGCTCTACTTCATTGAAGAATGCTGTTGGTATTTTGATAGGGATTGCATTGAATCTGTAGTTTGCTTTAGTCAGGATGACCGTTTTGACAATATTAATTCTTCCTAGCCAAGAGCATGGGATGAATTTCCGTTTATTAGTTTCCTCTTTAATTTCTCTCATGAGTGTCTTGTAGTTTTCAGAGTATAGGTCTTTCACTTCCTTCGTTAGGTTTATTCCTAGGTAATTTATTATTTTTGATGCGATTGTGAATGGAATTGTTTTCCTGATTTCTCTTTCTGCTAGTACACCATTAGTGTATAGGAATGCAACAGATTTCTGTGTATTAATTTTGTATCCCGCAACTTTGCTGAATTCAGATATTAAATCTAGTAGTTTTGGAGCGGATTCCTTAGGGTTTTTTATGTACAATATCATGTCATCTGAATTTCCATTTATTAGTGTCCTCTTTAATTTCTCTCATGAGTGTCTTATAGTTTTCAGAGTATAGGTCTTTTACTTCCTTCATTAGGTTTATTCTTAGGTATTTTATTCTTTTTGATGCAGTTGTGAATGGAATTGTTTTCCTGATTTCTCTTTCTGTTAGCTCATCGTTAGTGTATAGGAAAGCAACAGATTTCTGTGTGTTAATTTTGTATCCTGCAACTTTGCTGAATTCAGATATTAGTTCTAGTAGTTTTGGAGTGGAGTCTTTAGGGTTTTTTATGTACAGTATCATGTCATCTTCAAATAGTGACAATTTGACTTCTTCTTTACCAATCTGGGTACCTTGTATTTCTTTGTTTTGCCTGATTGCTGTGGCTCGGTCCGCCAGTACTATGTTGAATAACGGTGGGGAGAGTGGGCATCCCTGTCTTGTTCCCGATGTTAGGTGAAAAGCTTTCAGCTTCTCGCTGTTAAGTATGATGTTGGCTGTGGGTTTCTCATATATGGCCTTTATTATGTTGAGGTACTTGCCCTCTATACCATTTTGTTGAGAGTTTTTATCATGAATGGATGTTGAAATTTGTCAAATGCTTTTTCAGCAACTATGGAGATGATCATGTGGTTTTTGTCCTTCTTTTTGTTGATGTAGTGGATGATGTTGATGGATTTTTTAATATTGTACCATCCTTGCATCCCTGTGATGAATCCCACTTGATCATGATGGATGATCTTTTTGATGTATTTTTGAATTCGGTTTGCTAATATTTTGTTGAGTATTTTTGCATCTATGTTCATCAGGCATATTGGTCTGTTATTTTCTTTTTTGGTGGGGTCTTTGCCTCGTTTTGGTATTAGAGTGATGCTGGCTTCATAGAATGAGTTTGGAAGTATTCCCTCCTCTTCTATTTTTTGAAAACTTTAAGGACAGTGGGTATTATGTCTTCTCTATATGTCTGATAAAATTCAGTGGTGAATCCATCTGCTCCGGGGGTTTTGTTCTTGGGTAGTTTTTTGATTACCGATTCAATTTCGTTGCTGGTGATTGGTCTGTTTAGTTTCTCTGTTTCTTGCTTGGTCAGTCTTGGAAGGTTTTATTTTTCCAAGAAGTTGTCCATTTCTTCTATGTTTTTCAGCTTGTTAGCATACAGATTTTCATAGTATTCTCTAATAATTCTTTGTATTTCTGTGGGGTCTGTCATGATTTTTCCTTTCTCATTTCTGATTCTGTTTATGTGTGTGGATTCTCTTTTTCACTTAATAAGTCTGGCTAGAGGTTTATCTGTTTTGTTTATTTTTTCAAAGAACCAGCTCTTGGTTTCATTGATTTTTTCTATTATTGTATTCTTCTCAATTTTATTTATTTCTTCTCTGATCTTTATTATGTTCCTCCTTCTGCTAACTTTGGGCCTCATTCGTTCTTCTTTTTCCAATTTCAATAATTGTGACTTTAGACTATTAATTTGGGATTGTTCTTCCTTCTTTAAATAGGCCTGGACTGCAATATACTTTCCTCTTAGAACTGCCTTTGCTGTGTCCCTCAGAAGTTGGGGCTTTGTGCTGTTGTTGTCATTTGTCTCCGTAAGTTGTTGATCCCTGTTTTAATTTGGTCATTGATTCATTGATTATTTAGGAGCATGTTAAGCCTCCATGTGTTTGTGAGCCTTTTTGTTTTCTTTGTACAATTTATTTCTAGTTTTACACCTTTGTGATCTGAGAATATGGTTGGTAGAATTTCAATATTTTTGAATTTACTGAGGTTCTTTTTGTGGCCTAGTATGTGGTCTATTCTGGAAAATGTTCCATGTGCACTTGAGAAGAATGTGTATCCTGCTGCTTTTGGGGGCAGAGTTCTGTAGATATCTGTTAGGTCCATCTGTTCTAATGTGTTGTTCAGTGCCTCTGTGTCCTTACTTATACTCTGTCTGGTTGATCTGTCCTTTGTAGTGAGTGGTGTGTTTAAGTCTCCTAAAATGAATGCATTGCTTTCTGTTTCCTCCTTTAATTCTGTTAGTATTTGTTTCACATATGCTGGTGCTCCTGTGTTGGGTGCATATATATTTATAATGGTAGTATCCTCTTGTTGGACTGACTCCTTTATCATTACGTAATGTCCTTTTTTATCTCTTGTTACTTTCTTTGCTTTGAAGTCTATTTTGTCTGATACAAGTACTGTAACTCCTGCTTGTTTCTCCCTATTGTTTGCATGAAATATCTTTTTATATCCCTTCACTTTTAGTCTGTGTATATCTTTGGGTTTGAGGTGAGTCTCTTGTAAGCAGCATATAGATGGGTCTTACTTTTTTATCCATGCTATTACTCTGTGTCTTTTGATTGGTGCATTCCGTCCATTTACATTTAGGGTGATTATCAATAGATATGTACTTATTGCCATTGCAGGCTTTGGATTCGTTTTTACCAAAGGTTCAAGAGTTGCTTCTTTACTATCTAACAGTCTAACTTAACTCTCTTATTAAGCTTTTTTGAACACAGTCTGATAATTCTTTATTTCTCTTCTTTCTTATTCTTCCTCATCCATTCTTTATATGTTGGATGTTTTATTCTATACTCTTTTGTGTTTCCTTTGACTGTTTTTGTGGATAGTTGACTTTATTTTTTGCCCCTAGTTAGTATTTGGATGGTCTGCTTTCTTTGCTGTGATTTTATTTTCTCTGGTGACATCTATTTAGCCTTAGGAGTGCTTCCATCTACAGCAGTCCCTTTAAAATATCCTGTAGAGGTGGTTTGTGGGAGGCAAATTCCCTCAGCTTTCACTTGTCTCGGAATTGTTTAATCCCTCCCTCAAATTTAAATTTTAATCGTGCTGGATACAGTGTTCTTGGTTCAAGGCCCTTCTGTTTCATTGCATTAAATATATCATGCAATTTTCTTCTGGCCTGTAAGGTTTCTGTTGAGAAGTCTGATGGTAGCCTGATGCGTTTTCCTTTGTAGGTGATCTTTTTTCTCTCTCTGGCTGCCTTTAATACTCTGTCCTTGTGTTTGATCTTTGCCATTTTAATTATTATATGTCTTCCTTGGGTCCCTTGTGTTAGTAGATCTGTGGGCTTCCATGGTCTGAGAGACTATTTCCTTCCCCACCTTGGGGAAGTTTTCAGCAATTATTTCTTCAAAGACACTTTCTAGCCTTTTTTCTCTCTCTCCTTCTGGTACTCCTATAATGCAAATATTGTTCCGTTTGGATTGGTCACACAGTTCTCTTAATATTCTTTCATTCCTAGAGATCCTTTTATCTCTCTCTGCCTCAGCTTCTCTGTATTCGTCTTCTCTGATTTCTATTCCATTAACAGTCTCTTGCACCTTGTCCAGTCTGCTCTGAAGCCCTTCTGTTATCTCCCTCCAGATTTTATCCCTTAGCTCTTGCATATTTCTCTTTAGGTCCATCAGCATGGTTATGACTTTTATTTTGAATTCTTTTTCATGAAGATTGTTTATATCTATCCCACCAGGCCCTCTCTCTGGGGTTGTCTGAGTGATTTTTGACCGGACCAGTTTCTTCTGCCTTTTCATGGTGACTGAAGTGGTCGCAGGCAGGTGGCACATGTGTCAGCTGGGAGAACAAAGTCCCTTCCTGCTTGTTGTTCGCCTTGCCCTTCTCACAGCCTGTTCCAGTTAACCCACACACCAGGAGGCAGCCTCTGGGAGCCAGTCCCCTGAGCTGCCATGGGGTGTGGCAGCCATGCCAGGTGTGTTCTCTTGCGAGGACGGCACCCCTTCGTGCCTTCTGGACCTTGCTCCATCTTCCACTGCCTGTGCCGGTTACCCGCACACTGGGAGGCCGTCTCTGGGATAATCCCCGGAGCTGCCATGGGGGGGGCTGCCCAGTGCTCAGAATTTTGAAGGGTCCTCAAATGATCATGAAGCATACTTATTTCCTCAGACAACTTCTAAACATGTTAGAGAGACAGGACCAACACTGTAATAGAAAACCAACCACCATCTACTTGTTGGATTGCATTAGAGAAAATTACATAAATATTTCAGACTGTAAGGCTCTTTAAAAATTACAGTTATCACAGTAAATGAGAAAAGTTTTACCACATTGGGTAGATGGTTAATTTGGGAGGTAGTGGTACATCAGTGGAATCATTTAATATCACAGTGTCTTTTAATGTTGCTTGAGTTGGAGCTCCACGCAAGCTCTAAGTTCTTAAGAGAAGTATTCATAAATTCAAATCATATTTGTCTTCCTGATAAACTCTGAAATTGATACTAAGTTCTTGATATCTCTGTTATCAGAAGACTATGAGGTCAACTGCCATTTCATAACAGAGAAATATTCCCTATATTCTTGTATTTGTAGTCTTGTGATGTTGTCAAAATAAACCTCTTTCCCAAGTATGAAGTGAAGCCTCAGAGATACTAGGATTTTCTCCTTTAACTTTGGTGGTCATGGCCATCGCAGAGAGCCTGCTTTTCCTAGGACATCAGGAAAAGAGGGTGGTGGTGGTGTGGTGGTAATGATAGCAGCTGTTTTTCACATTTTGTTATCAGGCATTATTCTAAAGGTTTTGTATAATCCTTACAATAATCCTATGAAGTAGATACTACTATATGCCATTTTACAAATGGGGAAATGGAATGAAGATTTAGTTAGAAATAAGAAGTCCCAGTAAATATTCATTGAATGAGCAGGAAATAACCTAGTGACCAGCTGTGATTAAGGGTCTATAATCGAGGGCTTTAGCACTTTGTGATGAATGTTGAGGTATAAAACAAGAACTGGCAAACTTTTCTGTAAGGGCAAATAGTAAAAATTTAGACTTTGCAGACCGTATTGTCTCTTGCACTTACTCAACTCTGCTGTTACAGCTCAAAGCATCTGTATATATGTAACAAAAAAGTGTGGCTGTGTTCCAATAAAACCTTATTCACAAATTAGGCAGCAGGCCCATCCAACTGACTGGCTGTAGTTTGCCAGCCCCAGGGCAGTTCTTTTTTTTTTTCCTCCATAAAGAGTAGCTATTATGGGACCTCATTAACACAGCTTGTTTCGTACAATAGTCAGGATATGGCTGACTGGATCTGGAATTCTGCGTATGAGTAAAAGAGTAAGGGGTTTGTTAATGGTTTTTCTCTTTTTTTCTAAATTTGTTTACCAAAATCAAATTTTAGGAAATGGGAGGGGGCATTTCTTTGTATTTCAGAAAAGCTCACCATAAAATGCAATTAAATAATACCCAAGTGTGTTAAAATTTTGATCTTATTTGTAAATATTTAAGAATCATAGATTGCCACAGCTGCAATGTCATTTAGTCCAGTCCCCTATATTTCAGATAATGATACTGAAAGCCAGAGGAAGAATGGTCTGTTCCATATCATTTATTTGATTAGGGACAAAGATGGGCCTTTTCCATTAGTGTTTTTCCCTCTTAGCTGTTGAGCTCACAGCCTTGGGTAAGCACTGGGACCATTAAGACAGATCTTCTACCAGTTTCCTAAGACTAGGTTGCGTTCTTGGTTGTTGGCAGATCTTTTCCCACCATTCTTCTTCCTTGTAATCTATACCCCAGTGATTCAGGATCTTTGGTGTGTAGTTGTAATAGGGCAGCTGGATGGATAAATGAGCAGTAAAAATGTTCTTCTCCTCAATTCCTATCACCCTCTGGGGTATTGTGTTCCTCCTGGCCCTAGTGAGATGGTGGGTAAAAGCTAATTAGATTCAGATTTTTCAAGCATTTTTGAATATGAGAATATAATACAACTTTTTTTTTTTGAATTTCTGAAGGTGGGAGCTAGTTCCTATTGGGTAAACACTAAAATTATCTTGGAAAAAGCTTTTGTGTATATAGGAGAGCCAGAAACCTCGTGTTTTAAAGTTTTCTTATTTTTGTACTGGTTGTAGGAGAAAAAGACCGTGATAATGGAATATACATCCATTGTTTTCTCCCCTTCTGAGAGGATGAAGTGTATGCATGATCACAAGGAAAAGGTTCTGTTTTGCTGGGCCTCAAGCATATTTGGTCCTGGAAAGTGGTATAGCATAAGATACTTGCTGGATTAGAGTCCTGCTATGCCTGTAGTCAGGCACAGAGGCAGTCTCCCCGCCAGCCTTAGCCATCAGTCAGTACTCATAACTACTTCAAGACACCGAGATTCTTAACTACCTCAGTGGATTGGGAGAAAGTACAACACCTTTCCTACATGTCAAATTAATGGATTAACAAGTTGGACAGGCATTATACGTAGTAGAAAAGAATGTTACTGTTAGAAAGAGCATGGTACTGGGAATTCAAGTCCAGAGAATTTGGAATTTAGTCTTAAGACAAACCAGCTATATGACCTTGAGCAAATCACTTTGCTTCTCTAAGCCTCAGTTTCCCCAACTAAAATTGGATTAATTTTCTTTAAAGAACACCCTCCAGCTCTAAAATTCCTGTTTTATTTCTGAAAGACATGTGTTTTTAATAATTCATAAGTAAAACATATTTGTGCCAAATATTTAATAAGAAAATCATGTAACTTTTCTCCAATGTTATGCTGTTTTGAACACAAGTCAAGGTTTTACTGGAAGGGTAATGAAAACATTAAAACAAGTTTCTAAAGGATATCTTTTAAAATGAAATAAAATGTCCACATGTTCATCTTGGAAAGTTTGGACATTTATATCTGGAAAGTCAAACCCTTAAAGATCATGGCCAGATCTGTATTTCCAGGACTACAGATGATGAGAAATGGATTTACATTCTTGATTACTTTCCCAATGGTATGGAGAATCTTGAAAAAACTATCTAAATTAGTAGCTTTTTGCAGGGTGGGGTGCAGAGGGACTTGTGGAAGTCAGGATCAAGAACTTCCCAAGGTGTCTTATCCAGCATAGGCACTGAGACTTTTATTCTTATTCTTCTATACTTTTAACTCTCACTCTGTAAATTGATACAGATTGGTTATTTGTAAAAGAACCCCCATGTCAGTATCCTTAAGTCTTTTCTTTTGGACTGGCTACAGCCTTCAGAGAAAAATCTTCAAACCCTTTTCGAGGTGGATAAAAGCCATACTGCCCATTCCTATTCATTTCCAGGCTTCTGCAATACAAATCTGGTTACCACTTATCTTTCCTATGGCTGGTTAAGGATTCAGCTTTCTTAGATATGCTAAATCTCTTACCACCATCCTTCCCCTTTCAAGCTTCAAAATTTTGTTACCATCTGTCTTGCCAATGGGTTTCAGCACCAGACAAGTTCACTATGTATTCAGTGAGACCAAGGAATGACAATGGAACATTCTTGGGATGAAAGGGTTTATTACCCAGCTTGTTCTCCTGGCAATAGGTCGAGAATTACGTCTACCTCCAACAGTCTGCAGGTTTGTAATCTTCCTTGTCTCTGCCTTCGCTCAGAGCACTGGGCAGAGCTCTTTATATAGTGACTCAGTCAATAATAGCTAACTGCCTATGGGTGAGGAAGCAGAAGCCTATCAGCAAGCTAGTTACATCATCAACTAGTTTAGGTTCAGGTGAGGATCCTGGCCATAGGAACCTTCACTTTATCCACACTCCACTCCTCCAGGATTCTCGCTTCACAGTCTACACACTCTCAATCTTCCACAGTGGTCCCTGTGTGAGAAAGCTGGAGTACTGTAACCGGATTCCACAACAGCAACAGAGGATAACAGCAACATAGAGATAATAACAAAAATTAAGATACAATAAGATTTTGATACAGGTAACAAAAATTATAATAATCCTCAAGCCTGAGGAGGTTATTTCAACTATATTCAAAACCAGTTCTACTCAGATGAGTTCATGACTCACATTTAGTAGTGGTGTGGATAGGGAACTCCATGCACCTCAGCAAGTAGCAGTTTTTTTTGTTTTGCTAGGGTGTGTGCCCAATCCACAAAGACCTTAAGGGCCAT
>JAVSCE010009060.1:0-88778 GCA_032199065.1 Smutsia gigantea
CAGAATGTAATATCCTGCAGCCTTTAAAAAGAATGAGAAAACCCTCTAAACAGTGACGTAAAGGAAGACAGCTGGTGGTCACAGACTATGGAACATTTTGTTGAAGAAAGGAAGGTGATATGGAGACATGTTTATATTTTTTTGCATTTACAGAAACAGATACTAGAAAGACACAAAGATTGAGTTAGAAGAAAGTGGTTTCCTACAAAGGTAGGAAGAAACAAGCAGATAAGGACTGGGGTAGGAGTTAGACTTCCCAGTGTATTCATTTTCATATCATTTTGATTTTTTACATGTGAATGTGTTATCTGTTCATAAAATTAAATTAAGATATATTTATTGATTAGCTGCTGTGGAGAAAGCCCTATACAGTTCAGTACTACAATAACACCTTCCAGCCAGCTGCAATGAATATTTCCAGCCAGTTACAATGAGCATCTCCATAAATGTATGTTTTCACTTGTTTCTGCATTGGTTGGTGGGGGTCAGGGGAGGAAGGGTTTTTAAGTTAGATTGGAGTAAAGGGTCTCATTTTTTAATTTGTACCTACTGCCTCTGAGGGCCTAGCAAGAATATGATCTTAGGGTAGACAGAACACATATGGACAAAAAGATAACTATCAACAGTGCAGGAGGATGCTAAAAAAATACAGATGGAAAAATGTTCTAGATCAGAAGAGAGAAGAATCCTGTGGATAAACTAGGCCAGAAAGGCTGCCAGGGGAAGCAAAATCTGAGTTGGTTTGTGGGTTTCATATAAATTAAAACTTTTTCACAAAAAAGTTCTTCTACAGGATTTTTTCTGTAGAAAAGTTTTTTCAGAACCATCCTGATTATATTGATTTTTCTGAAGTAGGATGAGAAGTGGGGGAGGTAGGAAGGGCTCAATTACCAAAAAGTGAGTAACACTGCAAAATTAGTTTTTCCTGGTCATCTTAGTCCTTCCCTAAACAAAAGTAGTAGACAGAAATAAGAGCTAGATTGAAACTCATAGTTTAAAAATGCTCATTTCTTTATTCTATTCCTTTCCAATTTAAAACTTTACATCATCTCAGGAAACTTTTCTCTTTGATAGCTTCCACAGACATTTTCTCTTCATGGGCTGGCCAGAATCAGGAGAGGAATTTAGTTTTTGTTCCAGTCCCACACTTGCAAGGAAGTTTCACTTTATAAATGCTCTCTGGGCTGCAGCAACTAAAAGAGGAAACACACCCTTGAAGAAGAAACTGGCACCACTCTCAGGACAGGCCCCAGCACAGCCAGCCTACCCCTGAATGCCTCCCGTGGGGAACTCTCTACCCCTGTCATCATGACTCACCTCTGTCAGAAGTTCCTGTGTGAGATGGAAAAATCTCATATCTTCAAGCCCCCGGGGTTCTAGTCATAGCCTCAGAACTCTGCAGACAACACAAATTCATCTCACACGAGTTAAGCTAGTCACTCCAGAAGAATCACCCTGCCTTACATCAATTTGGAGGCAGAGTTGGGGAGGAGGTGGAGTGGGGAAAAGTAGTGAATAGTGTTTTGATGTTGTTCGTTCTTATGGTTCTAAACAAACCTGTATCACTTTTGCATTTAAAATAATTAGGTAAGGATATTTAGATTAATTGCAAGATAGGATATTACAATATACTATGTTAAATGTACTACTTAATCATCTAACTGACCAAATTCACTTGAAAAATAACATATTCAGGAGTGTATCTGAAACACATAAAATGACAAGAAGAACTGTCTTCTAAGACACTCTGGAAGGTTTCCATAACCCCCATTATTGTAGGACTAAGGTGCTCAAAGAAATAACATATAGTGTGATAAACAGGAGACAAGCCACCTTCACTTCCACCAGAGTTATGACCACACAGAAATTAGGTTTTTGAATACTTCTCATGGAGAATAAGAATTATTTTGAATAAAGTGCTGTCACCTACCTTAGTAGTACCCAAAGCGAGTTTTATGGCTCTGTAGGGAAAGAATTAGCCTACTCACTTGGAAATTTAGTGGCGTTTGGAATGCAGAAAGTGACAGTGAGGTTGGAAATGGATTGGCTTTAGGGCTTGTTCTGCTATATAAATAATTGTGAACCTTTTCCAACATGAAGTAATGCAAAATGAAAAAAAAAATCCATCCCTAGAGTACAAAATTACCTCATAACCCAATTTGCATTTCTCCACTCCAAGCATATTTTCTGCAATTTCTACTTAGAGGGCGAAAGCTGCTGAATGATAATTAATTTTAACAAGCATGTGGCAGACTGAGCTGGACAGTACACAAGCTGCCCTGCACCAAGTATGAATTTGAACTGGGTTTTTTTTTAATACTCTTTTTGGCACAATAACATTATTTAGGCATTTAAAATTATCTATATAGCAATTTTGTTCTTTTTTTCTTCATATGGATTTTTTTCTTTTAACTCTACTCAAATAAACAAGCAGTTTGTAAAAACTGTTAAGAAATGTGGGAGATAATTAGATCTTGTATAGCAAAACTAGAAGGGTATTAGGTATTTGCTATTCATCAAAGGGATCACTTGTTTTTCTTCTTGTTTTCCCCTGTGTTCAGAAAAGAAATGTGTACATATCCTGACTTAAAATATATAGTTCATTAGTGGAAAAAGTGCTTTAGAAGTAAATCCTTATATCATTTCCCATGCAGTATTTTCATTCTTTTCTTAAAGCACTACTTGGTAAAAGCAAATGATAGTCTCGAGGAGTGACCAGCAATGTTCAGGCACTATTTCTCTTTTATATCCCTGCACATGGAATATGGGCAAGCAAAAAATGAGTCATTTCTGAGTAGGAAAATATATTTTGAGAGAACTAATACTATGATTTGATAGTAATAACTTACCTCTCATCGACCCATCTACTTATTGTTCTACACTAAGTTATTTATGCATGTCTGCATACTTATAATTTATATGAAAAATTACAAAATCTTAATTATGACAAAAGATATTCTGTAATTTCCCAGGCAAGCTACTAAAATGATGAATATATCTCTATGTATATTAAGATGAAAAATTTATGGGATGACAATCCATTGCTTCCCACATTTATGAGAGCAGACTTACTGCCTGTGACTCAGGTGCTCGCTCTCACAAGAAGTACTAATTAACCTTTGTGATAACAACTCATCAAATTCCATTACTTCTATAAAGGCAAACTCTCTCAACTTTCATAATCAAAATTTAAACATATTATTAATGCTATGGGTACAAATACAGGCTAAAAATAATGAGTCTGGATGTCTTAGCCTTTCCTTTTGGCATTATGTGAAATGTTTTATTCTATCTAGAAATCTTGATGCATAAGTGGCCTGTTGTTTCTGCCACCTACAAATTCAATTAACATTCAAATTAAGCTTTTCCTTACTAACATCACTTAATCGTATGCCATATTTGGAACTTGGTAAATTCTGCAAAGTCAAATCTATGCACTGATTAAAGGAATGTCCTTAATTTATTCCTGTTTCTGATAGGAACTTTCTTAAGTTAAATTACATTCAACATTTATTGAGAATCCATCAAAGTGACTCAGATCCTTGAACTGCGTGACTCTGACTCTCAAATAAAGACAAAAGCTATTTTCAAAAGAAGCACTTGTATGACAAGAGCCTGGCCCAAGGATAACTCCCAGGAATCGCAGTGAAGTTTCAATCTGCCACCTGGCATTTGCTATTTAGTTGATATGTACTAAAAACAAAGCAGTCGGAAGAGGTAATTTATAAGCACAACATCATGGGTCTCAAATAGTCTGTGACAAGGCCGAGAGGAAGAAATCACACATGAAATAACTGAAGAACCTACTTACAAAGAAACATACTAGTCAGTACAATAAACTACAAATATAAATGCAAAAAATGCTGACAGTTGCAAGTAGCGAGGTAACCAGAGGCACATGTGCTCTGGTTCTGAGGTGGGTGTGGGAAGTGTATGGCTAGAGGGAGGCACTGCTGTTGAGAGCACTGCTGCTCCTCGGCCCCTGATCTACTGTGACTCAAGCACACAGTAGGACAGCACCCAAACCATCACTGGGCAATGCTGACTGCATCCCAACTCTGACAAATTATGACAAATTTATCAAGATACCAATTCAAAACTTGTCTTCCTCGGTAAGAAATTAGCTAATGATCTTGAATAGGACTTAAGAAAATTGTAGGCTTATCTTCCTAGTTCTTGCCATCTTTCTTGTTGTGTGTTTTATGATGCTGCAGTGACCTAGGAATTTCTTCCTTTTGGGGACTCTTTATTTTGGGCTTTAGATCACTCACAACGGTTGTCTGCTAGATGCAGTGCACCAACATGGAAGAAACAGAGGTTAATACCTGGTCAAGGATGTGATTCCTCTCATTGAGAAGCATATTGGCTTATTGTTTATAAAACAGTGAGTCCAGGAGGACCTGAAAAGAAATATCTACTGGATCCTAACAATGTTTTCCTGCAGGGTATTGCCTACATTGTGCATCAGCAGAACTATAGACTGTTAGCTCTAGACATGAACTCACCAGAGTTTTATAAATCATTTATATCACTTTGGCTCACAGAACTAACTTTACAGTTCCAGGAACAAAGATTTCAACTGGAAGTACCTCAGTTGGGTGCTGGCTTATTCCAACCAAAGGTAATGTACCATATAGTACATATTGGTAAGTCTGCAATGATTAAAGCAACCGCACAAAATCTCATTTCTTAAAAGAAATCAAACTCACTGTGGTTTATTCAGATCATTCACTCACATGCCAGTCAGTTACATCTAATTTGCTGTAATCTTGTAAATGGGAGGCAATCAACAAGTCCTCAGCTACTGCTTCAAAGCAGCACATAATACATTTCTGCAATACACTGATGAAGAGAAGATGGGGAAAAGGCTTCCTGACAATAACTGACATTTATGATGTAGCAAAACTGTTCCTTGGGTTCTGATATATACACTGGAATTATAAATATGTACATAGTTCAAGAAGTTTATAAATCATTATTGCTCTGCTATCCCTGTGTAGTTACTAAAACAGAGATTAGGGCCACCATTTCTTGAATGTGCTGTTCTTAGCTTGCTTGATCTCCAGTGAGCCTCACCATAACCCCATGAGAAATTATTCTGTTTGCCATTTGGCAGCTGAGGAAAATGAGGCAGAGAAGTTAAGTACTGCCTAAGTTTCATAACCATCAAAGGCAGAGACAGTATTTACACCAGCTCTGATTCCAGAGCCCAAGTTCTTATCCATCTGCTTCGCTGCTTCCCTCCATAAAGAGCCTTTTTGTATGAGTGCTCATTAATTATGTGTGGATAAATGAACAACTCAAAATTTTCTAACTAGGGGTCTCAAGGATATCATTCTGGTTGGATATGGAGGACTAAGGCTCTCGCTTGAAGATATATTTCAAGAGCAAAACCTATTTACATTTGTACGGTACAGTTATTCAGGGTGACTTATTTGGGCTGATTAACAGCTTGGAGATGATAAGAGGTAAAAATCTCCAAAGTCATCCTTTGGTGCTGCTAATAGGGATCATACTACTACACACTATCATTTTTTTCTTTGGTTCCCAAAAGAAAGGACGCATACTATGATATTTGTCGTTCTATTTTACACTTTGGCACATATAAGTACTATAGACCATGGAACTAAGTCATAATTACTTTTCCCTTCCTGATTTTTTTTCTCTGATCCATGGAGAGACATACAATCTACGCTCCTGCTACACACTGCCTAAATAATTGTTCCATTAGATGGTATGTAAGGGGTGGGGCTGCATATCCACTAGCTATAAAGCATCATGCATACAGAGCCACTTTCATTATATAGCTTATTTCTCATGATGATGCAGATTTTAGGCCTTGGTGTTTGATTATTTCTCTCTTAGGAAGCATAGTTGTTCTAGGGTTCATATTGCGCAAAATCAGAAGCCTGTTGGAGATGAGGGAAATTATTTTGCCTCTAGGCAAAATTTGGAGTAGGAAAAACTGTCTTGGCACTGTATTCCTCTCCCAGGCACTTAACTCCAAGTCTCAATCTTACTCTAAACTGGGGGTGTTAGTGCTTTCCCCATAGGTGTTATATGAGAAAAGCTGTCATCAACTTAGTACAAGTCTGGTGTCCTCAGGATTCAGAGGGCTCTGGAATTCCACAAAACTGGATGATAATTATCTATATATATCCTAGATATGTCTGAAGGAGTAAGCATAATTCTTTATGTAGACTGAGGAGCACAGTACCAAACACACAGTAAGAACTCGACAAATATAGCTATTTGGTATTATGAGACTTAAACATAGAGCAGTGGTAGGGGGTCTATTTCTGCAGAGGGTATAGGTTTGAGGGAGTCACTTTGTGCACTTATTTCTCCTTTTCTTTCTTGGTAAATGACAAAGATATTCTATATGATTTTTAAAGATGAAAACTTTAAGTGCCACTCATCTGTAGCGACTAACCTGAATACACACACGCGCAGAGCAAAAGTGATTTAACAAGAAGTTAAAAAAACTTCACAGCACGAAAGAATGGTTAAGTACGTCTTCAAAGGTAAAAAAAAACAACTCATCCACATTGTGCAACTAGCAAATATGAAGTTTAAAGGTTTGAAAATCATGCTTGAGAAAATGCTTACTTGTGAACACAAACTTGTGATGAAAGGAAATTACCTAACCGGTCCTGGGGTGAAGTTACAATGTACCTTTTAAGTGCGCCATAATGAAAAAATAAATCCATTCATTAAGCAAATATTTGTTGAACGCCCACTACCCGCCAAGCACAAACAAACCATTCACAACCCACAACTACCCTTCGCTTTCTCGAGTCCCGCGGCCCTCCCCGCGAAGTAGTACTATCTACCTCCGTTAACGCCTTACGCCAACATTTGTACACAGCGCGGTCCCTCCCCCTTCCACAGGTCTCGTGCGTCCACGTCCAAGCTAATCGAAAACGCCAAACATAACCTACGGAGTCTCACAAGGAAATGAGGGCGCATCAAGCGGCGACTCTTCCGCCCACGTGAAAGATGGCGCTTGAAGCGTCAGCCATCCCCGCTGCCCGGTTCCTTTCCTTCGGGGCGGGATCTAGAGAGAGTAGGAGGTGTATGTTTAGGTGTGTGTGTTTTTTGTTTTGGCCGCCTTTTCTGCCCTCCCCTTGCTCTCACAGGATTCGCTGAGGGTGAATGAGGAAAGATCGGATAAAATCTAACCAGAAGAAAAATACAAGGCGGAAAACGACAGAGACGTGAAGCCGGTTCAGGGTCCGGCTGGGCGCGAGGCGTGGTCGGAGGCGTGGTCGGAGGCGGGGCGGAGCGGAGGCGGGGCTGCGGCTGCGGTGCCTGCGCCCGCGGCTGTCTGGGTGCCGAAGGAGCTGAGAGCCTGGGTGAAAAGCTGGCAGCCAGGTTGGTCTTTGGGGCTGGAGTACCGGGATAGCGCGGGGGCGGCCACGGACTGCGCGGGCGGCAGCTCGTCCTCTCTTTTCTCCCCTCTTCCCTGACCGAAACTCGGCATCGGGTTTCTCAGCCCGGCGACGAGTGGTGTTGCCTGCCTCCGGGCCTGGGGCTTCCCGCTGCGACGGCGCGGAGACGAGCGGATGGAACTCGGGCCTCTTCCCCTCTTTCCCGCCGGCAGTCCCCGAGGCTCTTTACTGGCGCAAGACCCGGAGGTACCCGTAGCACCCGCCGCGCCGCGAGCTCCCGGGAAGGGAGCCTCGGGCACCGAGAGGCCTGGCCCTGGGGAAGGCCAGAGGGCGCGCCGGGCGCTGCGGTCCCGGACCAGGTCCGGGTCCGAGAGCAGGTAATGCGGAATGGATGGCGACGTGGACATAGTACAGGCCTACAGAATTTGAATAGAAGTTTCTAAGGATTGCTGGTGCCTTGTAAATATAGGCAGCAGTTCTACCCAGGGTTGTCTGCCCTTTCTGTGGGACATGGCCTGCGTGCTTCACAGGTCCGAGGTTACACAGACTTACTTAAAGGAAGTGACCATTGTGACTTGGGCATCACTTGACTGATGATATCAGTTGCGGAAAGAAGTGCACTGATGACACCTCTTCTTTGTCCACACGGGCTTTGACTGTCTGGTGAACACCAGCCTTCTGTATTCAGGAGACAAGAGATGCCCTTTCAGAAACAGATTCTTAGGCTCTAGTAAAGTAACAGTCAGATTGTGGCTAATGAATAAATCCCTATTCAAACTATTCCCATACCTCACCTGTGATTCCAAGCAAGGGGACACAGAACATTTGGCATTACTTTTAACCTGGAAAATACTGTTAAATACCATTTTTTTCAAATTTCAGAAAACTTTTGACATAATGGGAACATCACAGAAGCAAGATTATAGTATGTGGGAGATGAATAAAATGGAGTCAGCATACTTGGAATATGATGGTGTTGCGTGACATGGATACTGTTGCCAGCACCGTGGCCAAACTGTCGCTCTGGAAAAGCCCTGAATCAGTTGGAAACTGCCTCATAATGACTGCTCTTTATACATAGGAAACAAAAATGAGAGAAATTATAGACCACATTGCGAATTGTGCACTAAGTAAACACTAACCTGCTCCAGAAAACAATTACTTAGGGGCCAAAGTTTTTTTTTTCCCTTACAAAGCTGATAAGGAAACTTTTGGCTCTGTTAGCAGTCCAAAAGTACTTTTAGAGAAAGAATAAAAAAAAAAAACTATGAAGACCCTATCTCTAAAGCATGCCCTTGGGCTCTGGGTTAATTAAGTAGTTCTAGGAGTGGGAGGTTAGCCAGCCTGTTATCTGAGGAACTTGGATTTGAGAGACAGCCAGATATTGATAACAGGAACTTCATCTCTGGGTCTTTCCTGATGACAATTTATGAAGTATGGCAAACAATCTTGGCATTACAAGCAGTTCACAGTCTAAAGTTGGCCTGGGCAGCCACTGTTTGAGAAGATGGGCTGGGTTAGGATTCTACTTCTTTCAGGCCTAGGAGAAAAACAGAAAACATCACAAGAAGTGTGTGTAGATTTTTGTGGTAGATTTTAGTGGTAGATTTTTTATTTATAACAGCAGTGGACCAACCAACTTTCTCAATGCCAGTGGAGGAATAGATGGCTGGCTGGTTTTTGGCAAAGGTTGAGGAAAAAGCAAAGCTTCAAACCTATCAGACTGCCAACAGTTTTAACAGATGATAATATAATCTTTATGTCTGCACATGTTGGATTATTTTCAGGAAGGACATTGGGTTCATCCTCATGAATCCTGTTATTTGTTTACAGGAGTGGCAAACCAAATGTCACCCGATTTGGATCCTGACTTCCCTCAGAAAGACTCTTATGGCTAATGTATGATAACCCTTTGAAGTATTCAACACTACATGTAGACAGTTAAAAGATTATTAGTTTTGAACTGATTTTTTTCAACCACCTTTGTGTATATGGGTTTTCCTCACCAAAGGTGATGACTAAGTGTTGGTAAAATCATTTGTACAGCTCTCCTAATCATACTTCTCTAGGATTTTATTTCTCAGATTATTGCTTTTGGCAGCATTTTACGCTAGTGATTCAACATGATCCTTGTCCCTGTTTTATTTCTAATGATATCAGCAGTTAAGACTGAATGTAATTAATGGTCTATAATAATGTAATTTTCACAGTCAAGTCAAAACTCTTCCATATTCCAGTCAGATTTTGCTCTAGGGTTCAATTCAGTTTTAGGAAATGCTTTCATTTCCAATGTAATGATGAAATTTTTCAGTTACAATATTGCCTTTGTGATTATCCACCTATTTTATCCAAAAAGAAAGAACAAAGGAAAAGTATGTTACAATATAATTTTTTGACTATGTGTCTACTTTATTCATCTCCTTGGCCTCCCATTTGCTATTGTTAATGACGACAACAGCACATTACAGTGTCAATTCAAATTACATACCTGTATTCTACTGTTTAAATCGTATCCAAAATGGTGAATAGTTTAAATAAGCCACACAGCTTACGTCCAGTATAGTTGCTTTAAGACTATTAAATTGGTAAAACACATTAAAAAGTAAATATTCTATAAATGAATTTTGAAGTAAAAAAATACATAAGAACTGCCATGGGGTTAAACCATTTCTGCACAACTGTAGAGTGTTTTGCCAAGCTTTGTATACCTATTCTTGACATTCATGATAAAAGTGCTCATCCTAATACTCTAAAATTAGAAGTCACTGTTTCTCATCAATCTCTAAACTCTCCTGACAAGATGTAGATAAAATTCTTTAAGTAAAATAGTTGACTGCAACATGAATTTAGTTACAGATGAAATGTTATCTCCCAAAGCAAAAATATAGGCAGAGATTGGTGTATCATAGCGCACATATTAACTGCTGTTCTTTACCATTATGATGAATAGATTACACAGAGACTTGCTTAGATGAAATAGTCATAACTTCTTTTTTTTATTTTGGGTCTTTCAGTACAAGAATTCAATTTTAATATCAGGCAACAGTGATTCATTTTACACTAATACCACATAGCATGTACACTTTGAGTGTTATATTTGAGAGGGTTAAGATATACAAGAGACCTGGATTCTAGCCTGGCTCTGTGGCCTTGGGTAGAATTCTTTGTCTATTTTCTGAGTAGATTGAAAGGTTCTAACAGGATCTATGCAGTCACTTTGTTTTCTACATGTTCTAAATAACTGAAGCTTTTTTATTTTAGCCATTTAATATAAAACTCTTGTAATGATAAATGCTATACTGCTTTCTTGACTAACATATTAAATAATTTACTTTCATCTTGATATTTCAGGTCATTTTAAACACCAGTATTAAGCTTTAGTACCCTGATACCTAGAGAGTTCATGGAGAGTAACAGGACTGTTTTCTCTTTTTTTGTTATGGTTCTGGATTGTTGTGTTTTGCAATCTTTTTTCCCCCCCTTTTAGCAGGTTTAATGTATTTCTACTTTCAGGTGTTTTTTTTTTACTGGTTTCCTAGGACTACCATAATAAAGTACCACAACTGGGTAATGTAAAACAAAAATATTTATTTTCTCACAGTTCTGGAAGCTTAAAGTCTAAATTAGGTATTAGCAGGGTCATGTTCCTCTAAAGGCTCTACAGAAGAGTCCTTATTTGCCTCTGCCTCTTAGGTCTGATAGTTACCTGTAATCCCTGGGATTCCTTGGCTTATACCTGCATCACTCCAAATTCTGTCTTCCTATGCCCTGTTCCCTCTCTGTCTGTATGTCTCCAAATTATTCTAAGGACACCAGTCTAATTAAATAAATTACTCTAAGGACCCACCCTAATCCAGTGTGACTACATTTTAACTTGATTATGCCTATTTCCAAATAAGTTCACATTCACAGTTACCCGGGGTTAGGACTTGAACATATATTTTGGAGGAATATAGTTCAACCCACAGCAAGCATCATCGTCTCTAGCTGAGCCCTCCCCCTCCCAATTTGCTCCTCTTTAGTTGATATAGTTTAGGAACCAAATATCTAATTGTAATTGCATGTAGACTGAATATTTGGGAATAGTGAGGCTCTATTCTATGAGCTTTAGTATGTAATATTTCAGAGGCCCTTTTTTAAAATCATTATTATTTTTGGATTTCTAAGTGTATGCCCAGAGCACAAATGACAAGTTACTATGTATCATAAAATTATCATCACATCAGCAAAGATTTAATAGGCACCTGCTATGCTAGTTGAATGTCTATGCTAGTAGGAGACATGCTTCCAAATCTTTTGACTGAAAAGGAGAAAAACATATATGCCTAAATCATTTGAGTTTTTGATGATGACTTTAAAATTGCCAAACCTAATCACTGGTTTTGTATGTCATTGTTTAGATATCCCTGGAGCATTTGGATAATGTGACAGTTGGGATGCAGTGATGTCGAATCTCTGTCCTCCACCATCTCCAGTTGTTGCCAAGACAGAGATTGCTTTAAGTGGTGAATCACCTTTATTAGCAGCTACCTTTGCTTACTGGGACAATATTCTCGGTCCTAGAGTAAGACACATTTGGGCTCCAAAGACAGAGCAGGTACTTCTCAGCGATGGAGAAATAACTTTTCTTGCCAACCACACTCTAAATGGAGAAATCCTTCGAAATGCAGAGAGTGGGGCTATAGATGTAAAGTTTTTTGTCTTGTCTGAAAAAGGAGTAATTATTGTTTCATTAATCTTCGATGGAAACTGGAATGGGGATAGAAGCACATATGGACTCTCAATTATACTTCCGCAGACAGAACTCAGCTTCTACCTCCCACTTCACAGAGCATGTGTTGATAGACTAACACACATTATCAGGAAAGGAAGAATATGGATGCACAAGGTGAGTGGTTTTTGAACTTACTGATCAATCATGCTAACCTAGCCATGGAAAGTTTATCTTCTGATACATTTATATCTAATTTTTAGAAATTGTACACAGTTAATTTCAAACAGCTATTAATTTGCATCTACCCTATAAGATACAGATAAATGGGGTCTGGTGTCAGTCAACTTCGTAATAACCCCAGAAGGTAGGAGATGATAGCTCCACATTACAAATTTAAAACCAAAGCTGAGAGAAATTAAGAACATGTTAATAATAAGTTTTAAAGTGTAGGCTTGTCTTGGGAGCCCTTGACTCTAAAACCTCTTCTTTTTTTTCATTGCATGGCCCTGTCTCACTGCTGTGTGTTGGTAGAGGCAGTTCAAAGGAATTGTTTTGTAAGCAGTTGGCTATATAGCCTTTGGTCCCTTTAACTTCCTTGCCAAGTTCTGAAATTTATAAAATGAGGTTAGACTAAGGGTTTCCAGGAGATACTCTTTTTAATTTTGCAAATTGAGCTACAGGAAATTACTGTTTTCCCCTAAATCCTATAGTTTAATATATAGTGATACTTATATTTCCTTACACTTTTGGCAGTGTAAGGAAACAAATGTAATCCTCCTTTCTCCTTTGCAGTTTGATACTAACATGAAAGTCCATTAAAGCATTATTAGTTATATAAGGCTCTTACTAGATAGAAAAAACAGTATTTTTTAGCACAATAGTTTTTTACTAGGTTTGCAGGCTTACCCCCTTATTTCTCCCATGTCTATGAAAATCATTTAAAATCAGGAAACTCCTGATTCAACTTGCTCTTATTTAATTTGAAAAGTACATCGTTACTTTCCTTTGTGAAACTATGCAGATGTTAGATGGACTCTTTTCTGCTAAATTACCTGTTTTGAACTGCAGGAAAAAATGAGTGTTTTTATTATATTTTGTATTGTCTGTGAGACGGTGGATTCGTTGGTCTAATTTCCTGCCTCCCCCCACTTTTTTCTGTTCTAAAGTAGAAATATCTTTCCCATGAACTAATTGCATAACAATATGACTGCCATTTAACTGTTTTTTGAGAAATAAACAGGTATCAAAATACTGTACTTTTTCAATTTTAATGAATTTTCTCTTGCTCAGGAAAGGCAAGAAAATGTCCAGAAAATTGTCTTAGAAGGCACAGAGAGAATGGAAGATCAGGTAAGGTACAGGTTGCAGAATTAACCACACTGCCAACCCCATGGCCTATGTCTGTATAAGGCTGAGGGCTACTTTTATTAAGTCCTTAAAGCCATACTATTTTGACAGAGTGAGCCTGAAAATGAGCAGAGCCTTTATGGAGATAAACAGGATGAAAATTTTCATATCTTAGACCTTTTAATCTTAAATTTTATATTAGATTTTCTTTAAGGTTTTGCTTCTCAAACATTTCCACAGAGGTAGTTGTAACAGGAATGAAATGAGTATACCCCTAAGGTAGTTGGGGGTGCAGGCTTAGCTTGAAGCCTGATACTTCTTTGAAGTCTCATGTTGTACTTTAAAACTCATGCAATTTACATTTTATTCTATGTATATCTATTTGTTTTAATATTACAGTTTGCCACTACCATTTTTCACCTTCTCAGTAGGCTTCTGGTACTATTAAGTCTCTAGGAAAACATGCCGTGTTTATCTTACGTCTTAGGGCACAGGCACCAGAATTTAAGAAACATGATTGCATGGCTATGGCATCCCTTGTGAAAAGTAACTGCAAACCATTTCAGCATAGGACAGAGAGAAGTTCTCCAGTGTAGAAGAGGTGCTTACTTTTATTCCCACTGCCTCTAGCCATCTTCAGTGCTTCTTCTGTTAAAGCACCAGCCTGAACATGGCTGGGTTACCTTTACCCTGGTTCTCCTTAGCATTCCAACTGTCCTTTTATAAATAATAACTTCTCTAACAATTTGTGAAAATAGAGGGACATGAACAAGGAAAATACAAAGCTCTATAAAATTACCTCCTTTATAAAATTGTCATGTCTGTACTTTTGTAAATAACTTTCCAAGCCAGAGGAGGTAATTCTAGGGAAAAGTCTAAGACTTATAAGAAAATACTTCCCTGTATTCAGAGAAGCCCAGCCTTTATTTGGTGGTCAATAAGAGGGTACCAAGAAATGAGGTGACTTCCACCAACCTTTAGATGTATCTGCTGATTATGGAGTTATTGCAAGATGAGGAAATTTAAGGCCCAATAAAATTCTAATTTTACTAGGATTTTTTTTCCAGATCAGAAATCTATGCTTATAAAGTTCACTGCTCTTAACTTTTAAGTTTATTTCTCTCTTAAGGGCTCTTCTTGAAAATGTTATCCTACCTCTTTTGTATATTTAGACAAACTGGGGCTTTTAAAGGGGAAAACATTCTCCTGCTGAGAAGATCAAGTTAGAGAAGTCCAAGGAAGAAAGAAACTTGAGAAGTTTTCTTTAGAACCTCTTCTGTGTTCAGCCTTGTAGGATTTTTTTTTTTGTTAAGCTTCAGTGAGGATACCTATTTACTTATGATAAATGTCTGAGATACTGTGTGTGGCACTATATATGCCTAACCCTAAGAGAAGGTATTTTGCTAGAATTATCCTTTCTGAAAAGGAGTTGCCTTCTGAGTTCTTGGAAATCTCACATCATGTACTGTCAGTGACTTTATTTTGAACAAATAAATACTATTTGGTTATGACACATTCGTCTGAAACAACTTCAGTTAGTGTTAGTTTGGGATGCTTGTAACTGTCATCTGATAAAATCACTTTAGAAGGAAGCAAATTTAACACAGCTTCAGTCATTATGCTTGTTGAATTGCATGTGTTTATTAAAATTATAAATAAGCATTTTTTAAATTACTTTGAAAAGCAGAAACAAGTGGTTATGTTTGGAGGTTACTACAGGATGAACTTTTTTGAAATAATAAAACTTATATGATGCAAATGAGCTTATGGATTTTAGGATAAAATGTCCAGAGACAGCCTCATATTTAAATTCTTAAGCAATTTACATTAAAAGAGGCTTTGGAAAACTGGGTTAGATCATTCAAAAAATTACTCCAGGAATGGCTGAGGTTCTCATTTGAAGATGCATGTGAAAAATTTGAATAACAGCATTTCATGAAATGTGGGTAAGAAAAAGCTTTTGTTAGATTGACCTTAATATGTGATTTAAAAAACATGTTTAGCTGAAAATTGATGGACACAAGACAACTTCACCTACCTGTCTAAAAGTTTACATACCAGGATGTTCAGAAAATTTTGAGGGAGTGGTAGTGTTAGTGAATAAATGAGGGATCATTTATATTTGAGACAGTACATTTGTGGTGTTCTGTATTGAGTTTTCAGTTTTATTCTAGAAACTACAAATTTTAAAATTACATTTGGAGTTCTTGAAAGAACTGTGAAGGAAACTTGTCTGTTTTATTGATTCTTAAAATATATGTGATGACTTTGATTTACATTTGGGTAGATTATATCTTATTATGAATATGGTGGTTGAGTATTGATTCATGCCTTACTACTGAGTTACTTGCTAATAATTTCAAAGTCTTTTTTATGCTTAGTTCCCCTCATTTCTAAATATAAAATGCATGCATGACCTTTAGTTAACAAGAGTTTTTGTATCTCAAATAAATTTCAAAGGAGATCCTTTCTAAATTTGGCATGGTGATTTAATTATTACATGTAGCAGTGAATGATAAACCAATAATTCCATTCTGACTAAAGAAAATTAATTGGCAGAAGAATGAAAATGAATTTTTAAAGTAGCATATAAATTCTTTAGAAATATTTTGGAGTAGTAGACTTGTTTGGGGCCATGTTTTAACAAGTTATCAAGTATTTCTATCAAAGGTGTTACTCTTTACTTCAGTTTTTAGTTTTTTATTGCCCAGCTTATCCTATACAGGTTTCCCTCCTGCTATCCAAAAGTAGAATATTCCTTTCATAAGCTGAAATGGTGCAAAGCAAAGAAGCAATTACCATTAATTTGTATTAAATTTATGTTTAATATAAATATATATTATATATGGAGTATTTCCAGACCCAAAAAATATCCTCTCTTAGGCTTTTCTAATACCTTAGGACATGTCTTGCTAACAGATGCCCAAAGCTAATCTAGATAAAGCATAGATGCTCACAGACACAAGGCAAAGCTGTGATGGCTTGATGCTGAGATGTCCAGTGTATCTCTCAGAAAGGAGCTCGGTGGTGCCACTCAGTGCTCAGGCCCACTCTGCCTTGGTAATGGCAACTCAGAATGCTATTTTTGCTTTTTGCCGCTTTTCATAAAAACAATAATCCTTTTGGATTTCTTTCGGTTAGTGAAAACAGGAAATAATTAGGTCCTTCATAAAAGCAAAGTAGTGTAATGTGAACTTTTGAAAAGCAGGGGATACCTCTTGTGTGATTTTTTTTTTTCACCTCATTTTGCTTTTTGGGCAGGGTCAGAGTATTATTCCAATGCTTACTGGAGAAGTAATTCCTGTAATGGAACTGCTTTCATCCATGAAATCACACAGTGTTCCTGAAGAAATAGATGTAAGTTCTTACGTTATTAAATAGGAGTAATGGTACCCTTTATCAATTCCCTTGGGCTATATTACTATTACGTATATTAATAATGTTTTTAATTTAGTAGTATGCATTTTTTGGTCATACATGCTGTTCATATGAAATTATTAGCCACTTTAATAAACACTAATTCCTGAATTTTATGGCCAAATAGAGGCTTTTTGAGTCAGTGATAGTTACGACAAAATTAATTTTATTTTACCACGTTTGTATTTCCTAGAAATGGGAGAATTCCAGAAGCAATCGGTATTTAATGTGGTATTATATAACAAAGGAGTATATAACCTGGTGTTTAGTGGAAGTTTATTTATTTCACTGTGTCTGGTTTCCTTAATCATTTGTTAAGAACATTTTGAATCACACACTGCATACATAGAGAAATATTTAGGAAACTGTTCTTGTTGTTTTCTGACTTTATCATTAAGTTGTCTACTGATACTGACAACTCGGAAGAGGAAGTTGTTCTTAAAAAAAATTGTTGTTTAACCTGCCTGACCAGCTTTCACATTTGTTCTTCCAAAAAATTAATGACACTGCACAGAGATTGTCTTATGAGGATGCTTGATGCTCAGAAATGAGGGCAGTGTGTTATTCTGAACCTAGACTTCAGAATGTTGTGTATTCAGAGTGTTATTTCAACACTATGTTACAGCTGAATTGTCATTGCATTTCAGATAGCTGATACAGTTCTCAGTGATGATGACATTGGTGACAGTTGTCACGAAGGCTTTCTTCTCAAGTAAGAATTCTGTTTCTTTTCACAAAAGCTGGATAAAACAATTGAATCTTATGCTCACCTATGACAAGATTTGGAGGAAGAAAATAAGAGAATACCTATCCTGTTATTCTAGGGCCAACATTGCATATTTGCACTATTCCTTCGCTTTCTGTTATTTTTCATTTATTGCATGCCTGTGATATATTTGAATGTTACTCTTTTTAATGTTTAAAGAAGCTGAGTTTCCATAGTGCCCAGAGAAGAAATCTCAGTTCCTCATTTGGTTCTTGTTTTACTTCTCATTAAGGCTGAAACTAAGAACCTAGAAGGGCTCTTAAACCCAGTTTCAGGGTGGGTAGGGGTGCGGTCATCTCTACACTAATGAACAGTGTTCCAGACACCATCTGGGTGTCCTGCAATTTAACTCTATTCTGAAACCATCTGCCCAGTAAAAGCATCAGATTCCACTGGATAAGGGCTTGGGCCCATAAGACTACCCTACCTCCCACCCCCCTCAGATGCCATTCTTACCGACTGACTATAAATTAGAGGTTCCGGTAACCCCCTCTATGAGTTCCATTAATTTGCTAGAGCAGCTCACAGAACTCGGGAACATTTTAATTACAGGATTACGAGTTTATTACGGAAGGATATGATAAAGGATACAGATGAACATCCAGATGGAAGATAATGCATAGGGCAAGATATGGGGAAAGGAGGCGGAGCTTCCATGCTCATTCCTCTCAAAACACAACTCTCTCCCCAAATCTCATGTTTACCAATCCGGAAGCTGTCCAAACCTTGTCATTTTAGGCTTTTATGGAGACATCATTACATAGACATGGTATATCATTGGCCCTTGGGACTGGTTCAGCCTCCAACCCCTCTCCCCTCTGAGAAGATCTAGGAAATGGGACTGGAAGTTCCACCCTCTAATCACATGGTTGTCTCCATTGCCAACCAGCCCCCATCCTTCAGTGCTTCACCCCCTCCCAAAAAAGCAAAAGGTATGTTTATCACTCTCAACACTTAAGAAATTCCAGGATTTGGGGAGTTTTGAACCAGTAACTGTGAGTGAAGACCAAACATATGTGAGAAAATATTTTAATCATCTGAATGGCTAAATATATATTTCTTATAAATCATAGTATCACAGAACCCTTTCAAATTAAGTTGCATTGTGGATGGATTTGTTATTTAGGCCTGGAAAAGAAAATTATTCATATTTATGCTGATTTCCATCTTACAGTAGGTTTTAAAAGTGTAGACTCTGAAACCAGACTTCCTGGGTTACTGCTGTGTAAACTTGGGCAAGCTACCTGAACATTCTGTGCTTCCATTTCCAAATCTATAAAATGGGAATAATAATAGTACCTACTTCATAGGATTATTGTAAGTATTGAGTGAGATAAATCATATTAAGCATTTAGAAGTGTGTCTGGTACCTACAAGCACATGATAATAGCTAACATGTTTTTTTCTTCTAAGCCAATGCTTATTGAGTGCCTATATGTTAATCCCTATCCTAAGTACTCTCTCTACATATGCACAGCTCACCAATGAATAATGTGGAGGTTGTTTCAGCCAACCCCCATGCAGTTGAAAATCCACATAGAGCTTTTGATTCTGCAAAAAACTAATAGCCAGCGTTGAACAGAAGCCTTACCAATAACAGAAACAGTTAACACCTATATTGTGTGTTATATGTTAGATACTGTATTCTTAAAGTAAGCTAGAGAAAAGGAAAAAAATTTATTTTAAATTGTTAGAAACCTCAAAAAATTTTTCCAATGTATTTATTGACAAAAATCCATATAAGTGGACCTGGGCAATTCAAACCCCTGTTCAAAAGTCAACTATAATCTCATCTTCTATTTTCATGTTTCTTTACAATTGCAGATTATCGTGAAGTGTTATTTTTTTTCAGTAAGTAAAAAGATAAGGTATCTGCTTTTATGTCCACAGTCTTCTCCTTTAGGTTCATGATGAAATCTCAGAGGCCTGAGTACATTTTAACCTAGAAGCCTTACATGATTTGAATCCGAAGCACTTTGTCCTAATCTACTCAGTGTCAGACATTCAGAACATTATTTTTAACCCCATTTGTCTTTAAATAAATCACTTAACCTCTCTCTACCTCAGTTTCTTCCGCCATAAAATGGTGATATTTGCTAACTGGGTTGTTTTAAGGTTCAAGCAAGGGAATCTCTGTGAAACACGTGTAGAAAATGTACTGTAGAATTAAAAGATGATGTAATTACAGCTTCCATGTTCATCATGTAAAGCTGTTTTCTGTCATTTGAAGCTCACTTGCCTTTATTAATTTATTTATATTTTAGTTTATGAATTTGTTTTACAGGCAATGTTTCTCATCTTTTGTCTCCCAATTTACAGTGCCATTAGCTCACACTTGCAAACCTGTGGCTGTTCTGTTGTAGTAGGTAGCAGTGCAGAGAAAGTAAATAAGGTAATGTATTTCATGATCCTGCTGAAAACCTGACTTTAATACTACTCTCATGGGTGTTTATTTAAAGGTTAGGTTGCAGTCAGGATGATCTAGTAGTGGAAGGAGGCAATGTAATCTGACCAAATTATTGTGACACACTGGAAAAAATAAGTTTAAACTGTGTGAATGGAAAGTCATGTATCAGTTTCATTTTGATAATTCATAAACGCACTCTCAGTATTGTATAAATGAATTTGAGGGTGTTTTAAAGTCAGATATTTTTAAGTATTTTCTTCTTCTGTTTCCTGATGTTGTCCTTAATAAATATGAAGCTAGCTAATACTTTTAGGGCTAATTCCAAAGAAATGTTATCTGATCATTCATCTTGCTTTCCCCCTAAGTCTGTCCCTTTTAGGCACCTTTTGCTTTTAAGTGGTTTATGGAGGTTATATTTTTTTTATTCAAGTAACGTTTGTGATCACTTCTTCAGTGCTACATAAGTTAATAAAGAATTAATGAGTAATTATGCCTAGCCTTAGGCAATAAACGAAGAGATTTTGCATTTTTCTTCACTGATCTTTAATTAGAAAGAAATAAGTGCACATATCTATCAGACTCTCTGTCATTTAGACATTTCTCTCATCCCACATCCCCTTCTGGCCTTAATAGTTTCTCTCTTATTTTTAATTTGAGAAAAAGTGCTATTCCTCTAGACTGAAACCACTGCTTTAATATAAAACTCTCTGAATATGGTCTGTATTCCAACATAGTTACATGGCTTTTTAGTTTTCCTAATAGAACTATAGATCAAAATCTGTTAGAATCACAGATTTCTAACCCCTAACCAATGGCTTGCTAATTTTAAATCAAATTTGATAAAATTAATTCTCGTCTCCTGAAGGATTTGGATACTCTCTGATACTCATTATAATGGCATTTCACATGTAGAAGGTATTAAGCAGAAGCCATAATTCTGCCTAATTTAACTATTTAGTTTTCTTGTCCAAAGTTTTTCACTTGTTTGAAAAATGCTGCTGGGTGGTGATACGATCAATAATTACATTAGGTCATTATTTCCTATGGAAATAAGGGTTCCTTGGTCAAATAAGCTTGAGAAACTATGCATTGTATCAGTCCAGCTGGAGAGTCACAACCTGTACTCAAATGTTAAAGGTTTTGAGATATCATACAGTAAATATACTAGCATTGCCCAAGCTTATTTGACCACAAAATCCCTATCTTAGACAGCAACTGTTATTTCCTATGGACTATTCCAGGTGACTAAGGAATACTTTCTCAGGTATTTTATTGACAATAACAATTGAGATTTCTATTCAAATTTATTTCATACGCAAACCATTGGTCTTTTTACTTCATATTTTAATGCTAAAATCTTTTCTTTTACAGATAGTAAGAACATTATGCCTTTTTCTGACTCCTACAGAGAGAAAATGCTCCAGATTATGCGAAGCAGAATCATCATTTAAATATGAGTCAGGGCTCTTTGTACAAGGCCTACTAAAGGTATAGTTTCCATTTATTATAAATGAAACCAATTTTTAACAACCATTTCTGAGACTTTTAAAATATACTGTGAATATTAACATTTAATGAATCTCATGTTTATATAAGGACCTGGCTTCCTTTACACAGGCCTGAGCATAGAGGATATGTCTTACAGATTCATAGTTAGTGAAACATCACAGAATTCCTTTCCTTTTGTTTCTCTTTGGTTTCCTGTAGCTGCCCATGTGGTCTCCGAACTTTTTTTTTAACATGTGCTTAAATCAGGTTGCACAACTAAAATCGGAACATTTCTTCTTAATTGAAAGGATTTGATTTTTGTGTTAACATTGTATGTTTATGTACCATATTCATTTATTGAAAAAAAATGTAAGCTGTTTCCTAGCCTGGAAAAGTGTATAGGATTTGAGCAATTCCTGTTATATGTATATATATTAGAAAAATTATTTTACGTTCTTTTATTTGAGCTTACTTTTCAGGGAGCAGCGAAACAGATAAATGTAAATTAGCAATGATTTTCAATAATTATAAGGAAGACACTCATTTTAACAAATATATTATTGATATTTCAATTATAGTCAAAGACATTAAGTACATTTCCTAATGGTTATGTGATTCTCTCACTGAATGCTTTCTTGAGTAGACATAGCAAATATTTTTTTTAATGTTTAAACTTACTATAAATAAAAATTATATTCCACTTTTGCATTTTTAATAGTGTGCATGAAATGAGCTAAGAATAATAGTAATATAAAAACTACCTAAGGGAAACTCACTTCTCACTTGAGTTGTGCAAATTTGAAAATCACACCTTTCCATCAAAGACATAATAAGGTACTTAGTATTTTCATTTCCTCAGTACCCCGTCATTTAATTATGTAATTTTATCCCTAAAAGAGACCTATACCAGATGCATAGAGGAAAACTTGAAACTATAATTTGACAAAAAAAATTTATTATAAAGAGATTTCCATTCAAGTATAAATCGTATAATCTTCCAGAAAATACTCTGACATCAAATGTCAAGAGCCTTAAAAATGTTCAAAGACTGAATCTATTTCTGCTTCTGAAAATCCACCCTAAGGCAGTGTAGAGGCCAAGGCAGACCGCCCTAAACTGTGCCACTTTGGTTGGTAGACAGTTTTGAACTGAAGGCAGTTAAGACCTTGCAGGCTCAAGAGAAACTTTTACCACTACCTTAGCTACATAGAAAAATCTAAATTGTGTATTTCCCAAAATAAACGTTAAATAAGGGCACCAGAGTTAAGTTTTACCTTAATGACCCATTTGTATGGCAAGGCAAGCATCTGATTACCAAACATCTGCTCTTTATTGCCCTTTGCAGTCCCTTCTCCCTTTGAAATCCCAGACCCCTATCCTTTTCCTTAGCTCAGGATGGCATATATTCCTCATTTTACCTTTCAGTCTTTGAATCTCATGTATGGGTGTTCCCAGTTCCCATATGTACAGAATTAAATTTTATTTCTTCCTGTTGGCTGTGTCTCACATCAATTTAATTTTTAGACCAGCAAGAACTTTGAAGTGTAGAGGAAAATTGTTCCTTCCCAACAGAAACAATTATATGCAAAGAAAGATTTGCTTATAAAGATGATCATTGCAGCATTTTTAGAGTGAAAAATTGTAAATAGCCTGTTTTCTGTTGATAGCACATACCACATTGCCTCATACGCAGTAGGTATTGTTCCATGGCAACCAGCTACCTAACTATACCAAGAAGGAAGTACATTTTCTACTTATATAAAAATATATATTCATTGAGATTTAAAAGAACATGAGTAATCAAGAAGAAAATAAAAAGTCATTTGTCATCTCATAATCCGGTAAATAACCATTGTTAATATTTGGCACATATCTTTCTGATTTTCTTTTCTTTATGTATTTTTTTTCCTATCTTTTCCTCCCTCTCCTCCTCAAAAAAAATTAGATCATGCTCTGCATGCTTTAATCCCTTTTTCACAATGTTATGAAAATATTTCAGTATCAACACATAAACTTCAGCAACTTAATTTTTAGCAACTAAATAATAAACCACTTTTCTTTATTCACTTCTTTTCTTGTTTCTGGTGTTTCAGCATTTAAACCATGCTGTAATGACAGTGCACCTGTCACCAAAACTGCACACAATCATGATTAATTTCCTAGGATATATTTCTAGACATAGATTTTCTAAATCAAAGACAGTTTTTTTAATTAAAAAATAATTCTCATATCTTTTGGCGTATAAGAGAGTAAGTGTTCTTTTCATTATGACAGGATTCAACTGGAAGTTTTGTGCTACCCTTCCGGCAAGTCATGTATGCTCCCTATCCCACCACACACATAGATGTAGATGTAAATACTGTCAAGCAGATGCCTCCCTGTCATGAACATATTTATAACCAGCGTAGATACATGAGATCAGAGCTGACAGCATTCTGGAGAGCCACTTCCGAAGAAGACATGGCTCAGGATACAATCATCTACACAGACGAAAGCTTCACTCCTGATTTGTATGTAAAGCCCTGCCTTTTAATATTACTATTAAGCAGTAATATGAAATTGTTCTTTTATGAATAAAAACAAAACAAGATCTGTGTTTAATAAAAGGAAAGAAATCTTAACTAGAAGAATTATGTTTGAAGAAATAATTTGGTCAATCAAGCATTTTTTTCTTTAATGTCTATTTTTCTTAATATAATTGTGCTCCCATAAGATAGGTGAGATGAGTCTTTAAAACTAAATATTTAAATTTTCACTTAACAAATATATATTGACCCCCTAGACCTGTTTCTAGGGGCTAAGGTGTTAACATTAATAGTGGCCAATCAGATAGCCCAGCCCCAGCTCTGACATTGCTTATAGTCTAGTATATGAGTCATTACAGGCTTATTAACTAAATCAAAGAAGTAATTCCCTTTTTTTCTTGATATATGAATATAAAATACAGCAAAACTGTTAAAATATATTAATAGAACATTATTTTACTTTGCATTTTATATTGTGCCATTCATTTCTTACCATAAATCTGAAATGTTAAAAAAAAAAGTAATGATAATAAAATGTTGAATGCAGATCCAAGGGGGGTGGGGGTGGATGATAAATCTGAATTATAAGCTGCAAGAAAACACTTAAATTATGATCTGAAATCAAGAAAAGAAATACAGTATACTATTACGATTCTCTTTAATCAAGTTAAAGTTCCTGGCACATAGAATGTACTCAATAAATGTTAAACAAAATAATCCAGGTTTGAGTGTATAAAGCAGCAATAAAATTGGAGCAAACAACCCTGTCCTGTGTTTCTAAGAAAAATTTTGAGCTGAAGCAACAGACATGTGGACTACCAATAGTCCACAGAAGGTGCAGACTTCAGAAGCATAGGAAGCAGACACCATGTCCCAGGGACCCCCAGCCTCATGTGTCTCTAGGTGCAGAAAGATGGCTTCATTGGGACCATCTTATCCCAGTAGTCCTGTGTTCGTTGGTTCCGTAGAAAGTTTTAGGGGAATTGGTTTAGAAAATGAATTGGTCAAAATGAGAGTTCCAGGTCACTTTGTTACACATGTAGAAGTTCTTAAAATCAGTTTGTGCTTTCTTTCCTAAAGTGTTTAGTGTCTTTGCTCTTTTTTGATTGGTTGCTTGAGAGCTTTTTGGGGGGAGTTTAGTGAACTTTAGAATGGGTTTATAACCTGTATTCTATTTTTTTAGAGGAGATACTTATATGCTTTTAACATTTTTTACCCATTTTAGCCAGTTGTTCCCCTTGCTGATTTGACAAACTATGACTTGCCAGATACTCTCATTTTGCTGACCATAACAAAATAATGTCATGAATTTTTAAATTTTGTTTCTAGCTCTAAGTAAATAACAATATAATTTATTTAAAACTGTATTATTATTCATTTTTAAGGTATTTTTCATTTTAGCTTTTAAAAAAATTTCATTCATTGGCAATACATGAAAAATAAGCCAGTGGAAATATTCCTTTTTAACACTTTGCTTCATCTAATTCACTTATGACCAAGACATTTAATCAGCAAAACATGTATTCAGAATACTAGTCTTAAATAGCCTTATTCTCTCTCTAAAGCCAGAAAAGGGGTGCTGTCAGTGCCAACATTGGTCACCAATTGGATGGCCAGTAATTGTGAAGTGCTAATTCTTTTCCCCCTTCTGAGTTTCATTCTTCTGTAGTTCAGAATACCCATCTCCTAAAACTAGGAAACTCTAGGTGCTTTCCCATGTACTTCTGTATGCACATCTCTTCACCTGCCACTCCTGTCAGTTATATGATGATCCCTTTTATTCTCAATCTAAAAATTGCTCACCTTATCAAATGTTATATTACCCTCTGACTTGAGTATAATAACCCAGCACCCCAGTAAAGTCTTCAGGGAAGTAGAAGACATCTGCTATATCCTTGGTGGTGTGTTAGAGGCACAGTATCTCAAGTGCGCATTACATCTTCTTACCCACCGTTGCCATGGTAGGTAACATTTCCCTGGGTAGCTGGTTCATGTTACTAGCCAGAGGATAAGCCTGCTGATGCAAACTCAGTGATCAAGATGTCACTGGTAATCGTCTGGGTGTGTTCATTAATCCCACTTGATACTTCTTATCTTTTACCTTTTTTTTTCCTGAACTGCTTATTAGAAGTCTTTACTACATAAAGTTAACCTTTTGTTTTGGTTTTTGGTGGTAGTGCTGCATATTTATTTTTGTTGCTGTTTTTTGTTTCTTTTTTTAAGATGGCAGGAATTAGTAACTATATTAACTAATTGCCCAAGGATCACAATATTTTTTACAATGTTAAGGTACTAAAATAGCATGATGAATACGTATGAACCCTTCTTGAGACTGCTTATTATATCTTTTAGAGAAAAGTAATTACGTAGTGGCCTGATAAGCTCCAGTAATACACAAATATATCCATGAGTTAAAGTGAATCATGTGGTCTATATAATTTTTCAAATACATACATCTAATTCTTATAAATATGTTTATATATAATATCCCATACCTAAGAATATAATTTATTGGCTGGAGTGATGTGTTGTGGAAAGTAGCATTTTGTAGCTGTTTCAACATTTGGACTCTTTTCTTTATAGGAATATTTTCCAAGATGTCTTACACAAAGACACTCTAGTAAAAGCCTTCCTGGACCAGGTAAATTTTAAACCTGAGATTGTCAGAGTTAATGGTATAACATGTTTTCTCTTTTTAATATACCCTACAATGCCTGTACTGTATATATAACATCATAAAATTAAGCCACTGTCTTTTTCTTTAGTATGTCTGGTCTTTCTGAAGTGTCTACATGATGTTTCTTTTGAATTGTTAATGGTATATTAACAGTTAAAGATGCAGCCTTCCTCAGTTCAAAAATAAATGCTTTAGTTGTAAACATTAGCCTGTAACCCAAAGTGTTTTCTTTTTTTTTTGGTTGGGGGTAAGAGGGTAAGTGTTTTTTATTTGCCTAATAAAGCCAAAAGTATCTTTTAAGCTTTGTCTACTTCTATTTAAATGATAGTATCTTTATTGTCTTATTCTTTTGAAAAGATCTGCTTAATTATACACTTGAAGAAAATTAGATTATGTGAGATTTAATTTACTAAATAATATAAGAGAGCTTTGTCATAATATCATTCTGGACATCAGGCCAGGCCAGGTAACAGTGTCATAGATGTACCTTTGAAATAATGCGATCCTTAGGTTAACTAGAAATTTTGGAACTAGGTCTGTGTAGTCTGATATATTGCAGAGTTCAAGGGTAATTCATAGGCTTGTAATTCCATGCTTCTCAAGCTGAAATAAAATCATTCTGCTGCTACACATGTACCCACACCCCCCAAGAGTTAGAGGCATATGACTATCTCAAAATCGTAGTCTAAGTATGACTCAGCTTCTGGAACTTCAATTTTATTTGAAGATGTGGGCAGAAAAAGTTAAGTAGTGCAACTGGAAGTAACTTATTACACCATGATTTTTAATAATAAAATTAATTTGTGTATACTCTGAGGTAGAATAACATAATTTAAGTCCATTTCTAAAGATTGAATAGAAGACTTCAAAAATATGTCAGATTGCTGCCAGACTCAGGACTTCTACCCTACTCCTATCTCTTAAGGGGCACCAGTGGAAATGATTGAGGAGAGCTTCTCTAATGTGTGTTACCTGCTAGTCACTGTCAACACTGTAATTGAAACATGCTTTATAAGTAAAATGTGAGCAATTGTTTATTAAAACTAAATTTTCCTGTAGGTCTTTCATTTGAAACCTGGTTTATCTCTCAGGAGTACTTTCCTTGCACAGTTTCTTCTTGTCCTTCACAGAAAAGCCTTGACACTAATAAAATATATAGAAGATGATACGTAAGTAAAACTATATGGAAGAAAAACCTTTTTGTGCATGGCTTTTTATTTTGTTTTCTTTGGATATTTTCTATATTATATATATATGTAATACTATATATGTGTGTGTGTGTGTGTATATATATATGTTTTTTTTTCTCTCTCTCTCTCTCTAGGCAGAAGGGGAAAAAGCCCTTTAAATCTCTTCGAAACCTGAAGATAGACCTTGATTTAACAGCAGAGGGCGATCTTAACATAGTAATGGCTCTAGCTGAGAAAATAAAACCAGGCCTACACACGTTTGTCTTTGGAAGACCTTTCTATACTAGTGTACAAGAACGAGATGTTCTAATGACTTTTTAAATGTGTAACTTAAGTGTATTTCATCACAATCATGATTGCTGCTAAATTAGCTCAGTGGTGTGGGAAACATCACCTCCTCAGGTCGTGCCCTAAAATCCTACTCAGCAGTGGCAGTTAAAGTTAGGTACACTACACCTGTCACAAGAAGTCTGTAAGGAGATGTCACATGCATCATCACAATGGATGCATCTTTTCCTAAGTGGCTCTCTTGGGATACAGACTTACATTTACTATTACAATAGATATTATTGCTATCTTTTAAAAGTATAAGAATATAAACTTGACCACAACTACTATTTCTTGAAACTTACTATTCATAGTTTACATGTATAAAAGTGAAGTCTGAGTTACCTATCACAGATATAATACTAGTTTGCTTGCCATCTCTTAGTGTTCCTGGGTATGTAGGATTAGTGGAATACTTTGCTATCATTTCAGTTCCACAAAAGGATGTTAGTTTGAACATAGGTTAAGCTTTAAAAAGAAAGAACTGATCAAGCAGATGTTTAATTGAAATTAATTATTAGGTTCTACTTTTTGAGACAGTCCTTAGGATTCAGTCTGTATGTGAATTTCAAGCAGTTTGCATAGTCCCATTTATGGTGAACCACAATCAGGGTGTTTTTGTTTGTTTGTTTGTTGAACTTCGTCCAAATACAGGGAGTTGTATTTTAAGTTTTAGTAGTTATTGCCAACTTTTAATTTTCATTATTTTTGAGCCAAATTGAAATGTGTACCTCTTGTGCCTTTTTTTTTCTTGACAAATCTAATTATTTGGAAGAAGTTCAGATTTTACTTGCCAGTCATTTTTATCTTGTCCTCTTGTGTAGTCTTAACCCTAATTTGGCAATCGTAATTCCAAAATTAAATGCAATAGAGAATATACTAGTGAGTAAGATGTTTTTCCAAGAACAGAGAATAGTATCTTGTCTTCTTCCTTCTTATATTTCTGTCCATGTTTTTGAAGTTGTTGCCATGTCTCCTTGCCTACACCATATGAGAAATAGCAAGAGAAACTTTACCGAAGTGCTATTTTACTAGGTGCTATTTGGCAGAAGTAAGCAGTCAGTTTTCTTTTGTTTCCTTATGTGTTTGGACCATTGTGCTAGCTATAAAATAACTGATTAATGTAATTCTGTGCTAGAACAGTGTTGACATAATAGTATGCACAAGCATAAAAATATTTTTTTATTTAAAACTGGAAGTAACACAAAAGGGAAAAATTATTTATAAGAAAGAGATACAAGTAATAGGGCCCCTCCGCCCTCACCCACTTAATTTAGCCGAAACCAGTATCTTCTGTGCTGAAAGGTCCTGGTAGCCTTTCATGTCACTGAGCAAAGTATAGGCATCTTTATTTTTAGACACACATTGAACTAGATGACTGATGCTCTATAGCTCACTTGTGAAAAAATTTATAGATACCACCTGTTGTACCAATGCTTACTCAGTGCTTTTTCCATGATCGATAAATAAGTGCTGACTGATTGTTTTCTTTTGTTGGTTTATTGTACTGTTATATAGAGTGCAAGTTGTATAGTGAAATAAGTTATTAAAGCATGTGTAAACAGTTGTTATATATCTTTTCTCCTAGATGGAGAATTTTGAATAAAATATCTTTGAAATTTTGGCTCTTAGAGTTACTTATTCAGAAATGTAGTGCTATGGTAGTGAAAGACTGGCTTCCTCTTCAGCTTGACATCCATGTTGTATCTAAACTATTTTTTTAGCTGATTTTCTCTTTTGAAAGAAAATATATTTAAAGATTCTATGTGATGCTAGAATCCTTTTTTTTTTTAAGACTTTCTGCTTAACTCCTGGAATTTTTCATTTTGATCTTTTAATTTGTATATTAATATTTAAAATGTAAGATAATGCTTGGGTGAATTTTTTTTAATCACAATAATATTAATATAACCTAAGCTGAAGTTATGCCTCCCAGGTATCCAGTACAAGTGCCCAAAATGAAAGTACAAGACATCCAAACCTATAATCTGAAAAAGAAATAAGATTATCATTTTTAGTCCAGGAAAAAAATTAATTCATAAATAGAACAAATGAGTTGAAAGGTTTCTTTAAAAGAAGACTAATTCCTTACATTAAGATTCTCAAAGAAGAAACCAAAGCATCATATGTTAAAAAGTAAAAATGAGATAGTTGCTTTTATGGTCTAGTTCTATAATGATGCAGGTTGAACAGGAAGATAGTGAATGTTACTCTTAACACTCTTTTGGTTTTGATGTATAATTACAAATTGATATTTCTTCTATGACCTGCGAAGGTATAAGTTTACCAAAGAGTTAACTATCCCCAGTTATACATAACTGCCCACTGGACTTTCTCCAGCTGTCATCACAACCACATTGTGAGGCAGGTATTATTTCCATTGTACAAATGAAGAAACTAAAGCTTAAACAAGTACAATATGCAGCCCATAGTCCAGTTAGGGTAGATTTCTCCCAGACAGTTGCAGTAGTTGCCATGCAGCACAGCCCTTGGGACAGTTCCTCCACAGGGCCGGTACTTGATGTTGAGTTGAAGGGAGGGTAAGGAAGCAAGTTTTCCAGGCCTATCCCTCCGCCGTGCCCAAATGTGCTCCCCTGCTGTTGCTGCTTGGAGGAATTAACCTCTCTGAAGTTCACTTGTAAATAAATGGGATGAGGCCATAATTATACCTCATGATTGCTGGGAGGTTTAATGCAACTGTATAAGGTGCTTAGCTCAGTACCTGGCTAGTGTTTCATACGGGCTTTTTTATCAAATCTGGCAACATCTTTTAAATGGGGTGTTAAAGAACATTTACATTTAATGTAATTATTGGTATGGTTAGGTTAAATCTATCATCTTGCAATTTGTTTTCTGTTCTGTGTTCTTTTTTCTTTTTCTGCTTTTGGATTGAGTATTTTTTATAATTTTGTTTCTTGTTAGCTTATTAGTTGTAACTCTGTTTTGTTATTTCAGTGATTGTTTTAGGGTTAAACTTAGTCTTTAACTTAGTCTATATTCAAATGATAATACCTTGACATACAGTTTCAGAACCTTACAATAATTGTACACTTCCATTCCTACCCTCTCACCTTCACGTGTGGCCTCCCACTATACTTCTCCACATTATAAGATCCACACTTCATTGTTACTATTTTTCCTTAAACAATCAGTGATATTTTAAAAGAGATCTAAATAAAAATACTGTAAACACCCCAGTTAAACAGCCCAGATGGTCAGATTGGATAAAAAATAAGACCCAACTAAATGCCATCAACAAGAAACACATCTTAAAGGACAAATGGATTGAAAGGATAAAAAACACCTATTTACTCAAAAGAAAATGGATGGCTATATTAATATCAGACAAAGTAGATTTCAGAGGAGAGAATATTACTAGGGACAAAGATTGTTTCATAATGCTAAAAGCGTCAGTTCAGCAAAAGAACATGGCAATCCTAAGTGCATGTTCACCTGATAACAGCTTCAAAAATATATGAAGCAAAAACTAAAAACTAAAAAGAAAGACAAACGTACGATTATAGTTGGAGATTTGAAGACCCCCCTCTCTCAATGTTTGATAGAACAAGAAGACACAAATTTTAGAGCTAGATTGCACACAGCCTAAATTTTAATGAAGGACTCTATGGGGGAAAACTATCGAAATCAGTAAGGCTACGAAAGACTCCAGGACTATCAACCAAGTTGTTGTGAGCGACATTTACTGAGCACAGCAGTACAGAATAACAGTAGATTACACATCCTTTTTGAGATCACATGAAACATACCAATGTTCTGAACCATAAAACAAGTCTCGATAACTTAAAAGGATTCAAGTCATACAAAGTATGTTCTCTGACTACAATGGAATTAAATTAGAAACCAATAACATATCTACAGAAACCTCAGATACTTGGAAACTAAATAGCACTTTTATAAGATGAGATAATTTCTAAATCGTGTTTGAGGGATAAGAGGAAATGGATTGGGAGGGGATGTATGAGAATCTTGTGAAAGGATTTTTATGAAGAGTGGAAGTCATCCATCCTGCCTTTGATGTGTGCACTAAACCCGTTCTTCACCTTGGTAACAGCATGATCCTTCTAAAGTCAAATCTGATGATCACTTTTATTTAATGGATATACATCATTTTCAAAATTAAATCCCAAATGTTTGCCACAGTTTCTGTTCAACACTTTAACCTCACTTCTCACAACCTAGCACTTTGTTTTGGTGCATCTGTATTACATGTTTGCTTCTCTGTCTCCATCACTAAGGTAGAGAAGATTCCTGTCTTTTCCTTTTTCATACTTGTATCTCAGTGCCTGTGATGGTGTCAGGCCCAGGGCCTGCCTTCAAAAAAACATTAGTTGAATGAATATAATGAATATATTAAACATTTTCATTGTCCTCTCCGAAAAGAATCAGTCCCTGCAAATTAAGGAAATTGCTTGTTTTATGTAATCAGAAACTTTTTCTAGGAAGTCCTTTACTAAAATTGAGCCTATGCGTAATCTAGCTCTCAAATTTCCAAGACCCTAAGGCGCTGATTCTCAGTCTTCAAAGTAGTAATACCCTATCATTTTCTGTTCCTACATTCATGCCTTACTATCTCATCTCTTGCTGAAATGTTCTTTTTAAATTAATAGCTTGATAAATTGCTAAGCAGTTTTCATAAGACCAATTAGGACAATGGTAAGTATCCATCTGTGGAGCGTGGACATTTGAGAAATCTAATGCAGTATTTAGAAAGTCATTCCTGAGCTCACAGTTGGCTCAAACTGGTACCTTCTGGCATTTGCTTGTGGGTGGGGAATGTGGAATGCTTTGAAAGCTGAATGATTTGTCAAGTTTTAAAACTACCTTATGGCTAAAGGAAAACAACATTCATTGTTTAAAAACACCATTGTTTGTTTGTTCTGCTTTTCTGTTCTTTGGAGCCTGAATCTGCAAAAACATTCACTCGGTATTTTGCTTCATGTACTTCTGAGTTTCTGGAGACATGAGTGGCATGGAAACCTTTTTATTGTGGTTGTTTAGAATGTTCAGAACAAATTGAAAAAGTCCATTTTGGTGTTCATACTGAATTCTATGGAGGAAGACTGTATCTCTGTCATCATAGGCAGAGTAGAGTTGATAGGAATGGGGGTCCTGGAGCCAGACTAACAAGGCTTAAATCCCTGTTTTTCCACTTCTTAGCTGTGTGTCCATGGACAAGGTATTTACCTCTCTGTGCTGCCTCAATATCCTATCTATTCAATAGTAATAAGAACAGAATCTGCACCATAGGGTCCTTTGAAGAGTAAGTGTGTTAATAAATGCAGAATGCCTAAAAGGGTAAGTGGTACAGAGTAAGTGAACAAAAAATTCAGTTCCATTTTATTGGCTTGTTATCGTTCTGTGGTCAGTATCATCACCATTAAGCAACTGAAAGTGCAGTTCCTATATCTGATTACTAAGCCACAACAATTATCCACCCTGAGGTGATAACACCTCAGTACAAGATAATCTTATTAGTCTGAACTCCTCACTACCTCATTGCCCAGAGCTGAGAGCACTGCCTTAGGAGAAAGTCATTCTCGGCATGGGAGGGAGCACGTGAGGTGACATCCAGAGACCTCATCCTGTTTCTCAAATCCGTCCACTCTCTCCCACTGCCACTATTAGGACCTCATCATTTCTCACCCACATTATCTCAACAGTGTCTTCCCTTCTGGGCTTTTCACCCACTCACCACCCTCCTCTCTGACCGACCCATTTTCTCCACAGAAGGCAGTGGTTTTTCTAATATAATTGCCTCTTTGATCTCACTTGCTTTAAAAAAAAACAGTATACAGCCTGCAATCCAAACGAAGCACTAACCCAGTAACCTCCGCACTCTTCTCCCTCACCATTCATCCCCTCATATGGAGTCCTGATAACTATTTGTGGTTCTCAGCTCATGAGGCTCTCACAACTGGCCAGTGCACATGCTGCTCCCACTGCCTGGAACTCTCACCCCCGTCACCTGGAAGAACTTGACTTGCCAATCAAGATTCACCTAAGTCTGTATAGTGTCCTCCCAGGCCCCACCCTCTATTTCAGATTTCGAGCAGCCAGACTTAAGTTCCATGAGGCAGGACCATGTCTGTACCCACTTGTATCTAACTGCCTGGCACATAATCTGTTTATTAAATACATTAATTACCCTTTCTGCTTAGAATCCTAGCATAGCACTTAGCTCATTACCATGCATCCTTATGAGTTGGTTTGTCTCAGACAAGGTCAGGTCCTTGTCTTATACGTCATGGTATCCCCAGCTTCCAGCCTTGTGTCTTCTCTGAAACGGGAACTCAGTATAAGATCTGGAAGAATGAATAGTATCTACACGTCATTCATCTCTGGTTTAAACTTTCCTCAACTTCTGAAGCAAGTAGTTATGGCAGTTCTTGGGTGTTATCCCAATGATACCACTGGCATTTTAAGTTTACATGTATATACACTTTTTTGTGATGTGGGTCTGTAGAACCTACTGGATTTTCAAAGGGGTTTCTGATTCCCCCAAAAGCTAAGAATCTATGTCCTAAAGATTTATTTTTAAAAACAGTTGTGAAATAAAATGTTGGCAGGGTAGTTTGATGAATCAGCCCATTTGATCTGGATGAGGTAGAGGATTTGTACTTCTCCAATCTGACTGCCTCTGGTAGTCTGTCTGCTGCTGGACTGTGGTGGCTGCACTTGGCTGCAGTGTTTCTCCTGGATGAATATCCATTTGTGGCATCCCCTTCCACACATACCTGTAAGAGCAGTTTGAAAGTCATTTGAATGGCTTTCTTGATTCTAGAAGCATTGAGGATCTCAGCCCCTGGGGCCAGCACCACACAGTGTTTTAATGTAGTGTTCGGAGTATGGAGGCTTTTCTGTTCCAAGCTGAGAACCTCTGGTCCACTTTGGCTAGACATTTTCTCTGGCTTCCATCAATAGACTCGGCCTTTTTTTTCTGGGTCAAACCCACACAAACAAGAGACTAGAGCTTCTCTAAGAGGCTAAGAAAAAACACATTTTAAAAATAACTTGAGCAAATGAATTCAGTCTGGCAAAAGCAATCCTACTACATAAAATAAACTTTAGAGTTTCACAATAACAGGTCCTGAAAATGTAAACAACCCCAGGGTCTACATGAACGGAGCCACTTGCTGAACAGAAAGAGTCCCTGGCCCAAATTCTGTTGGAATAAAGAAGAGCTTATAAAACTAGGAGTCAATGACTATCATGTGAGAAAAAGATAGCATGTGGGGTGTGGGGGAGTTGAAGAGGGGGGGATGCAACCCAAAGACAATGAGAGTCTCATGACTAAATATTCAAAATGCTGGCTTTCCAAGCCAAAAGCTAGGATGATGGGGGATGGGGGTGCTAAAGCCTGTGTATGCCTCAGGCCCTTGCTCAAACCCCACCGGCCCCTGCCTTCCCCAGGGAAAGCCAGAGCCTCCTCACTCCCATGAAGTCAGAGGCAGCTCCTGCAGTTAACTATGAGATCTGTTGACAAGATAATAGTTCCACTGAAACTGTAATAACACACTTGGCCAGAGAAGCCCACACTATTATAACTTCATGCTCAGCCCTAGGTTTTCAAGCATAGTAATATGATGTCCTTTCTAATGAGGCCCATGCTGTTTTAATGAATTTGTGCTTAGTTTGTGTACTGGAATAATACTTGCTATAAACAATAAATACAGTGACCATCACTTTTTATTTGTAAAGCTGTCCTTCAAAACAAAGTACTTGCTCATTCCTTAGTAACAGTCAGATCCTTTCTGTGAGGAGCACTCTACTAGTATCTCAGAACAGACAAACTTGGAGAAATTCAGAGAAAGGGCACTGGAATCATTTTAAAGATTAGCACATGCAATGTACGGGAAAAGCTTAAAGAACTTACTATTATTTATCCCAGAGATGTGGGAAATACTGGAATAAACCTTAATATTATATTTCATGTATACAAAGGATCATGTTCAAATTAGACCACTTACTACATAACAACTGTCAGGTGTTTTATGAGCAATTTCTCATTTAGCCCGCACAGCAACCTTGTACAGTGAATATTCCTGTGGTACACGACACTGACAATTAGGTGAAATTATTGTCCAAATGTAATCAGCATTTTTCACAATTACTCTGCTTTTTTGCCCTCTCTTCTCACCTGAAGGTTGGTCTGTATTATCCCTTTCAGCCAACTCAGTCATCACCTCATGGCTCTTGCTAGCCAGTGAAATTGGAGCAAGCTACATGTATCACTTTCAAAGAGACATTTAGAGAGCCAGTAGGAGCTGTGCCTCCTTTTCTCTCTGCCACAGTGCCTGTTAACATTCTGGAAAGTGTCCCCCAGTCTCAGGCCTGCAGAGGGAGCTACAGGAGCAAAGCTCCCTTTCCCATCCCCATCAACCCAAGATGAGCATGTTGCATGCGCAAGACGTTAACCTTCGCAGTTTGAAGCCACTGGATTTGGGAAACTGTTTCTGTAGCAAAACCTGATTAATAAGACCAAGTCAGTGAACTGACTAGAACTTGACCTGCCTCTGTTGCCCACAACTTACTCTTAACTGACATGCTGTGCTGCCTTCCAGATAGAGAATGATAGCCAAGGGTTTTCTGCCTAGTTGGAGGGGTAGGAAAAAAAAAAAAAAGATCGTTATCTGCAGTGACAGGAATTGAGATTCCCCAAGGGGCAAGGGAGGAAATCAGGGAACTTCCACTGAAGATTTACTAAGAATAGGAAAATGGTTCATTTCTTGATGTATTTCCTTCCAGGCATGTTTAATGAACACTTTGTATATATTTTCTCATAGAGAGTTCTACTTAAGGGAAATTTTTCTAATAGAGTGCCTGGCTTGGAGTTGTTTTCTCTGCTTTAGGAACTCTCTCTGGTTTAGTGTGACCTTACATGCCTCACTACAATCACCTTCTCCCCTACTACTTAACACACGTGATGATCTTCATTTTCAGTCTACCAGGTATCTCGGTTTGGATTCCCGCAAATCAGAGCCTGACACAAGGACTTGAGTGCAGTTAGTTTATTTGGAGGGGATTCCAGAAAGGAGGAGTGAGAGAGCAGGCTGAGTAAAATGAGGAGGAAAAGCCACTAGGAGGATGAACTGTCTACTGGCCACTTCATGCATGGATCTCTGTGACACACAAGGAATACCTCCTCTAATGTCCACCTCAAGGCTAAAAAGATGGAGTGGTCATTCACTGTCCCTTGAGGTTTTAACTAGCCGCCCTCCCTACAGCCCAGAGGCTGCGCTTGCTCCCGGGTCGATCAGGCTCCCGCAGCTATGGAAACGGTCTTGAGGCAGACAGTAAACGCTGCCGAGTGTGTCCTTGAGATCTGGGAAAGCAGCAACCATAAATGCACTGGAATCAGACATGTGACCAGGGACGCCAAGGATGGCTGCTACACCAAGTCCTATACTTAAACACTAATCTCAGTTCTTACAGACGTGGTGGGTACAAAGTAGCACAGAGTCAGGACTGACAGCCAAAGCAGCCCTGTGTGAACCCTGGACAAGTTTTCCAGTGTTTAAAGTGGGAGTAATCATACCTACCTCCCAAGGGCACTGTGAGGATTAGATGAGCTAATATAGCACAGTTCCTGCCACATGACAGCAGCCAGTAAATGTACATTCCCTGCTTTCCCCGCTGCTAAATGCTCCGGAGGCACACTAACCATGCGGGCAAATGGTCTCAGGGTCCTCCCAGCCCTCCGCTTGCCTGTCTGCTGGTTTCTGGGGCTGACTCTGCCTGAAACGTGAGTAGCAATGAGCAGCAACTTCGAATGAAAACCTGGTTTAGCACCTGCTGAGATACACAGAAACACAGTAAAACAAAAAGATGAGGAAAGTGAATGAAAGTGTAATTCAATTTTATAAAAAAAAGGACTGTTCTGGGACATGGGGTAGAAATGATGACTTACCTAGCTGACATAAATCCCCTTTGGGACAAAGTGATGAGGGAAGAAAGGGAAAGAAAGAAAGGAAAAAGGGACAAGAGAGGGATGAAGACAGAGAAGCAGGAAAGAATAAATAAAAGAAAGGAAGGAAATCATCCACCCCCCTCTAAAATAAGACTTGGGAAAATGTTTGACTATAACTTTTGACAAACCTTTCAGAGAGATGCTTTTCCTCAGAAAAACATCATCAGGCTTGCTTAATACCCACAGCAAGTCTCTTTCATTTTACTGGACGTGAAACACAATCACATTGGAGACTGGCTGGAGGCCATTTAGAAATTCAATAAATATTCAACCCAAAGGGCTTTCCAAATGTTGAAGTAGCTTTTTAGGAGGAAAAAAATACTGAGCAGTATATCAAATCTAATTGGAATCTTGAGGAGATAGGGTGCTGAGCAGGTAAAACAGCTGCAGGCTAAAGTAGATCAGGATGAGTGATACCCTCACTTTTGTGTCTTGCTTAATTATGATGTGAAAAGGAAAATCTTATTTTTTTATGCCAAGAGGGCAGAAGGTGGTTTGGAGAGGCTCCCAATTCATCAACATCCACCTTCAGTCTGACAGTAGGAAACTTTACTTCTTTTATTTCTTTCCACAGATAATCCAGGAGAACCGAGGAGGCACAAAAGACTTTTCTTTGTTTGCCATACAAGACAGTTAGGAATTAATGAAAGATTTCCTTGCCATGGTAGGGGACACTGGTCACAAAAGCAGCAGTGCTGTTTTCCCCTTTCAATAGAAAAGTCCATTTGGGATCCTCATAAGTTTCCTATTTGGAAGAGGAAGGGAGGTGCCCCGTCAAGTCAGGGGCATCACCACCCTGTTCTCTATCATCCTGTCCCCCTTCTGTATGAATTACTTTGAGAACACAACTTCCCTGCCCATTGAGCCCACAGAGGTTGGATTTTCCCTTTTGAGAAGTTGCTGAAGTCTCTTAGACTGATGCTGGGATCCAGGATATGGTGCCATCAGGGGACAGCACCTTGGACTCTGGTCCTCCTGGCTGCTCACTCTCCTGGCATCACATCTAACTGTGAGACACTGAGACAGCTCCTCTCCATTATTCAAGGGACTGAGGCAGAGCACAAGCGGACTATCCCTGACTTGTGTCAGATCAAAGCAAAAATATCATGCTTACCTCTGAGAAGAGCCACTTGCTAAAGATTCAAATGATAAAAAAAAAAAAAGGAAAAACACAGTCTGGTAGGGATATCTGAAGGGACATTAGGCTACTATGAAAAATATAAACAGATCCTAAGAGGAGGAGGGAAAGATTAGTCTCATTTCAATGACATTAATTTTAAAAATAACTTAGGAGAGAACATTGACTCTATGCCTGTAGACCTGGAGGCAGGTAATTGTCCATTATGATTCCAAACTGCTCCATCTTGTTTGGCTGCACTGATACAACTTTGATCAGTGTCACAGGTTCCTGGCAGCCCTCAAACTCTGTGACCTTTCTATGTCTCAGTTCCATTTTGAAGAAATGGAACTGATGTAACGTGAATTTCAGAGGAAATGACTATAGACATCTTGCATCATTATTATAAATCACGAGAATTAGAAAAGCAGAAAACATGTTTTAAGATAACATGGATTCTTGTCATGGCTTGAAATAGCTTGAAAAGTTTTATATATATATATATATATATATATATATATATATATATATATATATATATATGCAAGACATACATAAAAGATATATATAAATTTCTTAAGATAGATATATCTACATATAGATATAGGTCTTTATATAAGGATATTTATATATGTCTTATAAATACATTTGTTTGTTGATTTACCTATATCTTGTGTTTGAGATGTCATTATTTCACTGCTTAGTGGGGAGCCATGTGCATCCATTTCCAGGACCCCAAGATGCCCCACAAAGTACTGAGACAGTCTCTCCAGCCTTATGACTAGTCAGGGTTTTGAAAGCAAAATCAAAGTAGGTAAGGAAGAAGTATGCCTTTCTGTTGAAGGTAGACACTTAGGTGTGTGAACTCTCATTGCTTGAGGTGAAAGGAAGGACTCTGAGCATGTCTGCTCTTTGTCAGTAAACTGCCTGGAACAATTACAGTTAGCGCACAGTGACCCTGGGTATAGGAATACCCTCTCACAAATCTAATCTGAGTAGCCCTTGAACTGTGAGCACTGTGCTCCAGAGCACTATGTTTGTCAATGACTATGCCAATATGCTTTCTCCACTTTTACTCTATTGCAATCTGACTGTTAGGAAGTTGCTATAGCCCTTTGCTCTTTTGGTGCCCTATCAGAAAGCCATCAGAGGTGACTTGGCAACAGAATCTTTCTGGGAGGTTTCTCCTACACTACTGAAGACCAGAGCATGTATTTCCTCTTACAGGAAATGTGTAAAGGGTAAACTGAAAATGATAGAAAGTAATTTGCAATAACTTGGGCAAGGAATGTGAAAGCTATTCATTCTATACCAAACTACCCAGAAATATTCTTGTTTTTGTTTCTAGTTCCAGGAGATGACATCCCTAGGGACAGTGAGACTTCTGGATTTAGTGTGGAATGTAACACTTGCTGGGGGCTGGGGTCTCTTACCCTTATGAGGAAGGGGTCATGTGAGGGTGCTATAAGAACTATGTGGTGGAAAGAAAAGAGGTGGTGTTCCTGGAGCACTTACCATGTGACAGACACTGTTAGCCCATTACGTGCATCCCTTCACTGAATACTTATGACTACCTGTATTATTTACCTCATTTTATAAAATGAGGTAAGAAACTTAGATCAGACACAGCTAATATGGGTCTTTCAGATCCTGAAGCCCATTCTCTTAATTGCCATGCCACCTTAAAATGCTTCTTTTAGGCAATCCTGGCTTCTCTCTTTTTCCTACAAGAGCTTGAAAGTGAGATTCATATGAGTGCCCTCATCCAAATTCCTTAGACTTACTCCACAAGAACCCGGAGAGGATTATGTGAAATAGCCTAAAAGCTGACAACTTCATCTTGGACAAACATTCCCTTATGGCCTTTTCTACTTATATATCAGGACGAACAGAGCACTAATGGTCATGAGACCCAGAATCAATGTCCCAGTCATATTGGTTGTGTAATCTTGGGCAAGTCACTTACCCTTCCAACCTTAGTTTGTCTGTGAGACAGAAATGGTGAAAGCTATACTTGTCCAAAGGTCGGGAATGACTCAGTTGCTCTCATTATCCATTTCTGTTCTTTTACAACCTTTTGAGTGGAAGATATATGAGTCTATGCTCTGGGCCCAGAATTATGGGTCCATGATTGTCCCTTTATTTGGCAAAGAGAGTTAGCAGTCTTTGAAAACATTTTTTCAGCAAGAAGTTCACTTTTGCTATTTGTTGCCTTTTGAGTTACAGCTTCAGACATGACTTTGGCAGCTTCTTCAGGTAAATTTTCTCCATTGTTAACCATTAATAAAAATCATAAAACTTCTTTGAGCTCTAGTCTAGCACTGGGATCCCAGCCCTTACTGTCTAATTGCACACCCAGTCCCTATACCAACTAGATTATGAATATAAAACTCATACCTGAGAGGGAAAAAAATGGTCAGATACAAAATCTAGCCACAAAGCAATGTTTCTGTTAGTCATTGAGTAATGTAATCTCATTTCCAAACTGCTTCAAACCCCAGTCACGGCTTTTAAACCTCCTTTTGTCCCTGTGGCCTTGTGGCAATCAGCATTTCATCATCCAGAACAATTAGGATGGATGTGTCTCTTAATTACCATGGTTTACCTTTCATAGTGCTTCTCTGTCACTCACTAGTCCCTAATTGGGAAGAGGCTGTTACCTGCCTAAGAATTCTCATTACATGGTCTTTTCTATCCTGTCAAGAAGAGAGGAAAAATAAGGTTCCTTAGCTCAGAAACTAAAGCAGAACATTGAGATTGGACTTCTGCCCTTGGAGATAGGGCTCACACTCCAGGGCACAGATGAGCAGGGTATGTGCAGGACAAAGGGGGCATATTCCAATCAATAAACATTAATGGAACTGTCTCTGCCTCTCACCTATAGGGAAAAGAGACTTTCCTCCTACTTCCACCCCTTAGTGGCTCCTTCCCTGGGAAGGAAGGGCAAATTTGCTGATTGGGAGGGAGCCTTCTGTATTTCCTAGATAACCTTCACCAGTGAGTGGGGGCAGTGTGATGAATGGTGCCCTGCCCATTCTCTGATCCTTCTTCTCTGCCTGTGACCTAGTGGCTGGGAGAGGATGGCTCAACCTTTAGAATCTGCCCTGAAGGACTAGCTCTTAGATTCAAGCCTTCCTTGGTCCTCCTGTGTCTTTGAGTTCTCAGTCTACTATAGCAAAATACCATAGACTGGGACTTATAAATTTATAACAGAAACTTGTTTCTCACAGTTCTGGAGGCTGAGAAGTCCCAAATCTAGGCACCAGCAGAGTGGGTGTTTGATGATGGCCTGTTTTCTCACAGACCTCTTCTGCCTGGGTCCTCACCTGGCAGGAGGGGGCAAGGAAACATTCTCAGGGCTCTTTTGTCAGAAACTAATCCCATTCATAAGGGCTCCACCCTTAGGACCTAATTACCTCCCAAAGGTCCCATCTCCCAATACCATTACCTTGGGGGTTGGGATTCAACAAATGAATTTTAGGAGGATACAAACATCCGTCTGTAGCATCCTCCAATCAGCTTTCATCAGAGCCCTGCATGGCTGTTGTATAGCAAACCAGCTGCACCAGGAACTGTGCTGTTTCTTACTGGCTATTACTCCCTGTGTGCATGCTTCTGTTTCTATAGAAAAGCAATCTGAAGGGAAAGGATGGAGGAAGGGGAGGATTCAGATACCAAAAGTTCACTCAGACTGAGCTCATGCTTTCCCTCAAACTTGCTCCCACTGCTGTCTTCCCCATTGTAGGGAATAGAGCACCCCAACCTTTCAGTTGCTTAAAGCCCCAAAACATGGACTCATCTTTGATTTTTCTCCTTTTCTATTCCACTGCTAATCTATCAGCATAACTTGTTGGCTTTACCTTCAAAAGATGTCCAAAAGCAGACAGACCTCTTTCCAGCCCCTCCATAGTTACCACCTCAGTTTGTGCCACAACTACCTGTAGCCTGGATTACCACAAGCATCTCCTAACTGGTCCCCCTACTTCCGCTTTGCCCCTATGTATTATGTACTCAATACAACAGCCAGTGTAATTTCATTAAAATGGACATTGTATTTTGTCAGTCTGCTACAAAAAATCCTCTTCACGCTTCCCATCTTACTCAGAATAAAAGCAACACACATAAATGCCCCTTTATCTCTGACCCCGTCTCCTACTACCTTCCCTATCACACATCCCACTCCATTCACACTGCTTTCTTCGATTCCTAGAAATGCCAGGCAAGTGCCTACCATAGGGCTTCATCCTTGCTGTGCCTTCTGCCAGGAACACTCTTTACTCACATATTGTATGGCCTACTACCTCACCTCCTTCAGCTCTTTGTTAAAAAATCACCAGAGGCCTCCCCTTTCATCTCTGTTTAAACTTACAAGTGCCTTCCCCTACAATCCTTATCTATATTCCCTGCTCAATTTTCTCCATCGAATTTATTGCCACCTGATAAATAATATATATACTGCCTGTATTATTTTCTATTTTACTGCCTGTGTTAGTTTTCTATGACTGCTGTAACAAATTACCAATATCTTTGCATTGCTCAAGTGACACACAATTGAATGGAATCCTTTAATCCACGAATCATATCATTAGACTATGACTATTAAGTATTTCCTGCAAAATCAGAAATGACTTGATATTGCAAAAGATGTGTGTGGTTTTAAGTCCTCATTAATAGTCGTGGAACGACTTTTTGGGGAGAGATGTTTTCTCCATATGTCCTAATTTCTATTTCATATATTTCCATACCTCTTTAAAATGTGTAGTAAAAATTGTAAAATGTAATCCTTAAGTCTTTTGGTACTCCTAAATCAATATTAATGTTATTATATGGGGAATAAAAAGATATGGAATTGTTTTCTTCAGGAAGCATATACTTAATGACTCCCACTATGAACTAAGAATAGTTTCTATGTTTAGTTTGCCCCTTAAAACCACTCTGCAGGGTGGCTATTGATCTCCCTAATTTACATAGGAGAATACTGAAGCTTAGAACTCATAGAACACGATCACACAAGTAGAAAGAAGTGGCAGGTTGTGGCTGGGCTCCAGAGGCCATGTTTATTCCATTATTCCAAGCTTGTTCTAGTAAATCCGCCAGAATCCCCCAGTATTTTCCAATGATTAATGCTTCCCTTGTCAGGCAGTTGATGGCATTTTTCAACAAGTCAGGAAATCTGAAGAAGGTAAGCGTTTTTTCCCTCTCCAGGTGTCTTGAATGTGGCCGCGGTGGACCCAGAACGTATCCTTTCCGATATCTTTCTTGCTGCTCTCTGGCGGGAAGGTCAATATTTTTTTCGAAAGGCTGGGAGCCCCGTTGATTGCCCATTTTCCACCTCCTTTAGGAGGAAAGGTGACCCTAAAGGCCGCCTGATTTAGCTCCCCCACCGAGCTGCCATTCTGAGAGCGGCCGCCAGGGGTCCCTCGCTCGGCGCCCGGCACAAGAGCAGCGCTGGGCGCATGTGGGGGCTGCTCGCGAGCCGCCGCGCTCCCTCGTCGGCGCTCTCTGAGACCGCGCGCTCTGGCCCGGAGCCCCTCGTGTGGATCCGCAAAGCGGCTCCTCTCCAGCCTTCAGATCACCCCCGTCCTCTCGCGCCGCTGCAGCTGACCCCGCGCAGGGAGCCGACAGGGCCCCGGGCTAAGGGTCCAACGCTCCGGTGAGTGAGAACCCGCTCCAAGCGAGAGGAGGTGGCGCAGCCGGGCAGCTGCTCGGCCCGCGTCGCGCCCAGGGGGCAAAGGTGCGGGGCGCACCTGGGAGGCCGGTGCAAAAGTGGGGGCGGGAGGTGGCGGGCCCCGTTTCCCAGCCCGCCATCCGCGGGCTTCCGGGGCTGGAGTCCCCCTCAGACCCCTGCCCGCGCCTTGTCTTCTGGCCGGCCCCTCGCGCGCCCTTCCCAGTCGGGAGCCAGAGGCAGCCCCTCCGCGCGCCCCGCGGCCTCGATTAAAAAAAAAAAATCAATAAAAGCCATCTTCCTTCGGGTTACAAGTCTGTTCCCGAGCCCATCCCGATTCGTGATGACTGCAGGGTGCGTGTTGGGCTGTGGGTGGCGGGAAGACAAACTTTCACGAAAGTGCGCCTGGGCCGGGGAACAGCGTTTGGGGAGTCTTGATCTGGACGGATGAGGCTCGGCTTGGGGGCTGCGGAGGGAAACTCCGCTCCTCGGCCAGAGCGCCCCGGGGCTGTGGGCGCTTCGTGGAGGGAGAGGTGTGTGTAAAAATCCAGCTGAACCGTTGGGCCAACAACTGTCAAACATCTGGAATCGCAGCTCCTCCCATTCCCTGCACCGAGGAAGGTAAAAACCCTCCAACTAACCTCTGATTTCTGCTTTCCGCCTTTGGACCCCTCCGATACCTGGAGCCTGGCGGGGAAGTACTAGAGACTCCAAACTCCTCAGGAGCCCCTTTCCCCCATCGTCCTGGACCCCCCGCCTTTCCCACCCCCACCGCCGCCTCCCGGGAGGGACCACGCGACAGAGCCGATTGAGATCGTGGCGAATGGCCTTTTGTTTTTCCGCATTTCCTCTATTGTTTGCCTTTCCAACATCTGGCAGAACCTGGGGAGAGAAGGAAGCCTTGCTCGTCCACGTCGCCGTTCCCCGCCTCCCCTCCCCCACTCCAGCCACCGGGTCAGCTCCTGCCTGGGGTACTGACCGGGGTTAGAGCGGAGCCGCTCCCGGCTAGGCCGCCCCACCCGGGCCTTGTGGTTAGAGGGCGGAGGGAAAGTTGTTCCTTCCCTGCCTCCGCGGCTGTCGGTAGCCCAGGGCTCATTTCTCAGATCTTATCCCAGACACACCACAAAAGTCGCAGATCCCACAGGGATGAAGCTTTCGAGAGTGGAAGCGAGGTTCCACCCGATTGCAGGGTGCCTTTTGGTGGATTCCAGGGGATTCCGATCTCCGCCTAAGGCGTGTGGCTGGGCCCCTGACAAGGCAGTGGGATGGGATCAGGGCATTTCTGGTAGGCAGAAGGCCCAGGTTCTGAGATCTGCGAGTTTCCCAGGGCTGGAGCACAGGATAGGCGCCTTACAGAGAATGGAGCTGTAAATAACTTAGGCAGGCTCAAGACTTTGCCCAGAAATAGTGGTGAGGTGGTTCCCTCCAGAATGGACGTGGAGTTCTGACTTTGCATAGGGCTCCAAGTTTAAATCCCAGGTCTCCTCTCAATATTTAAGAAAAGAAGACCCAGAGGACGCAGCGCAGACGCTGCCAGGACAGTGTTAAAGCTCCCAAGTGTCTGAGCAATGGTGGCTTGGCACTGGCCTGGGGTTCCCCTGTGGAGGCACCTGTTAGATTCCAGGTGGTCCTGCTTACCTGCTTTTCCTCACTAGATGCTTACACATCGTGCTATTCTTAGTGTGGATTATTAAAGAACTTGGGCAGAAGCGAAGTAGCCACTCTTAAGTAGGCAGGATGTCAGATGGTATTGGGAGAGTCACTTTGCCTGCGAGGGGAGGCCTAGTCGGTGCACCTGTTGGAAACTATAATGCTCATAGCTTTATGAATACCTGAGTTGCCAGCTTTTTCTGTCGGAGGCCCACTCAGTCCCTCCTCCAAGGAGGCTCAGTTACACTCTTTTTATCCTCCACCTGTTGATTCCTCCCCCAAGCCAGGAGAGGGAGGAAACTTCCACCTGAACAATTGTGACCTGTGTACCCACTCAGGCATTTTAAGTGTAAATGCACTCTTGGTTCTGCACAGTTCTAAGGTTTCCCTTTACCAGACTTAACTTTTAAGCTTTTTTTTTTTAATAAAGAAGAAAAACAAAGGAGACTGCTAAGTCAGGAATGTGGACACAGTTCTTTCTCCAGTGATTTCTGGATGTTACCAGTGGGACAAAAGAAAAAAAATAAAAATCTTTGAAGTACAGGAAGACACTTAAACATTTCATTATGAAAATGATCCCCAAGGAAGGATTCCTTTGAAATTTAGCCATACCAGCAGCAGGAGAGAAGCCAGAAGAGCCTGGGCTGCTCCAGAAGCACCACGGCATCTTTAACAAAGAGAAAGGGTAGTACTTGTCCCTGTCTACCCCAGTAGGGAAAACAGGGGAACTGTACTGGAAGATAAGCTTGCACAGTTTCTCTAGTTTTAGAATTAACCCCCAATCACTCCAGAAGAAATGGAAGATACAGAGAGGTGAAAATGAAAATGAGGCTCCAAGGAACAGTTTGATCCAGTGATTTCCTTGGAATAAATTTCTGGACACAGGATAGGTCGAAGGAGTTAATGCACTTTTTAGGACATTTAAGATTGCTGTATTGCCCTTTCAGAAACTTGTGTCTGGTTACCCTCTCTCCCAACAATACACAAGAGGATTTTTGTTTTCCTTATACCCTACCCCAAACTCACATTTTGTATAATCATTCTTTTTCATCTCTGCCAGACTGATGGGAGGGGAATATCTTGTCCTCTCTTGCATTTCTTTAATCACAAATGAGATTAAACATTTTTCATTTTGTCTGTTAGTATTTTTTCCTTTCTGTGATGCCAGTTTGTGCCCTTACCTGTTTTTCAGTGGGAGTGTTCTTTTTCTGACTAGAGGTGCTCTTAATCTTAATAAAAGCTGTTATGTGTTCTCACCCCCTTCCCCACCGCCTGTATAATCAGACAGTCTATTGACTCAGAGTGCCAATTCTCTTCCCTCTTATATAGTAAATGTTTGGAAGACTGAAATCATAAATTACTGAAATAACTGACATAATCCCAGTAGAGTTATTAGTTAATAGTCATTGGTTAATAATGCACTTTTTAAGGATACTTAATATTCCCATATTGTCCTGTAGGAAACTTGTGCCTCACAAAGGCCTTATTAGAGAAATTCATGGAAAAGACCAAGTGTATACTTTATACTTAGTAGCCTGCATACGCCAACTTCTTTATAGTTTATAGTGCTTTTTTTTAGAATTTAGAATAGGTCTTTTGGTGAGTTGTTTTTAGTAAATGTATTATACTAAATTTATTTGTTCTACTTTCACTGATGACCGGTACACCGTGATCCACAACTTGTTCTTGTTCTTTTAAATATTTCTTTTAACTTTTGTCTGAACTTAGCCTCAGTTTTATCGTAAGGTTTTCTGTTTGGCTATATCATGTGAGCCCTGTACTTGGATGAATCCTGAATCTAAATGGTTTAGCAGCATGCTGTTAAAACAATAGCAGGAGAGGTCTTCAAGGGCTGAGCCAGGTACATGTCACCCTCTTCTGTGCATTTCTGTACCCCAATCTCTATATTCTTGCTTGAAGGTAGATGATTCTGAAATGGGTTGGAGGGAGAAAAGAAAAGAAAATTCATTTCACCTAGATGATGAATTAATTTGGATGGAGGACCACACAAGAAAATCTAAATAAATCATCTAGGTAAATCAGGTACAAAATAACTTTTTTAAAAGATAAAGTATATTAAAGTGTCATATGTTATTAGGTTGACTAGTTTGCTTAACAGAAAGAAACTGATCTTCTAGTTGGGAAAATTCAATGTGAAATTCTTCTGTAGTATGATTATAGGCATTTCATTTCAGGCACACACATCCGCCAAACAACAGTGTAAGTCAGATACTATACTTTTCTGCAGCATTTTCCTTGCCTTTAGATGTAGACATCAAATAATATGCACTAGGAATGAACATCGCTGTCTGCATTAGAATCATATGCTCTGAGAGTTTGAAAGAAGGCTTAGTTAGTGGTCCTCTAATTCAGTCATTCAGTAATACAAGAGTATGGAGCTTCACTCTCTTAAACTAATAAAATACCATCCAACAAACTTTGTATCATTTCAAACATACCAAGCTGAGAAGCAAATGGGCCAGACATTTCAACCTTTTTTTTTTTTGAGGGCAGGATTTCCCAAAAAAGAAGGGTTTTAACTCTGTGGGAGTTTATATAAGGTCTTTTAACATGCCGAACATTCATAGATTACAGAGCTTTGGCAGCAAAAGGGGTAAGTCATGAGGTGTTCCATTCTGCAGTATCCTTTGATCCATGTCCTCTAGGTATTAGCTTGGTGAAGTTCAAAGGTAATAGAGCAAAGCAAGTACAAAATAGCAAAAGGAAAGAGAAGGAGATAGTAGAAGACTGAGATGGAATCTTACTCCTTTAAAACTGTCTTCAGGACTTTTAACAAGACTCCTGGTCATCCAGGGGATGGCCAGCATCACCTCTCTTAGGCCACTTTGGCTGATGTCACAAGGCCAAACGTTAGGGATAGTAAACATTACATAAACCCACACCAAGCCAAGCTAGGGCAGGCTTATAGGACAGTAGAATAGTTCTTAAAAGATGAAAGGGGAGAGGGAGATTTGGGAGAGACATGGAATTTTAATTCCAAAAATATACCTTATTTCTTCCTGAGTAGTTCTGTGAATTTCTCAAAGTAGTAGAAACATTTTCTGATTTCCACTCGAACGATCTCCCAGGCACAGTGACTGTATTTCTTATCTTTCAGGAAATTGTCTATCCTGTGGAAATATCTCCTCAGTTCTAGGTTGCTCAGCTGGGGAACCATAGCTCCTGAGTGTTTCATCTCATCCTCTCCCATCTCATGCATGTCTTCATTTTCCTTCTCCTCTTCTTCCAAGCATTGTTCCAGGTACTGCAACTGCTCATCAAGTCCGATTTGGATTTGTTTCACATGTTTCTCTTCCCAAGTGGATGTGAAGTTGTACTGACTGAAGATGTTGAAGGCTTGTATGTATATTTCATAGAAGACCTCCTTGATGTCCCTTTTCACAGGCTGGTTGTATGATAGGATCTCTTGGGGCAACTCAAAAGCTTTTTTTTCTCTTAGACATTCCGCAGGAAGCGTATTGCTCATACTACTCAGAAGTTTGAGATTTTGCCAGGTGACTCTACTCAGGTGAACATTCAGCAAGTTACAATCCAGAGAGAGGATGCCAGTGATGAACAGATCCACAAAGCATACAGGCCACCAGTACTTCCGAATCATATCACTTTTGGTGCTCATTTTTCTTCTGAGCTAAGAAATCTGCAAGACTCAAGATTGACAATGATGTTTTAGGTCTTAAGTGTTCCTTCATGTGCCCTTTATACACCTGAGTATCTCCAGCAGGGAGGAGTTTTCTCATTCGTCATTCTTTAGTTCTCAAGGCGTCAGCCCCTTCTCTTTGCCTCTGAGGCTTTTTTTTGGCTTTGGGTGACTATGCTGACTTTGGAACGACCATACATATTTTTTTCTTTTGATAAAACTGAGCAGAACATTATGATTGTGTTACCTTAGATGCCTGGAAGATCCACCCTAGTGCTGTAAATCACCATTAAGACTGATGCAGAGTATTTCAGAAAGAACTTGGAAGTTGTGACTCTGTACGCTCGCTCACTCACCTAGTGATATTACATAAGAGACCTCGATCTTCCAAGAAAATACTTTTTTTGTACCTGGCCTTACAGCCAAACATCTTCTCTCATTGAGTTATTCATAGATATTGACCAGATGACTATGATTATGTGATGCCAGGCCACAAGAACCTAACAGCTTAGGTTTTTCCTGTCTTGTTAAATTAAGCTTGTACATTTGGATATTTTCTCTTTCTATTTGATTTTTCTGGGAAATGTGTTTTTTCATATATAACAACAAGAGTATTATACACAGCAATAATAGTAGTATAACTCCATTCGGGTTCCTGGACCCAATTCCAGTATATGTATGTATGTGTGTGAGAGGGGGTCTTCCCACACATAACACCAAGCAGTTCTCTAACACCAGCAGGGTGTTGGAGGACTCAACCCAATTCTGATGATATCTGCCTGCAGACAGCACCAGATACCCCAGATTGAGGGCTCTGTTCTACAAGACTGCCCTCCACCCTCTACTCCAGATGGATGGTGGTCGCAAGCCCCAGGCAGTTCCCTGTGCTTCTGACCGACTGGATACAGATTGGAGGTTCCCACAACCTCCCCTGTAGGTTTGATTAATTTGCTAGAGTGTCTCACAGAACTCAGGAAAACACATTTACCAGTTTAATAAAGGATATAAGTTAACAGCTAGATGAAGAGATACAGAGGTCAAGGTCCCAAAGGAGCTTCTATCCTTATGGAGCTTGGGGCCTGGCTCGATGGCACATGGGAACATTCTGGTTTCCCAAGCACAGAAGCTCTTTCCGACAGAGAAGCAGAGACCAAGAGAATAATAAACTCTTTTCAGGGTTTTTTTGTGAGGGCTTCATTGCCTAATCATGATTGACAAAATTATTGGCTATTGGCTGATTCAGCCTCCAGCCCCTGCCCTTGGGTGGGGGTCCAAGTCTAATTAACATGACAAGACCCCCATTTCACCTTTAAGACTCTGCAGTGTTTTCAGGAACTGTGAAGACCAAATTACCTGGGCAATGTATATATTTGGTCATATGAATGACCAAGTATGTACTTCTTACAACTCATTATTATCTCAGTCCACACCTTGGTATTCAAACACAGACTCCTTACAGCAAAATGACCATATGTGTCACAGCACTTACATCTGGTACAGTATTTATATAACAGATAGAACAACAGTACCAATGCAAATAGGCCTAACATTTGGAAAAGCCAGTGTGGGGTGGGGACAGATTTAAAGAGACAACTCACTTGTCCTGTAAAATCATCACAAATGTTTTTATGTTGATCCATTTTGTCAACATATCTTATGATCAGAGTTTCTCCCAGTGCGATGTAACTCCGGTTCACAGGCTATCATTCAATCTTGTCAGGTTCCGAAAGCGGAAGTGGTCTTGGCAAACAAATAGTGTCACCCTTCTCGGCATCTGGTCTGCTTTTGCTAAGAGAGATTATTCTCTTGCTCTGAGCCTCTCTTGAGGCATTAATAAAATGTTGGATTTCCTTTGTTGCATAACCCACTTATGCATCCCTTTTCCCTCAGCCATAATTTTTCTTTCTCTTCCATTTGTCATTTATCTTTACCCAGACTTTTCTGTGGAGGGGACATCAGCCCAGTTACTGTGCTGGTCCAGATTGCTGGAAGCAATACTAGTCTAGCAAGTGGCTCCCCCGAAGTCCACTCCCACTCATGTAGGGTAGAGTTACACAGATGCAGAGCTAGCGGGCTCTCCCGGCTACTAGGCAGCACGGCTGTGCTCACTGGCAGACCCGATCTGGCCAGGTGGGGTGAAGTCACAGTCCACCCCATCAGTCCCTTAGGAATTCTGACATAAAGATTTAAGGGTAAAGTTACAGTTTCTTTCTTGGTAACCTTCCCTGCTTGTGGCACCTGCAGTTGCAGCCCTGGTCTGGAACCACTGCACCCAGTAGGGAAAAAGGAAGTTGCAGTGATGTGGGGAAGAACTGTATAGTCGCACCAGGATCCTCCCCCATCCTCTCTTCCCCAGACCCCCTGGAAAAGTGGAGGAATCAATCCACTGGGGACCCTCCCTTAGCCCCTCTCATGTGAAGTGTGAGCACACCCTCCTTAAGGCAGGTAAGACAGCCACCCATGCCTTTATCTTCCCTTGTTTGAGACAGCAAATGTTTCAACTGCCCATTCCAATTTTCTTTTAAACCATTGCTCTGGGAATGCTGTGCAACACGGTATATCCATCTGATGTGATTTCTCTTGGCCCACTGCTGGACACCACGTGTGATAAAGTGTGTCCCTTGGTCTGAAGAGATGTAACTTGGTGGTCCAAATTGGTACAGTATCTTCTGTTCCAATCCTTTAATAGTATTTTGAGCATTTTCATCTACCACCAGGTATGCAAAGCCCAGTCCAGAATAAGTGTCTATTCCAGTTAGGACCCATTTATAGCCCCCAGGGGCTACTGTTATTGGTCCCACGTAATCCACTTGCCAGCTATGTGCAGGGCCTTCCCTCCGGGGAATTTTCCCCATAACCAGCTGCAGTCTCTGTCTCTCTTGTTGACAGAACAGTTCCTTTTGGCATTCTGTGCCTCACAGGGTGCAACAGAATATGTCTAGATTCAGCCTGCGTCTGCACTGCTGCAACTCCCCTATGTCCACTCATGTCATGGCCCTGGTGGCCACCTCAAGGGAACACACCAACAGGTCCACTTGCTGGTTCCAGTCACCTTCTGATCCTGGAAGGGGGTCCTTCTGATGGGCCTCGACATGTCCTACTTTAATGCGCCCCTTAAATTCTCATAGTGATTTCCATAGGTCTGCACTCCACACAGGCATTCCTTTAATAGTCTAGTTTTCCATTGCCTATTGACCTGACCATACAGCCAGACCATTGGCTACAGCCCAGGAGTCCATAAAAATCCAAACATAGGGGCTTTTATCATTGTTCAGTTCTTCCACCACTGCCAGGAAAACAGCAGGCAGTTCAGCCCACTGACCTGATTTGTTCTTACCTTCCTCCACCAGAGTCTTGCCATCCATTGGTCTTAAAACAGCAGCTTTCTGAACAGGATATTGTCCATCTTGGAACTGCCACCTGTAAACCAAGCAGCTCTTTGCTGTTCAGCTGAGAGCTGTTCACAGGTCACAGTGCGCATAGCAGTCAGTTCTGGCAGCTCAACAGGTGGCCCCATCATTGGTCCTAGAGGAAAAGAGGCTACCTGCTCATGGATATGGTGTGGGCCTCCTTACCTTCCGCCGGCAGCCTGCTCCTGTATGAACCATTTCCATTTTATTACAGAACTCTTCTGGGCACTACTTTCCTTATCAGAGTGTTTCTCTGACATCACCCAAGACATTATGGGTAAAGCATTCTCAAGGTTAATCACCGAGTACCAGCTTCCTTTAGCCTGTTGTATTTTCTATGTGGTTGAGACCATGTCTGGAACTGCTGAGGCTATGGGCAGTGCACCTTTATTTAAGCCTTGATAGTCTGTTAGTCTGCATGAGCCATTTGCCTTTTTCACAGGCCACACAGGACTATTTTACAGTGAATTTGCGGGTACCAGCACTCCAGCTTCTAGCATGTCATTCATTAAAGTGGTGATCTCTTTTTGTCCACCAGGTATTCCACACTGCTTTAAGTTAACCACCTGTGTGGGCTCCGGCAGTCCTAGCATTTCTCATTTAGCATGCCCAGTTAAAACTGGCCTGAGGGTGGGCTTACATGCCTTCTGTTTTACAGTACTAAGCAGGGGAAGCAATCCCAGTCAGACATAATCCATTGTAATAATACATTCAGGTAAAGGAGATGCAACCACCTCATGCAAAATCTGCTCAGATACCCCCAATTTTCATCTAAACTTTCACCTTAATCCCATCAACCATTATGTGTCCAGAGCCTCCCAACCTAACCTTAGAGACTTCAACACGTTTTGGAATCACAGTGCATTGGACTCACACATCGAGGAGTCCCAGAAAAGTTTCTTCCCCTCCCCCTGGCCATTTTCCATATAAATGTGAAAAATGGCCTCAGTTCTGCAGCTGGGGTGTGGCCAGAAGACCCCAGCCCTTTTGTCAATCCTCAACTTGATTCATCCACCTGACCACCACCCCAAGAGATTCCTGATTAGGTTTCTTACAATCTTGGCCTTCAGGCTTTTTAAATTCCTCCAAACTAGTGTAAATAGAGCAGACTTGTTTGGGCCTCTGTAATGGTGGGGGACCAACAGGGCGTCCCACTGGCCCACCCAATCTCTGGTAGTGCTGCATTAACACCTTTGTTTCAACCCTATCAGTATCCGCTTTATTCATCCCATTTTCCCTTAACTCTCTGAAGACTTCCAGTCTGTTGGGTAGAAACCCTTGACTCTCCCGTTTGTCTCTCCCATTTTCTTAATTACTTTAATGCTCTTGGTATGAGTAAGACACAAGCAGGGAAGCTGAGATAACAAACCTGATAGGGCTTCTCCAACTGTTGTCCGATTTTGTAGCAGTAGTTGCATGGGATGCCCACATAACAGGGTCCCCTTAATCACAGCATTTACCATAACCTGTGTAACAGGAATATTCAGTGGGTGCATATCTTGGTCATCATAAAGCCCATCCCAAATGGCTTGCATATGAAGCAAATCAGCTGCTTCTTCTGGAGTGTTCAATTTGGCATTTTTAGAGGGAGTTGGGCAGTCCCCTTTCTCAGGATAAACAGATCTCACAGTGGCTTTTATCCAGTCCACCAGGCCGACTGTTCCCCCAGGAATAATCTCCCGTGTGTCTGGATCACAGTAGTGAGCTGTGGGTCCTGCATGAGCCCAAACACGCTCTCCAGCTCTGCAGTGTTCAAATCCAAAGACACAGCCCCAAACTGGCTACTCTCCAAGCCACTTCAGAAAGGTTCTTTGGGAAGCTGATGATATTGATCCACAAAATGAGCCAGTTCATTCACACTATCCCCCAGTCTCAGTCATTTCCTTGTTCTCACCTCCCCCTACACTAACTATCTTCTTGATGACCAGAGGTCTTAGAGGTACGTCCTGTTGCTCCGATGTAATTTTCCCCTTCTAGGCTTTGATGTAATGGCCAAAGCTCAGATTGACCCAAAACCAAGCTTGGTTCAGCATCAAGCCCTGGCCCAGTGCTTTCCTTTATTTTCAGTTTGGCTGTTACAGATAACAAGAGCCGGGAGTGGTATTTATAGCCTGATTCTTATTGGTTTGCATTTCCTTTTATATCCAGTGAGCCAGCTCCTTAGGGGATGGGTCCACTGCCATTTCTAAATTCCACTGGTAACCTTTACTAACGGATTGCAGCGCAGCTGCTGTTTCAGACCTTGGGTGACTGGGTAGATATCCAGACATCAAAGGTACCTCATCCCCTACTATTCTTCCTCTTCAAAAACCACATATTTCAGTGAGCTTGTGGGTCACCAGTGGGTCTAGCAAATCCTACTCCTCTGATGCCAAATGTGATACGTTTTTTCATATACAACAGCAATAATGGTATTATACACAGTAGCTTAACTCCTTTTGGGTTCCCAGACCAGATTCCAATGTATATATGTGTATGGTAGCAATTCTCAAACACCAGCAGGGTGTTGGAGAGCTCAACTAAATTCTGGTGCTGTCTGCCTGGAGACAGCACCAGCTCCCTGGTTAAGGGCTCCATCCTACAGGACTGCCCTCCACCCCCCACTCCAGGTGCCACTCACAAGCCCCAGGCTGTTACCTGTGTTTCTGACCTCTCTGCTACAGATTGGAGGCTCCCACGACCTCTCCCTGAGGTTTGATTAATTTGTTAGAGAGGCTCTCAAAACTCAAGAGAACACTTATATTTACCAGGTTAATAAAGGATATCATAAAGGATACAGGTTTACAGCCAGATGAAGAGAGACACAGGGCAAGGTTACAACTAAAGGAGCCTCTATCCTTGTGGAGCTTGGGGCCTGGATCAGTGGCACAGGGGAGCGTTCTGGTTCTCCAAGTACAGAGGCTCTCTCTGATAGAGAAGCAGGATCCAAGAGAGCAATATGCTTTTCTCAGGGGTTTTTGTGAGGGCTTCATTGCATAATTGTAATTGACTAAATTATTGGCTATTGGCTGATTCAACCTCTAGCCCCTACCCTTGGGTGGGGTCCAAAACTCTCTAGTTAACATAACAAAGCACCCATTTCACCTTTAAGACTGCACTGTTTTTGGGAACTGTAAATGAAGACCAAATATGCCTGGGAAACATATATTTGGTCATATGAATGACCAAATATGTATTTCTTGTGACTCGTTATATTGCACTGGGTCTCAAAAAAAATGAAAAAGAGTTGTTCAATTGAGCGTGACGCTTACCAAATAGAAGTCCTAGCAGGCTTGGGTTTCTGTTGCCATTAGAAAATGTTGATACTCTCCCACTATCCTTAACTTGGTTAAACCCAAAACAGGGCTTCCCATTCCTGCCTAGCATTTCAAACACCTCTGATATCTTTCATAGATGTCTTCCAGGGGGTTGTTTACTTGGGAACAGTTTTCTACTTCATTGACTTCTCTCTTGTAGTATCATTCATTTTCTTTACTTTCAGATATGGTTTAAACAGTATTTTTAAACTTTTACTTGACTATCTTTCCTTCTGTGAAAGGAAAGTCTGGAGGTTCTTGATACTGTAAAGGGTTTTGTTTGCTCCTGTTTGTTTTTCACCAAAGAGGTATATGAGGAGATGATCACCCATTTCAGCCAAGCTGCTGGACCAATAGTAATCATACTGATGATGGCCACCCACCATTTGTGGTTTTCACTTTGACCAAAAAACCTTTGTGGTCAAGGCAAATGGACTCCTTTCTCCAGCAACATGAAATGGAATGTCTTTAAACAAGGCTAACTTAATTATCATCTCAAAAAAATAAATACATTAATTTCGAATAACATCATTTTAGAATGATAAGCATCTGTTGTTCCATAAATGTGACAGACTTTGTTTGGAAATTTGGCTTGAGAAGTTCTTGTTTTAATGGAGTTCTGGGAAGATGGCAGTGTGAGCAGGGCAGCGGAAATCTCCTCCCAAAACCATATATATTTTTGAAAATACAACAAATACAACTATTCCTAAAAGAGAGACCAGAAGATACAGGACAGCACTCAGCCTGCATCTACACCTGAGAGGACTCGGCACCCCGCAAGGCAGGTAAGATACGGAGCCACGTCCCGGCGGGACCCGAGCACTCCCCTACCCCAGCGCACCAGTGGGAGGAGAGGATTCAGAGCCGGGAGGGAGTGGAAGTACAGGCACGTTGAAATAACCAGCCAGGGGGATGTGCGCCGGGAGCGCTGACACACATTGCATGGTGTATCAGAGATTGGAGAGACAGAGGGTGCAGGATCTGAGCCTGGGAACGCACTGGGTCCTCGCAGCCAGCTCTTCGGGGCAAAAGAAAATCACGCGCTTTTTTTTAGCGGTCTTAAAGAGATAGGAGCCCAACGGACGAACAGGATTGTTCCAGCACACTCGGCCCAGCAGGCTGGGAGCCGTGGGGAATTTCAGACCCCTTGGCTGCTGACTGGGAAAAAGTAGCCCTACTGACACTTCCCACAGAGATCAACAGCCTCCCATTCGTTCCCACCCAGGCCAGAGCTACAAAGGGCCCTGCGGAGTGGCGTGGCCGCGGCTGCAGAATAGTGGAGCAACAGTGCCACCTACAGCATCCCCAGAGAATCTACTCCCAGCGGACGTATTTTGGGGGTTTTGGGGGGGGGTTGGTGTTTTTTTCTCTTTTCTTTCTTTCTTTCCTTTCTCTTCTTTCTTTTTTTTTTTTAAGTCTCAAAGAGCCCAGGTGACATACATGGCACCTGCCAGCAACCACTTCTATCGCCATGAAAAGACAGAGGAATATGGTACAAACAAAGCTTATCCAGACTCAGACACCAGAGAGGGAGTCTGAAGGGATGGACAGGCATAATCTTCCTAAAAAAGAATTCAGAATAAAAGTCATAACCATACTGATGGATCGACAGAGAAATATGCAAGAGCTGAGGGAGGAAGTAAGGGAAGTGAGGAAAGACAATGCAGAAATGAGACAAGCATTCGATGGGCTTAGCAGCAGAGTGGACAAGATGCAAGAGACTGTTAATGGAATAGAAATCAGAGAAAAGGAATACAGAGAAGCTGAGGCAGAGAGAGATAAAAGGATCTCTAGGAATGAAAGAATATTAAGAGAACTGTGTGACCAATCCAAACGGAACAATATTCGCATTATAGGAGTACCAGAAGAAGAAGAGAGAGAAAAAGGGATAGAAAGTGTCTTTGAAGAAATACTTGCTGAAAACTTCCCCATGCTGGGGAAGGAAATAGTCTCATAGTCCATGGAATCCCACAGATCTCCCAACACAAGGGACCCAAGGAAGACAACACCAAGACACATAATAATTAAAACGGCAAAGATCAAAGATAAGGACAGAGTATTAAAGGCGGCTAGAGAGAGAAAAAAGATCATCTACAAAGGAAAACCCATCAGACTATCATCAGATTTCTCAAAAGAAACCTCACAGGCCAGAAGAAAATGGCATGATATATTTAACGTAATGAAACAGAAGGGCCTCAGACCAAGAATATTGTATCCAGCACGATTATCATTTAAATATGATGGAGGGAGTAAACAATTTCCAGACAAGCGAAAGCTGAAAGAGTTTGCCTCCCATAAACCACCTTTACAGGATATCTTAAACGGACTGCTCTAGAGGGAAGCACTCCTAAGGCTAAAAAAATGTCACCATAGAAAATAAAATCATAGCAAAGAAAGCAGACCATCCAAATACTAACTAAAGGCAAAGAATAAAACACCTAGTATATAAAGAATGGAGGAGGAAGAATAAGAAGGGAGAGAAATAAACATCAGACTGTGTTTATAATAACTTAACAAGAAATTTAAGTTAGATTGTCAGATAGTAAAGAAGGAACCCGTGAACCTTTGGTAACCACAAATCTAAAGCCAGCAATGGCAATAAGTACGTATCTATGGATAATCACCCTAAATGTAAAAGGACTGAATGCACCAATCAAAAGACAAAGAGTAATAGAATGGGTAAAAAAGTAAGACCCATCTTTATGCTGCTTACAATAGACTCACCTCAAACCCAAAGATATACACAGACTAAAAGTGAAGGGATGGAAATGATATTTCATGCAAACAACAAGGAGAAAAAAAGCAGGTGTTGCACTACTTGTATCAGACAAAATAGACTTCAAAACAAAGAAAGTAGCAAGAGATAAAGAAGGACATTACATAATGATAAAGGGGTCAGTCCAACAAGAGGGTATAACCATTATAAATATATATGCACCCAACACAGGAGCGCCAGCATATATGAAACAAATACTAACAGAATTAAAGGAGGAAATAGACAGCAATGCATTCATTTTAGGAGACTTCAACACACCACTCACTCCAAAGGACATATCAACCAGATAGAGAATAAGTAAAGACACAGAGGCACTGAACAACACATTAGAAGAGATGGACCTAACAGACATCTACAGAACTCTGCACCCAAAAGCAACAGGATACACATTCTTCTCAAGTGCACATGGAACATTTTCCAGAATAGACCACATACTAGTCCACAAAAAGAACCTCAGTAAATTCAAAAATATTGAAATCCTACCAACCAACTTCTCAGATCATAAAGGTATAAAACTAAAGATAAATTTTAGAAAGAAAACAAAAAGGCTCACAAATACATGGAGAATTAACAACATTCTCCTAATTAATCAATGGGTTAACGACCAAATCAAAACAGAAATCAAAGAATATATGGAGACTAATGACAACAACAACACAAAGCCACAACTTCTGTGGGACGCAGCAAAGGCAGTTCTAAGAGGAAAGTATATTGCTATCCAGGCCTATTTAAAGAAGACAGAACAATCCCAAATGAATAGTCTAAAGACACAATTACTGAAATTGGAAAAAGAAGAGCAAATGAGGCCCAAAGTCACCAGAAGGAGGGACATAATAAAGATCAGAGAAGAAATAAATAAAATTGAGAAGAATAATACAATAGAAAAAAATCAATAAAATGAAGAGCTGGTTGTTTGAAAAAGTAAACAAAATAGATGAACCCCTAGCCAGACTCATTAAGAGAAAAAGAGAATCTACACACATAAACAGAATCAGAAATGAGAAAGGAAAAATCACGACGGACCCCACAGAAATACAAAAAATTATAAGAGAATATTATGAGAATCTATATGCGAACAAGCTGGCAAACCTAGAAGAAATGGACAACTTCTTAGAAAAATACAACCTTCCAAGACTGACCAAACAAGAAACAGAAAACCTGAACAGACCAATCACCAGCAACGAAATTGAATCAGTAATCAAAAACTACCCAAGAACAAAACCCCTGGACCAGATGGATTCACCTCTGAATTCTACCAGACATATAGACAAGAAATAAAAGCCATTCTCCTTAAGGTTTTCCAAAAAACAGAAGAGGAGGGAATACTTACAAACTCTTTCTATGAAGCCAGCATCACTCTAATACCAAAACCGGGCAAAGACCTCATCAAAAAAGAAAATTACAGACCAATATCCCTGATGAACGTAGATGCAAAAATACTCAACAAAATATTAGCAAACCAAATTAAAAAATACATCAAGAGGATCATACACCATGATCAAGTGGGATTCATCCCAGGGATGCAAGGATGGTACAACATTCGAAAATCCATCAACATCATCCACCACATCAACAAAAGAAGAACAAAAACCACATGATCATCTCCATAGATGCTGAAAAAGCATTTGACAAAGTTCAGCATCCATTCATGATTAAAACTCTCAACAAAATGGGTATAGAGGGCAAGTACCTCAACATCATAAAGGCCATATATGACAAACCCACAGCTAACATCATACTTAATACCGAGAAGCTGAACGCTTTTCATCTAAGATCGGGAACAAGGCAGGGATGCCCACTCCCTCCACTGTTATTCAACATAGTACTGGAGGTCCTGGCCACGGCAAGCAGACAAAACAAAGATATACAAGGCATCCAGATTGGTAAAGAAGAAGTCAAATTGTCACTATTTGCAGATGACATGATATTGTGCATAAAAAACCCTAAAGACTCCACTCCAAAACTACTAGAACTAATATCTGAATTCAGCAAAGTTGCAGGATACAAAATTAACACACAGAAATCTGTTGCTTTCCTATACACTAACGATGAGCTAACAGAAAGAGAAATCAGGAAAACAATTCCATTAACAATTGCATCAAAAAGAATAAAATACCTAGGAATAAACCTAATGAAGGAAGTGAAAGACCTATACCCTGAAAACTACAAGACACTCCTAAGAGGAATTAAAGAGGACACTAACAAATGGAAATTCATCCCAGGTTCTTGGCTAGGAAAAATAAATATTGTCAAAATAGCTATACTGTCTAAAGCAATCTACCGATTCAATGCAATCCCTATCAAAATACCAACAGCATTCTTCAACGAACTGCAACAAATAGTTCTAAAATTCATATGGAACCACAAAAGATCCAGAATAGCCATAGCAATCCTGAGAAGGAAGAATAAAGCAGGGGGGATCTCTCTTCCCAACTTCAAGCTCTACTGCAAAGCCACAGTAATCAAGACAATTTGGTACTGTCACAAGAACAGACCTACAGACCAGTAGAACAGAACAGAGATTTCACATATTAACCCAAACATATACGGTCAATTAATATACGATAAAGGAGCCATGGATATACAATGCGGAAATGACAGTCTCTTCAACAGCTGGTGTTGGCAAAACTGGACAGCTACATGTAAGAGACTGAAACTGGATTATTGTCTAACCCCATACAGAAAAGTAAATTCAAAATGGATCAAAGATTTGAATATAAGTCATGAAACCATAAAACTCTTAGAAAAAAACAGGCAAAAATCTCTTGGACATAAACACGAGCAACTTCTTCATGAACATATCTCCCCGGGCAAGGGAAACAAAAGCAAAAATGAACAAGTGGGACTATATCAAGCTGAAAAGCTTCTGTACAGCAAAGGACACCATCAGTAGAACAAAAAGACATCCTACAGTATGGGAGAATATATTCATAAATGACGTATCCGATAAGGGGTTGACATCCAAAATATATAAAGAACTCACACACCTCAACAAACAAAAGCAAATAATCCAATTAAGAAATGGGCAGAGGACATGAATAGACACTTCTCCAAAGAAGAAATTCAGATGGCCAACAGGCACATGAAAAGATGCTCCACATCGCTAATCATCAGAGAAATGCAGATTAAAACCACAATGAGATATCACCTCACACCATTGAGGATGGCCAACATCCAAAACACAAACAACAACAAATGTTGGCGAGGATGTGGAGAAAAGGGAACCCTCCTACACTGCTGGTGGGAATGCAAATTAGTTCAACCATTGTGGAAAGCAGTATGGAGGTTCCTCAAAAAACTCAAAATAGAAATACCATTTGACCCAGGAATCCCACTCCTAGGAATTTACCCTAAGAATGCAGCAGCCCAGTTTGAAAAAGACAGATGCACCCGTATGTTTATCGCAGCACTATTTACAATAGCCAAGAAATATAAGCAACCTAAGTGTCCATCGGTAGATGAATGGATAAAGAGGAGATGGTACATATACACAATGGAACATTATTCAGCCATAAGAAGAAAACAAATCCTACCATTTGCAGCAACATGGATGGGGCTAGAGGGTATTATGCTCAGTGAAATAAGTCAAGCCGAAATAGACAATTATCAAATGATTTCACTCATATGTGGAGTATAAGAACAAAGAAAAAACTGAAGGAACAAAACAGCAGCAGACTCACAGAACCCAAGAGCGGACTAATAGTTACCAAAGGGAAAGGGACTGGGGAAAATGGGCGGGAAGGGAGGGATAAGGGGGAAAAAGGGGCATTTTGATTAGCAGATGTAATGTTGGGGGGGCACAGGGAGGGCTGTACAACTCAGAGAAGAGAAGTAGTGATTCTATAGCATCTCACTACACTGATGGACAGTGACTGTAATGGGGTTGGTGGGGGGGACCTGATGAAGGGCGTAGTTTAGTAACCATAATATTGCACATGCAATTGTAGATTAATGATACCAAAATAAAAATTTTTTTAAAGTTCTTGTTTAAATCAGTTGACTGCATCAGAGGCTAATTGTGGACATGTAAGATTTCTTACAATCCTGGTTTTGGGACTGGTTTCCTATGAAAAGAAAACTTAGTACATATATTACTTTGTATGCTCTCTGTCTTTATATTCTGATTTCACAGGTTTTGTGGGGTGACTAAGTTGGAATATTAATTAGGTAAATGGGCTCTTTTAAAAACGATTATATGTTGATGCAACCTTCCTAGAAAGCAAAGTATGATACGTGTCAAAAGCTTTAAAAATGTACATAATCTTTGTCTCAGCAGTTATCCCTGTAGGAATTTATCCCCGAGAAATAACGATGGGCATCTTTAAAGACTCCACAGTCAGGAAGTTTATCACAGCAAAAAACTGAAAAATAATTTAAATGTTCAGCAGTAGGTGCCTGGTTAAATAATTTAACAGTAGGAAACTTCTGTGCAAGCATTAAAAATTGTATTGTGGGAATGTATTTGGTCACTTGAGTAGGTTGACTTTGTAGCTTAAAAACAAGCTTTTGTGGTGGTATATAGAGTCTAATACCATATTTGCTAAATACTGACATATGCATATATGTGCAGAAAAAATCAAGAGGTATATATGCTACAAATACTGAGTCATTGTCTCTTACTGAAAAAGCAATGGGTGATTTTTATTTTTGTATATTTATTTACCTTGATTTTAAAAGTTTTCTGTAGTCATGAAGTATTTATTTACTAAGGCAAAACTCTTTAAAATGAGATACATTAAAAAAATATTGTACATCTGTAATGGGATCAATACTAATTTAATTACTTAAACATTTCTGTTCTAGGGCACTTCCAAAGGAAATGTGAATTAACCCTAAGACTCAGTTCCAATTCAGTTGATATGAATAACAGAGTGTGTGGGAGTTAGTGTGCTGTTCTTAAAAATTTCCATTAAAGCAATATGTTTATGTGTATACATTTATTTATGACTACACACACATATACGCACACACAGAGTCTATAAAGACCTTTGTTGGCTGCACCTTCTTATATATCTCATAACTTCTTTTATCTAAAACTTTTTGAATTGTTCTAGTCAGAATTGCTTGTTCTTTTTTTGGGCTTTTACAATGCTTTGTCTTCCTTAATTATGGCTTTTTAAAATGGGTAATTGTGTAAGTGTTGATCTCCCAATTTTTTATTTTCTCTCCTCCCCACCCACCCAGGGTGCTTATACTACTTTGCTCTTGATTTGAGACAGTTCAACCTTACTAACCATGCAAACAGATGGTCCAACTGAATCACTGTGCTAAACGTCCTGCTCATAGGTGATGGAGGTGGCTGGAGATTTCGCCACTGTCAACCATCTTGAAGTTCCTCATAGTTTCTGCCATGTATAGCTTTGTCACTGTATCCCCCAACCCCAAATATCTTCCCTTTATAGTCATTCCATTCCATATCATATCCAAATTTATTCAAAAGTGTATTGTTAACATCTACCACGTGCTAGGTCTGGAAGATGGAGGAATAAGGTAGAATCCATGATCTCAAGGAGCCCACAAGTGAAGAAACAGACATGTTCTGAGTGTTTTAGGTAGCAGAGTAATTCACAGGTCTTCCCTTATTGGACCTTACTCCTATTGTGCTGTAAATGTTTATTGATTTTGATGTTGACAGTATTCATGACAAAGAAGGACACATCATTGACACGCATGTCTTCCTCTCTTCCACCATTAGAGTTATCTGATTTCACAAACAAAAATACAGGACACCCATGCAATATCTGGGATGTTCCTACACTAAAAAATTCTTTATTGTTTATCTGAAATTCAAATTTAACTGGGTATTGCATATTTAATTTGGTAACCCTATCCATCATGCCAACTCCCATTGACCTCTTAGAGCAGTAACTCAGACACAGAGCCCACTTCCCCAGACTTTTCCTTTGCCAGCTTGATGCCATGTGCAGAGGTGCATTCGGCTGCAGTGCTCCATGATGACTTCATTTGTGCACATGTACCTAAAACCTGTGCACATTCCAAAGAAGCATCTGCTGCACTAAAACAAAACAGTACACACACACACACACACACACACTCCTGCATAAGTACTCTGATCGGAAGCATTGGATTATCATTCATTGGTCATGCCTCCGTTCTGTGAAAGCCATGCCATCTGAATATATCTCAAAATATAATCAGAAAATTGAAAAGAACGGCAATGTAAGGAAATGTTTTTGTCCTCAATTGCCTGCCACAACTGCCCAGTCTGTCATTAGCAGGCTATGTATTGGCATAGCTAATGTTTCCATGGATATTTGCTCTTATTTATGTAGTATGTGTTGAGATCATTTATAGGTGGTCAGGCTTTCTTCAGAGAGAAAGCTGATTAGCAGAGGCTGCCCTATGGTCAACTGAACTGTATGAAGTTCATGTGGATTATAAGGTTGACAGTAAAGAACAGGACACAATTTGTTTGACAAAATGGAAATGAGACATTTCAGTCTAGACAAGAGAGCTATGAGTCACCTCAGGAGTATTTGACATCTTCTGGTAAGATTTATTACTCTCCATGAAAAGGCAAGTTTTGAACTAGTGTGAGAATAACATGTTGATCATCCATGTTACTCAGTATAGGAAGTAAGTCATTCCATTTGCAGAGTCAGAAGTTGGTTGAGCCCCGTAGAGAGTTCAGAGATGGGAAGCCTTTGCATCCATGCCTGGCAGTGCTGCCCCCAGGGCATGCAAACAACAGTCACCACAAAGTCGTGTGCAGTTATTTTAGACCCAAACCAACCCTGAAGCTCCAATTTGGTGCTTCACTCATTTTCACTGCCTCCCATATTGGGGTCAGCCTCTCCCATGGTCCTCCAGTCCTGTCCTGGGTCTTCTTCTCTTAATAATCTGATGTGGAAATTTATGACTGCACAAGTAATACATGGGTAAATCCATACTGTGAAAGTTCAAACATTGCAGATAAAGTGAAAACATTGCTTGCTGGTTCAGCCTCATGTTATGCCGCTCTCCTCCCCTGTGATAACTACAGTTAATAGTTTTGGTATATGCCCTTATTTGATAATCTGTCTCTCCACTTAACACTAAGTTCTGTGAGTGTAAGTGCAACAACTTACATTCCTGTGTAAGGCTTGTTTGCTGCTGTCTCTTGAATACCCAGCAGGATCCACAGAGATCCAGAGAGACCTGGATCACTTCCATGGGTGATACACAACATAGGAGTATGGGAACTTGCATATATAATTTTAAAGTTCCCAAAACAAGATTATAAAACTCATGATATGCTTTGAAGTTTAATCTTTTAAGTGTATCTCTGTGATGTATATCATTTGGATAATCTAAAAAATGTACCTTACAAACACTTTTATGAATATGAGGCCCAGGATAAATGGCCGGCCCACTGAACTTGGATCAGACAGATCCAGGCACCTTTCACAGCACCTGGCACATAGTAGGTGCTCAATAATTATTTGTTGGGTTATTTGGTGGGTTAGTTCTCTCAGGGCAGGGATCTGGAGAGAATAGAGTCAGGAGAGAAGTTCAGAGAAGAATAGATGGCAGCTTAAGTGTCCGTTCAGTGTCCCCTATTCCCACTGCTTTTTCTTTGGGATTTCTCAAGGCTGGGTTGATCATGAGCGCTGTCATACTTCTACTCTAGTGGTATCACATACTTTTGTATTGTTTGGTTGACTCATGTATCTTCTCCAGACAAGTTTTCTATCTGGGGTATCTCTTACATAAAGACACTAAATATATGTTGACTAAAAACTGCCATGTGATTTCTCATGGTTCTCACTTTTGCTGTGTAATCAAAACTGCTTCACGTTTCCAAGACCGTCTCTTCCCCTCTCTCCCCCCAGTATTGCCACGTCTCTGTGTTAGATGTTTCTGGTAGCTGTCATGTTATAGTATCACGCTCAGGGAGGCTCTTTGGGCAGATTTTCCCATGGCTCTCTTTCACAGCCCAGCTTCAGGTTATGCATGTAGTAATGTCCTACACAGGAATAATTTGAGCTCTTAGGAAAATGATCACTGATAAAAATAAATTTAACATGGTGGAATAAGATAAATAAATATGCACCATCAGTAAAACCTACCCTTAGTTTGGGGATTTTCAGAACAGTTTCCACCCATATCCTTGTTCCACTGCTGTTTCTCTTGGTCTGTTTGAATCCTAATGGGATTTTCACTTCTGAGACGGTAGTAAGCATTTCAGATAGAGAGATGTCACCTGCCTCTTCTGTACACACTGAGTAAATGTGAATTTCTTTCCAGTTCACATCTAAGAGTCCCTGTAGTCTGACAAGTGGAGTGAGTGGTGGCCAGAGATGTCCTTTTGTCTTGGATAAATATTTTAAAAGGAGTTGCCATTGCAGAGATAAGGACAGTTTCTTCTTTTAATTACTATCAGCTGGCATGTGTTATAGGTTTCCTGACATTTATGAAAATAAAGAAAGGCATTATTATGGAAAAATTTAAGTGGGCTTTTCTTAGACTGACTGAAGACTTACATGCCCCAATTTTAGGATTTCCTCTGTGCCTGAGCAGTGCTGGGTTTTGGGGCTGGTATCCAGGAATAATCTGTTGGTGCCAGGCGAGTGAGGAGAGACCTCTTTTTTTCCTGCCAACACCCCTGCCCCTTGGTAGCCTGTGAAGTGCAGAGTCTAAGTCATAGAGTACAGGGTTGGCAGATACTTAGACTGTTGGGGTCAGAGGGGTGAAAAGACTTGCCCAAGGTCACAGTGCTGCTTGGGGGCAGAGTTGGGCCGAGACCCAGGTCCTCTGACCTCAGTGCCATCAATGTAAATCTTCACCGGCTTTCAAAAAACTCCCTTCCCCACACTTCTGCTGAGAGGACCAGTGCTCCTATAGCCAAAGGAAAGGGGATTCTGGAGGCTGCCAGGTAGGGAGGCCCTAACTCAAGCTCTTTCTGGTGCTTCACAGGGGCATCTCCACTGTGGGGGAAGCTTTAGCAAAGGAGGAAACTGAGTTCAGTCTGCCACTCCTAAATTTCTACAAAGTTACTTAGAATTCTACAGGCAAACACTGGTTTCCTGGCTCTGTTCAGGCCTAAGGTGGCTGCCCTAGGGAAGTGCCTTAGAATGGGTTTCCTGAGTGATTTCTCCCATGTCTGAAATTAATTTGTTTATGTATTCATTTACTTGTTTATTTCTTTTATTCTCCATTATATCTTCAGTGCTTAGTGTATAGCATATGCTCAATAAATATTTATTGAACAAAGTGGTATGTGTTTCACCATTTTACCTTATGAGTATATTTTAATTTAAATTGAATTTCAGATCAGTTCAACAACTTCTGGGTAGAACTGAGTGACTTTGAGCAAGTCACTTGAACTTCCTGTACTTCATCTTTAAATCAGAATAATGAATACCTACCCCAAAGGGTAGCTGTGAAGATATAAATTGCTAAGAATAGTGCCTGGTACATAGTAAGTGGTCAATAAATGATAGCTGTTATCATCATCATCATAATCTCCATAATCACCATCACCATCATCTGTTGCCTACAGTGTTAGACACACTGCTAACCTCCAGGAATACAAGGGCAGAAAAGACAAATACAGTCTTTGTCTTTTCAGAGGTTCCTGGAGACAGTGATAACTCAGCTGACTTTTTTCTAAATTTTTATTTTGCTATCATTAATGTACAATTACATGAACAACATTATGGTTACTAGACTCCCCCTATTATCAAGTCCCCTCCACATACCCCATTACAGTCACTGTCCATCAGCGTAGTAAGATGTTATAGAGTCACTACTCGTCTTCACTCTGTTATAGTGCCTTTCCCGTGTCCCTGCCCCTACATAATATGTGCTAATCATGATGCCCCTTTTTCCCGCTTGTCCCTCCCTTCCCACCCATCCTCCGCCGTCCCTTTCCGTTTGGTAACTGTTATTCCATTCTTGGGTTCTGTGAGTCTGCTGCTGTTTTGTTCCTTCAGTTTTGCTTTGCTCTTATACTCCACAGATGAGCGAAATCATTTGATACTTGTCCTTTTCCGCCTAGCTTATTTCACTGAGCAGAATACCCTCTAGCTCCATCCATGTTGTTGCAAATGGTAGGATTTGTTTACTTCTTATGGCTGAATAGTATTCCATTGTGTGTATGTACTACCTCTTCTTTATCCATTCATCTACTGATGGACACTTAGGTTGTTTCCATTTCTTGGCTATTGCAAATAGTGCTGCGATAAACATATGGGTGCATATGTCTTTTTCAAACTGGGCTGCAGCATTCTTAGGGTAAATTCCTAGGAGTGGAATTCCTGGGTCAAATGGTATTTCTATTTTGAGTTTTTTGAGGAAACTCCATACTGCTTTCCACAATGGTTGAACTATTTTATGTTCTCACCAGCAGTGTAGTAGGGTTCCCCTTTCTCCACATCCTCACCAACATTTGTTGTTGTCTTTTGGATGTTGGCCATCCTAACTTGTGTAAGGTGATATCTCATCGTGGTTTTAATTTGCATTTCTCTGATGATTAGGGATGTGGAGCATCTTTTCATATGCCTGTTGGCCATCTGAATTTCTTCTTTGGAGAAGTGCTTGTTCAGATCCTCTGCCCATTTTTTAATTGGCTTATTTGCTTTTTGTTTGTTGAGGTGCATGAGCGCTTTGTATAATTTGGATGTCAACCCCTTATCAGATATGTCATTTATGAATATATTCTCTCATACTGTAGGATGTCTTTTTGTTCTACTGATGGTGTCCTTTGCTGTACAGAAGCTTTTTAGTTTTATATAGTCCTACTTGTTCATTTTTTATTTTGTTTCCCTTGCCCGGGGAGATATGTTCATGAAGAAGTCGCTCATGTTTATGTCCAAGAGATTTTTGCCTGTATTTTTTTCTAAGAGTTTTATGGTTTCATGACTTACATTCAGGTCTTTGATCTATTTTGAGTTTACTTTTGTGTATGGGGTTAGACAATAATCCAGTTTCACTCTCTTACATGTAGCTGTCCAATTTTGCCAACACCAGCTGTTGAAGAGGCTGTCATTTCTCCATTGTATATACATGGCTCCTGTATCATATATTAATTGACCATATATGCTTGGGTTTATATCTGGGCTTTCTATTCTGTTCCACTGGTCTATGGGTCTGTTCTTGTGCCAGTACCAAATTGTCTTGATTATTGTGACTTTGTAGTAGAGCTTGAAGTCAGGGAGTGTAATACTCCCCACTTTGTTCTTCCTTCTCAGGATTGCTTTGGCTATTCGGGGTCTTCTGTCATTCCATATGAATTTTAGAACTATTTTCTCTAGTTCATTGAATAATGCTGTTGGTATTTTGATAGGGATTGCATTGAATCTGTACATTGCTTTAGGGAGGATGACCATTTTGACAATATTAATTCTTCCTATCCAGGAGCATGGGATGTGTTTCCATTTATTGGTATCTTCTTTAATTTCTCTCATGAGTGTCTTGTAGTTTTCAGAGTATAGGTCTTTCACTTCCTTGGTTAGGTTTATTCGTAGGTATTTTATTCTTTTGGATGCAATTGTGAACAGAATTGTTTTCCCGATTTCTCTTTCCGCAATTTCATTGTTAGTGTATGGGAATGCAGCAGATTTCTGTGTATTAATTTTGTATCCTGCAATTTTTCTCAATTCAGATATTAGATCTAGTAGTTTTGAATTCGTTTGCTAATATTTTGTTGAGTATTCTTGCATCTATGTTCATCAGGGATATTGGTCTGTAATTTTCTTTTTTTGTGGTGTCTTTGCCTGGTTTTGGTATTAGAGTGATGCTGGCCTCGTAGAATGAGTTTGGGAGTATTCCCTCCTCTTCTACTTTTTGGAAACTTTAAGGAGGATGGGTATTAGGTCTTCACCTAATGTTTGATAAAATTCAGCAGTGAAACCATCTGGCCCAGGAGTTTTGTTCTTAAGTAGTTTTTTGATTACCAGTACCATTTCCTTGCTGGTAATTGGTCTATTCAGATTTTCTGTTTCTTCCTGGGTCATCCTTGGAAGGTTGTATTTTTCTAGAAAGTTGTCCATTTCTTCTAGGTTATCCAGTGTGTTAGCATATAATTTTTCATAGTATTCTCTAATAATTCTTTGTATTTCTGTGGTGTCCATAGTGATTTCTTCTTTCTACTTTCTGATTTTGTTCATGTGTGTAGACTCTTTTTATTCTTGATAAGTCTGGCTATGGGTTTATCTATTTTGTTTATTTTTCTCAAAGAACCAGCTCTTGCTTTAATTGATTCTTTCTATTGTTTTATTCTTCTTGATTTTATTTATTTCTCCTCTAATCTTTATTATGTCCCTCCTTCTCCTGACTTTGGGCCTCATTTGTTCTTCTTTTCCTAGTTTCGTTATTGTGAGTTTAGACTGTTCATTTGGGATTGTCCTTCTTTTCCTGAGATTGCAATATACTTCCCTCTTAGCATGGCCTTTCTCTTTCCCACAGATTTTGTGGTGTTGAATTATTATTGTCATTTGTCTCCATATATTGCTTGATCTCTGTTTTTATTTGGTCATTGATCCATTGATTATTTAGGAGCATGTTATTAAGCCTCCATTTGTTTTGGGGCTTTTTCGTTTTCTTTGTGTAATTTTTTTCTAGTTTCATATCTTTGTGATCTTAGAAGCTGGTTGGTACAATTTCAATCTTTTTGAATTTACCGAGGCTCCTTTTGTGGCCTAGTACATGATCTGTTCTTGAAAATGTTCCATGTGCACTTGAGAAGAATGTGTATCCTGTTGCTTTGGATGAAGTGTTCTATAGATGTCCGTTAGGTCCATCTATTCAAATACGTTGTTCAGTGCCTCTGTCTCTTTACTTATTTTCTGTCTGGTTGATCTGTCCTTTGGAGTGAGTGGTGTGTTGAAGTCTCCTAAAATGAATATACTGCATTCTATTTCCTCCTTTAATTCTGTTAGTATTTGTTTCACATCTGTAGTTGATCCTGTGTTGGGTTCATAGATATTTATAATGGTTATATCCTCTTGTTGGACTGACCCCTTTATCATTATGTAATGTCCTTATTTTTTTCTGATGACTTTCTTTGTTTTGAAGTCTTTTGTCTGATACAAGTACTGCAATTCCTGCTTTTTTCTCCCTATTAGTTGCATGAACTATCTTTTTCTATCCCGTCACTTTCAATCTGTGTACGTCTTTGGGTTTGAAGTGAGTCTCTTGGTGGCAGCATATAAATGGGTCTTGCTTTTTATCCATTCAGTAACTCTATGTCTTTTGATTGGTGCATTCAGACCGTTTACATTTAGGGTGATTGTCAATAGGTATGTACTTATTGCCACTGCAGGCTTTAGATTCGTGGTTACCAAAGGTTCAAGGGTAATTCCCTTAGTATCTAACAGTCTAATTTCACTCACTTTGTATGCTATTATAAACTCAACCTAAAGGTTCTTTTTTTTCTTCCTTTTTCTTATTCCTCCATTCTTTATATGTTAGGTATCATATTCTGTACTCTTTGTCTATCCCTTGATTGACTTTGGGGGTAGTCATTTGATTTTGTGTCTGCTTAGTAATTAATTGTTCTTTCTACTTTGCTGTGGTTTTATTTCCCCCGGTGACATCTATTTAGCTTTAGGAATACTTCCATCTGTAGCTGTCCCTCCAAAATGCACTGTAGAAGTGGTTTGTGGGAGGTAAATTCTCCCAGCTTTTGCTTATCTTAAAATTGTTTAATCCCTCCTTCAAATTTAAATGATAACCTTGCTGGGTAGAGTATTTGTTCGAGGCCCTCTGCTTCATTGCATTAAATATATCATGCCACTCCCTTCTGGCCTTTAATGTTTCTGTTGAGAAATCTGATAATAGCCTGATGGGTTTTCCTTTGTATGTGTTCTTTTTTCTTTCTTTAGCTGCTTCTTAAAGTCTGTCTTTATCCTTGATCTGTGCCATTTTAATTATTGTATGTCTTGATGTTGTCTTCCTTGGGTCCCTGTGTTGGGAGATCTGTGTACCTCCATGTCTTGAAAGACTCTCTCTTTCCCCAAACTGGGGACATTTTCAGCAATTACCTCCTCAAAGACAACTTTCTATCCCTTTTTCTCTCTCTTCTTCTTCTGGTACCCCTATAATGCAGATATTGTTCCCTTTGGATTAGTCACATAGTTCTCTCAATATTCTTTCATTCTTAGAGATCCTTTGTTCTCTCTGTGCCTCAGCGTCTTTGTATTCCTCTTCTCTAATTTCTTTTCCGTTTACTGTCTCTTCTACTACATCTAATCTGCTTTTAAATCCCTCCATTGTATGTTTCATTTCAAATATGGAATTTCTTATTGATTGAATCTCTGTCTTAATTTCGTCTCTGAGTTCTGTATATTTTTCTGTACCTCCATGAGCATGTTTATGATTTTTATTTTAAACTCTCTTTCAGGAAGATAGGTGAGGTCAGTTTCATTTGGTCCTTTTTCTGGGGTTTGTGATATTTCAGTCTGAATCAGGTTCCTTTGACATTGCATAATTCTATGTGGTGCCCTCTAGTGCCCAGAAGCTCTAGTTTCTGGGGCTGCTCAGCCCCTAGAGTGAGGTTGGGGGTCATAGTGGAGTGGCACTGGTGCCTTGGGGCAGGAAAGAGCTGTTTCCTGATTTCCAGCTGCGGTGCCTGTCTCCAGTATCAGGGCCAGTAGGCCGAGCCCACAGGTTTAACCCTCTGTGCTTGGCGTCTCTAGCTTTTGTAGGTGGGGCCTCTGGCTGGCCTGACGCCAGCACGATGACTGCCGGTTTGTGAGCAGGTGCCGGCAGGCCAGAAGGAAAGTGCAGCAGGCTGCATGTCACAGTGGGATCTTCGGAGCTGAGGAGGCAATCAGGGGGATGGTGCACCTGAAGTTCCTCAAAGTTCCCAACCCGCTGGGCAGAGTGCGCCTAGACAACCTTGTCCACCTATCCTTTCTCCCCCATAGCAAGCTGTGTGCAAACCCTGCCCCTTCAGGAGCCCTCTCACTGCTAGGAAGCCTCTCAGACCGCCTGCCTTTCCTTTGTCCTGGAGCGGCCAGATGTGTATCCCTGTCCTCCACAAACGGCCGGAATCTCAGTCTCTCAAGCACTCTGCCTGTCCCAGCTCCCCAACCCCAGCAACCTCCAGAGCACCACACAATGTAGGTTTGTGGTCCAAAGCAGACCTCCCGGGCTGGGTGTTCAGCAGTTCTAGACTTCCACCCCCTCCCACGCTCTATTTCTCTTCCTCCCACTGGTGAGCTGGGGTGGAGGAAGGGCTCGGGTCCTGTCGGATCAAGGCTTTCGTATGTTACCCTGTTTGGTGAAGTCTGCTCTGTTTGTGGTGTCGGTATGCAGTCTGGTGGAGCCTTCTTTCCTGTTACTGTTTTAGGGCTAGTTGTTTTAACTATATTTTCACACTATATGTGGTTTTGTGAGGAATTCTCTGTCTCAACTTTCATGCCGCCATCTTGAATCCTGCCACAGCTGAGTTTTGAAAGGCAAGAACTAGGAGTTTGAATTAGGGGAGTGATAGAAGGTATGGAAGGGAATTATCTGTGAAGTAAGATTGTCAGGTCTGGTGATTGATTTGGAATGCAAGGATGAGAAAAAGGAAACAGACCAGGGAGAAGCCCAATTTTCTGCCTGGGGATATTGTTTTGTGCCAACTAACAGGCAGACTTTGGGAGGAAGAGTGGGCTTAGGGAAGTAGCTGGTGAGCTCTCTTAAACATGAGTTGCTTTGAGTTACCTATGGGATAGGTATCCATCTGACAGTTGAATGAATGGGTCTAGATGAGGACAGGAGACCGATCCTGGTGGGAGAGGGAGAATTGAAAGTATTAGCAGATGTTGTATGTGATCAGTTAAGACCACAAAAATCACTGAGTCTGTCTAAAGAGAACATGTAGGGTGCAAATACAAGCATGAGCCGGTGTTAGAACTGCATGAAGAGGAAACTGAAGAGGATGGTCACAGAGGCATGATGAAAATGAGGATGGAATATTTTAACTCTTTTTCTGTCTCTGCCTCTGCCCAAATGACTCCTCATAATCTTTCTCAACACAGCACTCTAAAGCAACCATTCCTGATTAAACAGCATTTGCCATTGTTAATCTGGACCTAATACCACTTTACAGATTTACTTGAAGCTCAGAGAGGAGAATTAATTCATTTAAGCCTAAGGTGAAAGTTTTGTGCTCTTCTGGTATATGCCCCCCTAAAATACATCTTGTTGCCAGATATGAATGTGAGTTCTTGGCAGATGTCAGCTGGATTGAAAGTTGGCTTGGTTATTTCACTTGTGCCATTTGGGGCTACAGGAGGTGGGGGGATGTATTCATTTCCTGAGATTGCCATAGCAAATTTCCACAAATGGCATGGCCGAAAACAGATTTATTCTTTCATAGTTCTAGAGACCAGAAGTCCTAAATCAAAGTGTCACATTCCCTTCAAACATTCTGGGGAATAATCTTTCTTTGCCTTTTCTAGCTTCTGGTGATTGTGGCAATTCTTGGTGTTCCTTGGCTTGTAGACACATCACTCTGATATTTGCCTTCGTAGTCACATGACATGCTCCTTATGTCTGTGTCCCTGTATACTGCAGGTATTGCCTTTAGGTATTTTTTAGTAATAATATGCATAGTTATTATTAATAATAAAGGATACTATTTATTTAGCAATTACTAAGTTACAACTCTTTTTTGTCAGTTCATATAATTTATTATTTTTTAATTTAACCACAGATTAAATAGTTCCCCTGAAAAATAGATGTTTAGAAAAACTATCATTACTCACATACAGACACAAAGCAATCATCGGCAATTTTCATTTTAGCCTCTTTTTTTTTTACAAACTATAAGCAAGTGGTAAGTACCAAGTCTTTATATAAATTAACTTTCACAGCCACTGTACAATGTAGATGTTGTTATCCTTAATTTAAAGAGGAGGAAACAGAAACTTGGAAATATTAAGTGACTTTCCTAAGGTCACATAGCTAGAAGTCTACAGAATCAGGATTCAAACCCAGGTCTCTGAGGCTACATTGTATTTTTACAGGATCTAGAGATGTAAAAGGTTTAGTGTAAAAGCTACTGTGTGTATCTATGCATTAGTAGCCTATTTCATTCCCAAAAGGATTTGAAGGAGCTTATAAAATATATACAAGAGAATAAAAAGTAGTTGAGTCAGAGTTGAGGGAACATAAGTGCAACAAAAACAAGATGAAGGCAGAGGTACAGGTAGAACCTAAGAATGTGTGTCAATGTCCAGTGTCATTATTGCAGGGGTTGCACATCTGTCCATGGGCTTTCTACAAGCAAAGAGGAAATATGATCTGTTAAAGTAATCACAGTATCCAAAAGACGAAATAAACCAGCAACAAAGCTGAATCCTCAGTAGGAGCAAAGCTTTTCTTGGTACTGAGTCCTGGGAGGAATCTCTTGGGAGGGCCTTACAGAAGAGAGCCCTGTGGGATTTCCTGGGCAAACACCCCAGCATCTTCCTTGCAGGAGTACCTCTGTTCCAACCTTTACATGAGTAACATATGCTTCTGTCATGCTTGAACTGCTCTATCACCATCATATGTGCTGCAGGCCTGACTCGTGTAACCTCCCTCTATGGAGGCAGATGGCACTTTGCTAACGTGAAGTTCCTTGGCAGGCATTCTGCAGGCGCTTGTTGAGTTTTCTGATGTTGAGCTTCAGAATGGAATGCATCACTTAAGCTGGATCAGGATAGCATTTCTTCATCGTGGCTCAAAGTGGGGAAAAGTGTGGTCACACATGTTGGCATTCTCAGGGACATTTGGTGTGGAGAAACTGTCCTGACATTTCCACAGCCCCTGCCCAGATCCAATCCTGCATTTCCTATTATACATGCAGAGGAACTTTTGGGAAAATTACTTGCTAGGCATAACTCTCCTCCACTTAGTCAGAACTGGGAAAACAAGCTATTCTGTCAGAATGACCCAGTGCCATGAACAAAAGCAAAGTATGCACTGGATTTCCACAGTCATAGATGTGATCTGCTGGACTCCTAGGGAGTCTAAGGAAGAGTGCTGTGCTTTTTTCTCTACATTGAGGTATGAGGTACCTTTTTTTTTTCTCCTGAGCTTCTTCATAAGTTGGATAGGAAAGCCAGGATAGTTTTTTGTCCCCAAATATTACAGATAGTGAAACAGTAAGACTGTTATGGGATTATCAATTTTGCAGACTTGGGTATTTTCCCTTATGAGTAAAACTCAGGGTGTGAAAAGGGCCACCTGGGTGGTCCTAGAGCCAAAACCTCTTTATATTTCCGGGAGAGATGCAATTAAGTGAGCAGAAACTGGGATTGTCCTATAATCATACCCCCTGGGACAGGGTAGTAGCACTCATTGCCAAACATCATAATATGGTTTTTTGTGGATGTTCCATGGGAAAAAGAATTCTGAAATTATCTACTGCCAGTAGGGTCCATCCATCCATCCATTTCTGAGGATATGATGCCTGAAACAAGGTAGTAAAAAAGAAAAAAGGTTCATGTCCTCATAGAGTGTCTAGATTTTCAAACAATAAAGAATAAAATTACAGGGTATTATGACTGCTGTGAAAGACATAAACAGGGCAAGAGAGAAATTTGGAGAGCTGATGGCTCAGTTGAGATTTGGAAGATGAAAAAAATTCAGCCATGTAAAGAGGCAGAAGAAGCATTTCAGGCACAGAGAACTGGAAGCTCAAAAGCCCTGATGGAAAAGAACTTGGGATATTGAAGGAGCAAAAGGAAATTAATTGGAGTGAAGAGAATGGTACTAGGATAGATTTGGATTGGACAGGGCATGGCAGGCCTTAATGGAGTTGCAATATTACCCTAAGACACATGAAAGAATTTTAAGCAAGAAAATGTTGTGATATGACATATACTGTAAAGAGATCCCTCTGGGGACACCTGGGAGAATAATGGTTTGGAGAAGGGGTGAGGGAAGAAGCAAGGATCCCAGGTTGAGAGTGGATGTAGTGGTATGCCAGGTGAAGAGTTGTGGTAGCCTAGATAAAAGTAGGAGCAGTGGAGAGACAGAGAACAAGACTGATTCGAGTGATGTTTTTAGTAATATATAGGATGTATTTGGGTCCAAGCTAACATCTGTGATCATCAAAGACAGTTTTCAGGAAGTGCCATTGATAATCCATTTGATTATCTAGTTCTAGTAGTTTTGAAGTCTTTACTGAATTAACAAGGTAGTATTTTTAGATAATTCTGATAATATTTTTTTTTATTTTGGTATCATTAATCTACAATTACATGTGCAGCATTATGGTTACTAGACGCCCCACATCATCAAGTCCCCACCACATAACCATTACAGTCACTGTCCATCAGCGTAGTAAGATGCTATAGAATCACTACTTGTCTTCTCTGAGTTGTACAGCCCTTCCCTGTGCCCCACACACATTATATCTGCTAATCATAATGCCCCTTTTTCACCTTTGTCCCTTCTTTCCCACCCATCCTCCCCAGTCCCTTTCCCTTTGGTAACTGTTAGTCCATTCTTGGGTTCTGTGAGTCTGCTGCTGTTTTGTTCCTTCAGTTTTTTTCTTTGTTCTTAAATTTCACATAAGAGTGAAATCATTTGATACTTATCTTTTTCCACCTGGCATATTTCACTGAGGATAATACCCTCTAGCTCCATCCATGTTGTTGCAAATGGTAGGATTTGTTTACTTCTTATGGTGGAATAGTATTCCATTGTGTATACATATATATGTACCATATCTTCTTTATCCATTCATCTACTGGTGGACACTTAGGTTGTTTCCATTTCTTGGCTATTGCAAATAGTGCTGCGATAAACATAGGGATGCATATGTCTTTTTCAAACTGGGCTCCTGCATTCTTAGGGTAAATTACTAGGAGTGGAATTCCTGGGTCAAATGGTATTTCTATTTTGAGTTTGTTGAGGAACCTCCATACTGCTTTCCTCAATGGTTGAACTAGTTTGCATTCCCACCAGCAGTGTAGGAGGGTTCCCCTTTCTCTACATCCTTGCCAACATTTGTTGTTGTTTGTGTTTTGGATGGTGACCATCCTTACTGGTATGAGGTGATATATCATTGTGGTTTTAATTTGCATTTCTCTGATGATTAGCAATGTGGAGCATCTTTTCATGTGCCTGTTGGCCATCTGAATTTCTTCTTCTGAGAAGTGTCTGTTCAGATCCTCTGCTCATTTTTTAATTGGCTTATTTGCTTTTTGTTTGTTGGGGTGTGTGAGCTCTTTATATATGTTGGATGTCAACCCCTTATCGGATATGTCATTTATGAATATATTCTCCCATACTGTAGGATGTCTTTTTGTTCTGTTGATGGTGTCCTTTGCTTTACAGAAGCTTTTCAGCTTGATATAATCCCACTTGTTCATTTTTGCTTTTGTTTCCCTTGCCTGGGGAAATATGTTCATGAAGAAGTTGCTCGTGTTTATGTCCAAGAGATTTTTGCCTGTTTTTTTCTAAGAGTTTTATGTTTTCATGACTTACATTCAGGTCTTTGATCCATTTTGAATTTACTTTTCTGTACGGGGTTAGACAATGATCCAGTTTCATTCTCTTACATGTAGCTGTCCAGTTTTGCCAACACCAGCTGTTGAAGAGGGTGTCATTTCCCCATTGTATATCCATGACTCCTTTATCATATATTAATTGACCGTATATGTTTGGGTTAATATGTGAAATCTCTATTCTGTTCCACTGGTCTGTAGGTCTCTTCTTGTGCCAGTACCAAATTGTCTTGATTACTGTAGCTTTGTAGTAGAGCTTGAAGTTGGGAAGCGAGATCCCCCCTGCTTTATTCTTCCTTCTCAGGATTGCTATGGCTATTCTGGATCTTTTGTGGTTCCATATGAATTTTAGAACTATTTGTTGCAGTTCTTTGAAGAATGCTGTTGATATTTTGATAGGGATTGCATTGAATCTGTAGATTGCTTTAGATAGTATAGCCATTTTGACAATATCTATTCTACCTAGCCAAAAGCCTGGCATGAATTTCCATTTGTTAGTGTCCTCTTTAATTCCTCTTAGGAGTGTCTTGTAGTTTTCAGGGTATAGGTCTTTCACTTCCTTCATTAGGTTTATTCCTAGGTATTTTATTCTTTTTGATGCAATTGTGAATGGAATTGTTTTCCTGATTTCTCTTTCTGTTAGCTCATCATTAGTGTATAGGAAAGCAACAGGTTTCTGTGTGTTAATTTTGTATCCTGCAACTTTGCTGAATTCAGATATTAGTTCTAGTAGTTTTGGAGTGGAGTCTTTAAGGTATTTTATGTACAATATCATGTCATCTGCAAATAGTGACAGTTTGACTTCTATACCAATCTGGATGCCTTTTAATTCTTTTGTTGTCTTACTGTCGTGGCTAGGACCTCCAATACTATGTTAAATAACAATGGGGAGAGTAGGCATCCCTGTCTTGTTCCCGATCTTAGATGAAAAGCTTTCAGCTTCTGGCTGTTAAGTATGATGTTAGCTGTGGGTTTGTCATATATGGCCTTTATGATGTTGAGGTACTTGCCGTCTATACCCATTTTGTTGAGAGTTTTAATCATGAATGGATGCTGAATTTTGTCAAATGCTTTTTCAGCATTTATGGAGATGATCATGTGGTTTTTGTTCTTCTTTTTGTTGATGTGGTGGATGATGTTGATGGATTTTTGAATGTTGTACCATCCTTGCATCCCTGGCATGAATCCCACTTGATCATGATGGATGATCTTTTTTGATTTATTTTGAATTCAGGTTGCTAATATTTTGTGGAGTATTTTTGCATCTGTGTTCATCAGGGATATTGGTCTGTAATTTTCTTTTTTTGTGGTGTCTTTGCCTGTTTTTGGTATTAGAGTGATGCTGGCTTCATAGAATGAGTTTAGAAGTATTCCCTCCTCTTCTATTTTTGGAAAACTGTAAGGAGAATGGGTATTATGTCTTCTTTATGTGTCTGATAAAATTCAGCAGTGTATCCATCTGGTCTGGGGGTTTTGTTCTTGGGTAGTTTTTTGATTACCGATAAAGTTTTGTTGCTGGTAATTGGTCTGTTTAGATTTTCTGTTTCTTCCTTGGTGAGCCTTGGAAGGTTGTGTTTTTCTAAGAAGTTGTCCATTTCTTCTAGGTTTTCCAGCTTGTTAGCATATAGATTTTCATAGTATTCTCTAATAATTCTTTGTATTTCTGTGGGGTCCATCGTGATTTTTCTTTTCTCATTTCTGATTCTGTTTATGTATGTAGATTCACTTTTTCTCTTAATAAATCTGGCTTGGGATTTATGAATTTTGTTAATTTTTTCCAAGAACCAGCTCTTGGTTTCATTGATGTTTTTTCTGTTGTTTTATTCTTCTCAATTTTATTTATTTCTACTCTGATCTTTATTATGTCCCTCCTTCTGCTGACTTTGGGCTTCATTTGTTCTTCTTTTTCCAATTTCAATAATTGTGACTTTAGCTATTCATTTGGGATTGTTCTTCCTTCTTTAAATAGGCCGGGATTGCAATACACTTTCCTCTTAGAACTGCCTTTGTTGCATCCCACAGAAGTTGGGGTTTTGTGCTGTTGTTGTCATTTTTCTCCTTGTATTGCTTGATCTCTGTTTTAATTTGGTCATTGATCCATTGATTATTTAGGAGCATGTTGTTAAGCCTCCATGTGTTTGTGAGATTTTTTGTTTCCTTTCTAAAATTTATCTTTAGTTTTATATCTTTGTGATCTGAGAAGTTGGTTGGTAGGATTTCAATACTTTTGAATTTACTGAGGTTCTTTTTGTAGCCTAGTATGTGGTTTATTCTGGAAAATGTTCCATGTGCACTTGAGAAGAATGTGTATCCTGCTGCTTTTGGGTGTAGAGTTCTGTAGATGTCTGTTAGGTCCATCTGTTCTAGTGTGTTGTTCAGTGCCTCTGTGTCTTTACTTATTCTCTGTCTGGTTGATCTGACCTTTGGAGTGAGTGGTGTGTTGAAGTCTCCTAAAATGAATGAATTGCATTCTATTTCCTCCTTTAATTCTGTTAGTATTTGTTTCACATATGTCGGTGCTTCTGTGTTAGGTAAATGTATATTTATAATGGTTATATCCTCTTGTTGGACTGCCCCCTTTATTATTATGTAATGTCCTTCTTTATCTCTTGCTACTTTCTTCGTTTTGAAGTCTATTTTGTCTGATACAAGTACTGCGACACCTCCTTTTTCTCCCTGTTGTTTGCATGAAATATCTTTTTCCATCCCTTCACTTTTAGTCTGTGTATATCTTTGGGTTTAAGGTGAGTCTCTTGTAAACAGCATATTGATGGGTCTTGCCTTTTTATCCATTCTGTCATTCTGTGTCTTTTGATTTGTGTATTCAGTCCATTTACATTTAGGGTGATTATCGATAGATATGTACTTTTTGCCATTCCAGGCTTTGGATTCGTGGTTACCAGTGGTTCCAGGGTAGCTTCTTTACTATCTAAAAGTCTGAGTTAACTCTTTTATTAAGCTATTATAAACACAGTCTGATGGTTCTTTATTTCTCTCCCTTTTTCTTTTTTCTCCTCCATTCTTTGTATGTTAGGTGTTTTATTCTGTACTCTTTTGTGTTTCCTTTGACCGTTTTTGTGGATAGTTGATTTTATTTTTTGCCTTTAATTAGTATTTGGATCGTCTGCTTTTTTTGCTGTGGTTTTATTTCCCCTGGTGACATCTATTTAGCTTTAGGAATACTTCCATCTGTAGCCGTCCCTCCAAAATGCATTGTAGAGGTGGTTTGTGGGAGGTAAATTCCCTCAACTTTTGCTTGTCTGAGAATTGTTTAATCCTTTCCTCAAATTTAAATGATAATCATGCTGGATACAGTATTCTTGGTTTGAGGCCCTTCGGTTTCATTGCATTAAATATATCATGCCATTCTATCCTGGCCTGTAAGGTTTCTGTTGAGAAGTCTGATGATAGCCTGATGGGTTTTTCTTTGTAGTTGATCTTTTTTCTCTCTCTGGCTGTCTTTAATACTCTGTCCTTTGATCTTTGCCATTTTCATTATTATATATCTTGGTGTTGTCCTCCTTGGGTCCCTTGTGTTGGGAGATCTGTGGGCTTCCATGGTCTGATAGACTATTTCCTTCCCCAGCTTGGGGAAGTTTTCAGCAATTATTTCTTCAAGGACACTTTCTATCCCTTTTTCTCTCTCTTCTTCTTCTGGTACCCCTATAATAGGAATATTGTTCCATTTAGATTGTTCACACAGTTCTCTTAATATTCTTTCATTCCTAGAGATCCTTTTATCTCTCTCTGCTCAGCTTCTCTGAATTCCCGTTCTCTGATTTCTAATCCATTAATAGTCTTGTGCATCTTGTCCAGCCTGCTGTTAAGGCTGCCTATCGATTGTTTCATTTCTGTTATCTCCCTCCGGACGTCATCCCTTAAGCTCTTGCTTATTTCTCTGTAGGTCCATCAGCATGGTTATGACTTTTATTTTGAATTCTTTTTCAGGAAGATTGGTTATATCTACCCCACCAGGCCCTCTGTCTGGAGTTGTCGGGGTGATTTTTGACTTGACCCAATTCTTCTGTCTTTCATGGCGATAGAAGTGGTCGCAAGCAGGAGGCACGTGTGTCAACTGGGAGAATAAAGCCCTTCCTGCTTGTTGTTCACCTAGCCCTTCTCTGCATCCTGTGCCGGTTACCCGCACACGGGGAGCCAGTCTCTGGGATAATCCGCTTAGCTGCCATGGGCGGGGCCACCCTCAGGCTAGGCTAAAGCACTGCAGTGGGTGGCAGCCACGCCGGGTGTGTTCTACTGCAAGGATGGTGCTCCTTCGTGCCTTCCGGACCTTGCTCTGGCTTCCGCTGCCTGTGGTGGTTACCTCCACACTGGGAGGCAGTCTTCTGGGATAATCCCCTGAGCTTTCATGGGCAGGGCCACCCTTAGGCTAGCTTAGAGCACTGTGTGGGGTTGCAGCCATGCCAGGTGTGTTCTCCTGCAAAGACGGCACCCCTTCGTGCCTTCCGGACCTTACTCCTGCTTCCGCTGCCCATCCTGGTTAGCTGAGTGCTGGGAGAAGACTGTGTGGTTGCTGTGGGCAGGTCAGCTGATCCGTTTGCAGTGCCTGCCGGGGGGAACAAATGGCAGGCTGCTTATTGCCATGAGGGGCTTTGGGGCTGCTTTACTTGGCAGGGGTTTAGGGGGCCCAAAGTTCCTTAAGATTCCCATCTGCTGGGTTCAGTGTGCTGGGATGATTTTGTTCATCTAGCTGTTGGGCCCTTGTCCCTTTAAGAGTTTTAAAAAAGTGCCCGCTTTTCTTTTGTTCCAGGGGAGCCAGCTGAGGGGACCGGTTTGCCATCACTGTCTCAAATTCTGCCCTTCTGTTTCTCTAATCTCCGATACACCATGCGATGTGTGTCTGTGCTCCTGGTGTAGATCACCACAGCTGGTTATTAGCGGGTCTGTGCTTCCACTCCCTCCCCACTCTGATTCTTTTCCTCCCGCCGGTGAGCTGGGGTTGGGGAGTGCTCAGTCCCGCCAGGTCACTGTTTGTATCTTTTTTTTTTAATATAATTTATTTTATTATCATTAATTTACAATTACATGTGCAATATTACGATTATTAAACTACCCCTTCATCAGGTCCCCCCCACCAACCCCATTACAGTCACTGTCCATCAGCGTAGTGAGATGTTACAGAATCACTACTTGTCTTCTCTGAGTTGTACTGCCCTCCCCGTGCCCCCCCAACATTACATCTGCTAATCGTAATGCCCCTTTTTCCCTCTTATCCCTCCCTTCCCGCCCATTTTCCCCAGTCCCTTTCCCTTTGGTAACTATTAGTCCGTTCTTGGGTTCTGTGAGTCTGCTGCTGTTTTGTTCCTTCAGTTTTTTTCTTTGTTCTTATACTCCACATATGAGTGAAATCATTTGATACTTGTCTTTTTCGGCTTGGCTTATTTCACTGAGCATAATACCCTCTAGCTCCATCCATGTTGTTGCAAATGGTAGGATTTGTTTTCTTCTTATGGCTGAATAATATTCCATTGTGTATTTGTACCACATCTTCTTTATCCATTCATCTACTGATGGACACTTAGGTTGCTTCCATTTCTTGGCTATTGTAAATAGTGCTGCAATAAACATAGGGGTGCATCTGTCCTTTTCAAATTGGGCTGCTGCATTCTTAGGGTAAATTCCTAGGAGTGGAATTCCTGGGTCAAATGGTATTTCTATTTTGAGTTTTTTGAGGAACCTCCATACTGCTTTCCACAATGGTTGAACTAATTTGCAGTCCCACCAGCAGTGTAGGAGGGTTCCCTTTTCTCCACATCCTCGCCAACATTTGTTGTTGTTTGTGTTTTGGATGTTGGCCATCCTCACTGGTGTGAAGTGATATCTCATTGTGGTTTTAATCTGCATTTCTCTGATGATTAGCGATGTGGAGCATCTTTTCATGTGCCTGTTGGCCATCTGAATTTCTTCTTTGGAGAAGTGTCTATTCATGTCCTCTGCCCATTTCTTAATTGGATTATTTGCTTTCTGTTTGTTAAGGTGCATGAGTTCTTTATATATTTTGGATGTCAACCCTTTATCAGATACGTTTTTTATGAATATATTCTCCCATACTGTAGGATGTCTTTTTGTTCTACTGATGGTGTCCTTTGCTGTACAGAAGCTTTTCAGCTTGATATAGTCCCACTTGTTCATTTTTGCTTTTGTTTCCCTTGCCCGGGGAGATATATTCATGAAGAAGTTGCTCATGTTTATGTCCAAGAGATTTTTGCCTATGTTTTTTTCTAAGAGTTTTATGGTTTCATGACTTACATTCAAGTCTTTGATCCACCTTGAGTTTACCTTTGTGTATGGGGCTAGACAGTAGTCCAGTTTCATTCACTTACATGTAGCTGTCCAGTTTTTCCAACACCAGCTGCTGAAGAGGTTGTCATCTCCCCATTGTATATCCAAGGCACTTTTATCAAATATTAATTGACTGTATATGTTTGGGTTAATGTTTGGATTTTCTATTCTGTTCCACTGGTCAGTGGGTCTGTTTTTGTGCCAATACCAAATTGTCTTGATTACTGTGGCTTTGTAGTAGAGCTTGAAGTCAGGGAGTGTAATTCCCCCTGTTTTATTCCTCCTTCTCAGGATTGCTTTGGCTATTCGGGGTCTTTTGTGGTTCCATATGAATTTTAGAATTATTTGTTCCAGTTCATTGAAGAAAGCTGTTGGTAGTTTGATAGGGATTGCATTGAATCTGTAGATTGCTTTAGGTAGTATAGCCATTTTGACAATGTTGATTCTTCCTAGCCAAGAGCATGGGATGCATTTCCATTTGTTAGTGTCCTCTTTAATTTCTCTTAGGAGTGTCTTGTAGTTTTCAGAGTACAGGTCTTTCACTTCCTTCGGTAGGTTTATTCCTAGGTATTTTATTCTTTTTGATGCAATTGTGAATGGAATTGTTTTTCTGATTTCTCTTTCTGTTAATTCATCATTAGTGTATAGGAAAGCAACAGATTTCTGTGTGTTAATTTTGTATCCTGCAACTTTGCTGAATTCAGATATTAGTTCTAGTACTTTTGAAATGGAATCTTTAGGGTTTTTTATGTACAGTATCATGTCATCTGCAAATAGTGACAATTTGACTTCTTCTTTACCAATCTGGATGCCTTGTATGTCTTTGTTTTGTCTGATTGCTGTGGCTAGGACCTCCAGTACTATGTTGAATAACAGTGGAGAGAGTGGGCATCCTTGTCTTGTTCCCGATCTTAGATGAAAAGCGTTCAGCGTCTCGCCGTTAAGTATGATGTTAGCTGTGGCTTTGTCATATATAGCCTTTATGATGTTGAGGTACTTGCCCTCTATACCCATTTTGTTGAGAGTTTTAATCAGGAATGGATGCTGAATTTTGTCAAATGCTTTTTCAGCATCTATGGAGATGATCATGTGGTTTTTGTTCTTCTTTTTGTTGATGTGGTGGATGATGTTGATGGATTTTCGAATGTTGTACCATCCTTGCATCCCTGGGATGAATCCCACTTGATCATGGTGTATGATCCTCTTGATGTATTTTTGAATTCGGTTTGCTAATATTTTGTTGAGTATTTTTGCATCTACGTTCATCAGGGATATTGGTCTGTAATTTTCTTTTTTGGTGAGGTCTTTGCCCGGTTTTGGTATTAGAGTGATGCTGGCTTCATAGAATGAGTTTGGAAGTATTCCCTCCTCTTCTATTTTTGGAAAACTTTAAGGAGAATCGGTGTTATTTCTTCTCTATATGTCTGGTAGAATTCAGAGGTGAATCCATCAGGCCCAGGGGTTTTGTTCTTGGGTAGTTTTTTGATTACCAATTCGATTTCGTCACTGGTGATTGGTCTGTTTAGTTTTTCTGTTTCTTGCTTGGTCAGTCTTGGAAGGTTGTATTTTTCTAAGAAGTTGTCCATTTCTTCTATGTTTTCCAGCTTGTTAGCATATAGATTCTCATAATATTCTCTTATGATTCTTTGTATTTCTGTGGGGTCCGTCGTGATTTTTCCTTTCTCATTTCTAATTGTGTTTATGTGTGTAGATTCTCTTTTTCTCTTAATGAGTCTGGCTAGGGGTTTATCTATTTTGTTTATTTTTTCAAAGAACCAGCTCTTGGTTTTATTGATTTTTTTCTATTGTTTTATTCTTCTCAATTTTATTTATTTCTTCTCTAATCTTTATTATGTCCCTCCTTCTGGTGACTTTGGGCCTCATTTGTTCTTCTTTTTCCAATTTCAGTAATTGTGTCTTTAGACTATTCATTTGGGAATGTTCTTCCTTCTTTAAATAGGCCTGGATTGCAATATACTTTCCTCTTAGAACTGCCTTTGCTGCGTCCCACAGGAGTTGTGGCTTTGTGTTGTTGTTGTCATTAGTGTCCATATATTCTTTGATCTGTTTCGATTTGGTCGTTAACCAATTGATTAATTAAGAGAATATTGTTAAGTCTCCATGTATTTGTGAGCCTTTTTAATTTCTTTCTAAAATTTATTTCTAGTTTTATACCTTTGTGATCTGAGAAGTTGGTTGGTAGGATTTCAATATTTTTGAATTTACTGAGGTTC
>JAVSCE010009062.1:0-72803 GCA_032199065.1 Smutsia gigantea
GTGAAAATATTCTTTCTAAGAGGAGTGTAATTCTTTTTTTAACTTTATTTGGAATTTTTTTAAGTGCTTAGTCTTGTAATAAAGAAGCAACTAATTTTACATGTCCATCTACAAACAGATTTGTTTTTTTAGCTGTAATAAAATATACAGAACATAAAAATTCTGACCATTTTTAAGTGTACAATTCAGTGGCGTTAAGTATATTCACAATGTTGTGCAACCCCTCAGTGTTCTTAAATGTTGTCAACGAATCAAAAAACATTTTGAACACATTAGGAGCTGAATTATAATATGTAGGTAGGCCAGATTCAGCCAGTTTGAAACTGCCTGAAGCCATGCTGCCTCTCCCAAGCCTGCAGCCCAGGCTCCTTCAGCTCGGCAGCCCTTCTCTTTTGTGTGGGCTTTTCTGAGGGCCATTTCAGCTCAGAACCTTAGATCCTAAGCTTAGGGTTTCTTGGTGGGCAAAGCAGTGAGGTAGTTAGTGCATACCTGTGTTATGTAACACAGAAAACAGATACTTGGTATTGAGAAAGCCCAGGCAGTAGCCGCAAAGGTGTTTGCAAGCTTAACTCTAGCTTCTGCCACAGGGCCACTCTGGTAGGTGGAGTCCAGGTAGAGTATATCAGGAAAAAGGTACAACCACTGTCTACAAACCCACCTACACATAACCAGTCTATATATTCCTGTCCTCATGACAACAGTTAGCCATTTCCCAGGCTCACTAGCTTAGTGATGAAATGACTTATCCAAGTTTACAACGCTAATAATGAGACTGCAGGGCATCTGGAACTCAGAATCCCTGAATTCTGCTTTTTAAAAATACTTTTCCCTGTGATTCTTTTCTTGATACATATTCAACATAGACAATATGACAAAGAAAAGTAGAAAAAAGGAAATAAAAATTGGAATGGGTGAGGGTAGCTTAGGGAGAATGGAAGTTTCCACAGCCAGGATGTTCACCTGACACTTGTGTATGTGCAATGAGATAATTGGCCTACTGCATAGGTGCATGCTTGTACATGTGTTGGCAATGAGCCATTATTGTCTGTATTGCTATAGAAAGACCTCTGCCCAGTGCTCTGCATGGAGGTAGAGTTGGTGACGAATTGTGAATTGTGGACTTGCTGCATGCAGACGTGATTCTAGCCCTCAACCTGACACCATGAGAATAAAGCTTGGTATAAGATTACAATGTAACAAAGAAGGTTACGTTGTCGTTATTTGGTCTCATCAAATACAGAGTGAATTCTCCTGGAGCTGAAAACCTCTGGTGCTACATTTTGGCATACTTGGCAGGATTCACTGCAGCCTGAAAAAACAAATGGAATAAATTTTCCTCATGGGAAGGGTGCTTCAGTGGGCTGCCCTTATGGGTTGAGAAATTCTGCAGGGACCCCCTATGGAGGAGGAGATATCTGGGCATGTGGACCAAGTGAGACAGGGACTATGGGCGTAATGTGAGTAGGGTGAGGGCCTCCGGAAAAAGCAAGGCAGGATATTTACAGTCAGAGCAATGCAACTACATGCAAAGAAACCCCCTACCAACTCTGTGTTAAACATTAAGCTCTAGAGTCATTCTTCAGTGAGATCAGTTAATATTCCCCAGATAAAGAAAAGTAGCACATGTTTTTATTATGCTAATCATTTGTAATCATGTGTAAGATTCACTTTAGCATGCTAAATGACCCAGGCCTATGTGCTGTCTTTCTTCCTTCAGACCTGATGAGATGATTTGCAATCTGGGCAATTAATAATGGCAAGCAAGCCCAGCCATAAACAACATAGTAAAAGGCAGGAAGGATTCCATCTTAAAAATAAGATTGCATTTTAATACCCAGGAAGTTAAGAAGTAATATTCTTAACTTACTCGTTAGCAAACAGACAATACCTCAGCCCTCCCTGAGTGCTGGGCAGGCAGTCTTGTTTGATATGCTCCCAGACCACTGGCATCTCAGGAAAAAATCAGAGCAGTAAATTTCTTGTGTTAATTTTAAATATTCAGGGACCACTTAACAAGTCCACATCCCTAAGCCCTTTATCACATTCCCAACTGCCTATGAAACCCCTAGACAACATACAGCTACGGGCTCTCTTGTCCCCTCCTGGTGTGAGCCAGGAGTTCTGTCCTCTCACTTTGTTTCTAAAAAAAAAGCCTCTCCCTGGCTCTCCTACATTGAGTGTTTGCTAAGTTCACTCTTCGACTCTACAAACAAGAACCCCAGCATCACAGTCGGCATGTGGACCAAGGTGGCTTTTTTCCTAGAGGAGTGGGTCCCTCCCCAAGACTGGGGGGAGGTGAAGGTGATGCCTGAGGCAGTGACGGTGGCCCTCCACAAGACTGGGAGATCCTCGGAGAAACAGAGTGTCCACGAGATGGCAGAAGCCATGGGTTGGCTATTTCTCACAGTGTTAAAATAAAAGCTACAGATGAGAGGGAGGCACTCCTGTGAGAAGCACAAGTGGCAGCATGAGAACATGAGCTGTGAGACTGTGGAAAAGGTAAAGATCATGAAGGAGAAGAATGTACTCCTGCAAGAAGCACAAGGCAGCATGTGAAAGCAAGCTGCGAGGTGCTGCAGAGGAAGTAAGAGATTTATTGAAGATTGAGACAGCATTTCTGCAAGGTGCTGTGGTGAAGGTAAAGAATGTAGTGTTTGAGCACTCTGTGGAGCAACGAGAGAGCTGCTGTCAGCCCCAGAAGAGCATATGTAGAAAGAGAATGAAAAGGGGGAGATGGTACTGAAGGCACCAACCCTTCCTCTATTGAAATCCCACCTGGTTGTAGTCAAGAAAATAAAGATGCAGCAATAGTAGGTTCCTCCAGGAGAGGTGCAGCCACCTCCTCAGATTGTGGACCACTCCACGTTCTGCTCCTATACACAGGTGGAGCTGGTGGATTTAGGCTTCCGGTTTTGGCAAAAAACCTTGGAGTCTATATCAGCCTGGCTTCTGCACCTTGGAGATGTAGGGGTGGACAGTATCTTCCTGTCTGGATCAGAGATGGGAAATCTGGCTTCCATGACAACTCATCTTTTCTTGAGGTAGCAACTGCAGAATGCACATCAGACCTCAGGGAATCATTCACTTCTCAAATGGTTTATGGCTGCCCTTCACACTGCATTGCCCAATCAGGGTGACTTACCATCTTCCCCTGCTAGGCGGCAGATGTATGCCAAGCTCCAACAGATGTTACAGGAGTTGGGCTTGAAAAATGCCATTATTAACCTAGGAAATCATAGCCCAGATGAGGAGCAGTTTACCACAGGGATGAGGAATATGGTACTGCAAACGGCTCCCCTGTCCCCCTTTGGGCCCTTAGTGGCCATCCTTGCCCCTCACTTAGGGCAGCCCATAAAGGCAGTTACCCATACTATGGCAGATTTTGGGGAGGCTGAAGCGATGTGGGCAAAGAAGGGAGTGCAGTTCACTACTGAGAGGAAGGGCTTAAGGGGCCCTGTGAAGGTCACGAGGACCTAGATGTGGGTTGATTTAATAGGCCAGGGGAAGACAGAGAGAAATTGGATGGCAAGTCAAATAGAATCTTATTGGAGCTGTGGCAACAACTGAAGCTAGAGCAGTGGTTTCAGCCACTGAGGACAAAGAAATGGAAGCTGGAGACAAAGACAGGAGTCAGCCTGTGTGTCTGCAAGAGTTCCTTCTGGAGAGTGAGCTGATCTCACCTGGACCCTCACAAGAAGCCAATTGGGTGATGTGGTTTGACTGAGGGGAGGGTTGAGGCACCCACCTTGAGGGACCAGGTGGGGACCGGAGGCCACATGTTGAAATATCAATTTATTTGTCCTCATGAATGTACAATGTGTCCTGGTTCTGGTATACACGGGAACCAAATGCTCACTGATTTATGGCAACCCTAAGCAGTTTCCCAGGACTCATGCTGTAATGGATGGATATGCAGATATGGCTATCTGAGTAAAACAAGCCTGAATCTCATTGGGAATAGGGTGTCTACCCTCAAAGGAGTATGCTGTGTATATCTCTTCCATTCCTTAATATATTTTGGGGATAGATATCCTGCAGGGCCTGTGGTTATAGAGCACTTCAGGTGAGTTCAGACTGAGGATACGTGTGGTGAAGGAAGTTCTGAGGGAACATGCTAAGCACCTGCCCATATCTTTGCCTGTCCTTGGCAGGTGACTAATACCAAGCAATACAAATTTCCTGGAGGGCATAAAGAAGTGGGAGAAACACTTCAGGAACAGGGGAAGGTGGGTATTATAAAGCCCATCCATAGCCTGTTTAATTCCCTGGTGTGGCCAGTAAAAGAGCCATATGGCTCCTGGCATTATGACCATGGATTACAGAGAACTGAATAAAGTCATACCTCCTCTGCATGCTGCCATCGCCTCTATTGCAGCCCTCAGAGACACCCTCAGTCATGAACTAGGGACATATCATTATACTGTGGATCTTGCTAATGCCTTCTTCTCTATAGAAATAGCACAGGAAAGTCAGGAACAGATTGTCTTCATGTGGGGAGGACGGCAATGGACTTTCATTGTCCTTCCATAGGGGTACCCCCACAGTCTCAGATCTGTCATGGACTTGTAGCCAAGGACTTGGCAGCATGGGAGAAACCACCAATGGTGCAGCTGTACAAGAATATTGATGATTTCATGCTTACACCTAGACTTCTGCACATCTACAGGAGAAATGATGGGCCGTGAATAGCATCAAGGTCCAGGGACCTGGATTGTCAATCACATTCTTGGGGGTTGCCTGGCTGAGTAAGACCAAAGTTATCCCAGAAGCAGTCATAGATAAAGTCCAGGACTTTCCTACCCCTACAACTGTGGCACTATTGCAAGACTTTTGGGTCTCTTAGGCTACTGGAGGGTGTTTATCCCACTCGGCACAAATTCTGAAGCCCTTATACAGTTTGGTATGAAAGGGTATCAGGTGGGACTGGGATGAAACATGTGCATCTGCTTTTACCGTTGCAAAACAGGTGGTCAAGCCTTGAGTGCGATAGACCCATCAATGCCCTGTGAGCTAGATGTCCATGGGACTGAAGGCAGTTATGACTGAGGTCTCTGGCAACAGCTTGAATGAACTTGCCAACTTACTGGATTCCAGTCACAACTCAGGAAAGGAGCAGAGGTACAGTATACCTTAATAGAGAAACAATTGGTTGCCATGTATCATGCCTTGCTGACAACGGAGCCCACCACCAGAATGGCCCCAATAAAGGTAATAACCACCTATCCCATTGTGGGTGGGTACAAGATTGGACCCAAAAGCCATGGAGTGGTAGGCATGGACACCTTCACTGGCCAGATGGGGAGCATACCTACAGCAGTGTAGCACCCTCCTACTAGCCCCCTGAGTGGAGGACTCCAATGTTTACTGGGGCCAGTGACATATATCAGTGAAAAGCAGGAAGAATTTGCTTTAGAGCCATTAGTAGCAGAGACCACTTATCTGGAAGGAAAAGCCCCTATGCCCAAAGATGCATGGTACACAGATAGCTCCAGCCATGGGCAGCCCCCAAAATGGAGGGCCATAGCTTTCCATCCTAAGACTAAGACAATATGGATGGAAGATGGTGAGGGGAAGACAAGTCAGTGGGCAGAGTTGTGGACAGTATGACTCTTGATCACTCAAGAGCCCTCCCTACTAGCTGTTTCTACTGACAACTGGGCTGTCTACTGAGGCTTGACTGTGTGGCTACCGACATGGTACCATGCCAACAGGTTGGTCACTGACCCCTTTTGGGGCAAGAGTTGTGGCAAGACTTATTGGCCTCTGGTCAGACTAAAACAGTTACAGTATATCATGTGACTGGCCAATTGCTGCTGGCATCCCCAGGAAATGATGAAACAGATGAATTGGCCCAGGTACAGTGGCTAGAAGGAAAGCCTGCCTCTGATGTGGCCCAATGGTTACATCAGCATTTGTTGCATGCGGGGCAGAAGACAATGTGAGCTGTAGCCTTTCAGTGTGACCCACCTTTGACCTTTGAAAAAGTCAGCAGAACCTGGCAGGAGTGCATTGTATGCTTTAAAAGAATCCCACATCAACCTGGGATGATAGGTAAAGGGTTGATACCCCTTGTCAGGTGGCATATAGACTGTATTGGGCCTCTGCCCATATCAGAAGAGTACTGATATGTCATGACTGGTGTGGACATGCTACTGGACTTTTGGTTGATTTCCCTGTGTGTTGCACAGACCAGCCAACAAACAAAAGAGGCCTAGAGCATCTCTTTAGGGCCTATGGCCGACCACAAGTAATTGAAAGTGGTCAAGGTACCCACTTTACTGGACACGCACTACAAGAATGGGTGCAGCACTTAGGGATAAACTGGAAGTTTCAGGTACCATATAACCCTACTGGGGCAGGCATAATAGAGAGATACAATGGTTTGTTACAATCTGGCCTGAAGTCAGACACCAGTAGTCTATGGGGATGGTGAGTCCACTAATGGACAGTGCTACAAAGTTTGAATGAGAAGCCCTGGAAGGGGTCATTGAGCCCATAGACATGCTAACACACTTTGCTGCCTCCCCTCTACAACTGCAAGTACAAACCAAGGAGGAATCATTGAAGCTGGGGTTTGGCCACCAGGATAATATCTTGCTGCCAGCACCAACCACAATAAACCCTAGACATTCCATTCAGTGGACATGGCCTTGGACGTTTCAACACACAGATCAGTGATGGCTGGCCTCCTTTGTATTGCTGGAGTAACAGCAGAGTGGCCCCCACAGATAATGATAATATGCCAGAAGGTAAGAGCATCTTACCAGGGAGTTTTGTTTCATCTTTATGACCAGTGCATGCACATCCAGTAGCACTATACATAGATCCCCTCACTAACCCCCACAGGGAGAGGGGTAAAGGTATGGTATACTAGACACAGATGGGCCCCCCTTCCTGCCATGGTGCTATCACAGGACCACTCTCTTGCATGCATCTTACCTGATGGACAAGATTCGCCTATGTTGGTGTCATTAAAACATGTGTCTTATCACCCTTAAGGTTAATCTCCTCTAATGTTTTCGTGGATTGGGCACACACCCTAGCAAAAATGTCTGCTTGCTGGGTGTGGACAGAGCTCCCTATCAGTTCTGCTACTGGGCTCCTTTGGAAAGTGTGAGTCAAGATCTCAACTGAGTGGAACTGGTTTGAATTCAGCTGGAAAAGACCGTGTGGTGGCAAACATCTCCTCAGGCCTGAAGATGACTATTATTATCATAATTTTTGTTGTTATGTGTATGTTGTTGCAGCCTCTATTACTGTTGTAAAATCTGGTTACAAGGTTCCAACTTCCTTGCACAGGGACCATCATGGAAGGTTGAGGGCACGTAGACTGTGAGGTGAGAATACTGGAGGGGTAGAGTGTAGGGAGAATGGAAGTTCCATGGCCAGGATGCTCACCTGACTGTAATCTACTTGCCCACGGTGCACATAAAATGAGGTAATAGGCCTACTGCATAGGCACATGCTTACACATTTGTTGGCAATGAGCCATTATTGTCTGTGTTGCTATAGAAAGACCTCTGCTGAGTGCTCTGTACAGAGGGCAAATTGTGAATTGTGGACTTGCTGGATACAGATGTGATTCTAGCACTCAACCTGCCACCACAAGAATAAAGCTTGGTATAAGACCTTTTACCCCCAATGTTACATTGTCATTATTTGGTCTCACCGATTCCAGAGTGAACTTGCCCAGAGCTGAAACCCTCTGGCGCTACAGTAGCACACATGAATCTGGAGATGTGAAAATGTAGTTGACAAAATTTCTTTGAAGTTAGTGTGGCTATATCAAAATTGAAAATAACAATTATACATCTAGGAATTTATTGAAGATTTAAGATTTACTTAAATTGTAAGCAAAGATGTTAGTATGTGAATTGACATTCCATCATCATTATTAGCATTTAAAAGACTGGAAGCAACCTTTATGTCCATCAGTGAGGGACTGTATCAAGAATGCATCAGGGACAAATAACAGGAAGTCTTAAAGCAGTAGCTGAAATAAAAAGGGGCTTACACCTCTCACATAACAAGTCTGGAGGCAAGCTACCAGGGGTATAGTTTCACTGAGCACACAGAATTAGCATCTGTATGCTTCTCTTGACATTTCTCTCATGGTTGCAAAATAGTGCACTTGCACTCTAGATACCACATCAGTATTCTAGGCAGGAAAGGAAAGGACATGTATCTGTTTCTTTTGAGGAACACAACAGCTTTCCCAAGAGCCTCCTAGCTGACTTCTGTTTCTGACTCATTGGTCACAGCCATATCTTATGGGCACATGTGGCTGCCAGGGACGATAGGAAAGCAAGTATTTAGGGATCCAGCCTCTACAGTGGCAAGGGTAAAAAGATTGGGAATGAATGTTGGATTAGCCAACCAATGGTTTCTGCCATAATTAAATAAATTATGGTACAACTGAATAATGTAACACTAGTGCTAAAAAAATGAACGGGATTGCTATGTACTAGTAAAGAATAATCTCTAGGATGTTCTGTGAAGTAAGAAAAGCAGGGTACAAAACTGTGTATAATATATCTTTTGTTTCAAAAGGATTAAAGATGGCAGCATAAGAGGTGAGACAGAAGCCTCCTCCTAAAACAGCATATAATACGAAAATATAATTAACACAACTAACCCTGAAAAGGCAACAAGAACGAAGCCTGCACCAGACTGCATACACCTGGAGAAAAGAACAGAGCTCACAGAACAGGGCACGAACACCGCTCTCCTGTGACCTCCAATATTGCTCCAGGGGCTGAGCAGCTCCAGAAAGTAGAGCTTCTGGGCACCAGAGGGTGCTACATACAAACATCAAACATCAAAGGAACCTGGTCCTAGGCAAAATTTTAAATACACCAGACAAAGAGTCAAATAAACCAAACTCATGAATCTTCCTGAAAGAGATTTCAAAATAAAAATCACAAACATGCTCATTGATGTACAGAAAAATATTCAAGAACTCAGGAATGAATTTCGGTCGGAGATCCAATCATTACAGAACACAGTATCAGAAATGAAACATACAATGGAAGGTTTAAAAGCAGATTAGATGAGGTGGAGGAGATGATAAATGAAATAGAAATTAGAGAACAGGAATACAAAGAAGCTGAGGCACAGAGAGAAAAAAGGATCTCTAAGAATGAAAGAATATTGAGAGAACTGTGTGGCCAATCCAAACAGAACAATATTCATATTATAGGAGTACCAGAAGAAGAAGAGAGAGAAAAAGGGATAGAAAGTGTCTTTGAAGAGGTAATTGGTGAAAACTTCCCCAATCTGGGGAAGGAGAACGTCTCTCAGGCCATGGAGGTGCACAGATCTCCCAACACAAGGGACCCAAGGAAGACAACACCAAAACATATAATAATTAAAATGGCAAATATCAAGGATAAAGACAGACTATTAAAAGCAGCCAGTGAGAGAAATAAGATCACATACAAAGGAATGCCCATCAGGCTATCATCAGACTTCTCAGCAGAAACTTTACAGGCCAGAAGGGAGTGGCATGATATATTTAATGCAATGAAGGAGAAGGGTCCAGAACCAAGAATACTTTATCTGGCAAGATTATCATTTAAATTTGAAGGAGGGATTAAACAATTTCCACATAAACAAAAGCTGAGAGAATGTACCTCCCACAAACTGTCCCTACAGTGTATTGTGGAGGACTGCTATAGATGGAAGTGTTCTTAAGGTTTAATAGCTGTCACCAGGGATAATAAAACTACAGTAAATAAAGTAGAACAGACAATTACTAAGCAGATGCAAAATTAAATCAACTACCCTAAAAGTCAGTCAAGGGATAGACAAAGGGTACAGAATATAATACCTAAAATACAAAGAATGGAGGAGGAAGAAAGAGGAGTAGAAAAAAAAAGAACCTTTAGATTGTGTTTGTAATAGCATACGAAGTGAGCTAAATTAAACTCTTAGCTAGTAAGGAAGTTAACCTTCAACCTTTGGTAACCATGAATATAAAGCTGCAATGGCAATAAGTACATACTTACCAATAATCACTCTAAATGTAAATGGTGTGAATGCACCAATAAAAAGACATAGAGTCACTGAATGGATAAAAAAACAAGACATGTCTATATGCTGCCTACAAGAGACTCACTTTAAATCCAAAGACATACACAGACTAAAAGTGAAGGGATGGAAAAAGATATTTCATGCAAACAATAGGGAGAAAAAAGCAGGAGTTGCAGTACTTGTATCAGACAAAATAGACTTCAAAACAAAGAAAGTCATAAGAGACAAAGAAGGACATTACATAATGATAAAGGGGTCAATCCAACAAGAAGATATAACCATTATAAATATTTATGCACCCAACAGAGGAGTACCTACATATGTAAAACAAATACTAACAATTAAAAGGGGAAATACAATGCAATACATTCATTCTAGGAGACTTTAACACTCCACTCACTCCAAAGGACAGATCAACCAGACACAAAATAAGTAAGGAGACAGAAGCAATGAACAACATATTAGAACAGATGGACCTAACAGACATATACAGAACTCTACATTCAAAAGCAACAGAATACACTTTCTTCTCAAGTGTACATGGAACATTTTCAAGAATAGATCATATACTAGGCCACAAAAAGAGCCTCAATAAATTCAAAAAGATTGAAATTGTACAAACCAGTTTCTCAGACCACAAAGGTATGACACTAGACACAAACTAGGCAAACAAAACAAAAAAATCCCACAAACACATGGAGGCTTCACATGCTCCTAAATAACCAATGGATCAATGACCAAATAAAAACAGAGATCAAGCAATATATGGAGACAAATGAGAACAATAATTCAACACTGCAAAATCTGTGGGATGCAGCAAAGGCCATGATGAGAGGGAAGTACGTTGCAATACAGGCCCACCTCAGGAAAGAAGAACAATCCCATATGAACAATCTAAACTCACAATTAATAAAACTAGAAAAAGAAGAACAAATGAGGCCCAAAGTCAGTAGAAGGAGGATCATAATAAAGTTAGAAAAATAGATAAAATTGAGAAGAATAAAACAATAGAAAGAATCAATGAAAGCAAGAGCTGGTTCTTTGAGAAAATAAACAAAATAGATAAACCCCTAGCCAGACTTATCAAGAAAAACAGAGTCTACTCACATAAACAGAATCAGAAATGAGAAAGAAAAAATCACCATGGATACCACAGAAATACAAAGAATTATTAGAGAATACTATGAAAAATTATATGCTAACAAACTGGATAAGCTAGAAGAAATGGACAACTTTCTAGAAAAATACAACCTTCCAAGGCTGATCCAGGAAGAAACAGAAAATCTGAACAGACCAATTACCAGCAACGAAATTGCACTGGTAATTGAAAACCTACCTAAGAACAAAAAGCCTTGACCAGATGGCTTCACCACTGAATTTTACCAAACATTTAGTGAAGACCTGATACCCATCCTCCTTAAAGTTTTCCAAAGAGTAGAAGGAGAGGGAATATTTCCAAACTCACTCTATGAGGCCAGAATCACTCTAATACCAAAACCAGGCAAAGATAGCACAAAATAAGAAAATTACAGACCAATATACCTCATGAACATAGATGCAAAAATACTCAAGAAAATATTAGCAAACCTAATTCAAAAATGTATCAAAAAGATCATCCATCATGATCAAGTAGGATTTATTCCAGGGATGCAAGGATGGTACAACATTTGAAAATCCATCAACATCATCCACCACATCAAGAAAAAGAAGGACAAAAACCACATAATGATCTCCATAGATGCTGAAAAAGCATTTGACAAAATTCAACATCCATTCATGATAAAAACTCAACAAAATGGGTATAGAGGGCAAGTACCTCAACATAATAAAGGCTATATATGACAAACCCACAGCCAATATTATACTTAACAGCAAGAAGCTGAAAGCTTTTCCTTTAAGATCGGGAACAAGACAAGGATGCCCACTCTCTCCACTTCTACGCAACATTATACTGGAGGTCCTAGCAATGGCAATCAGACAACACAAAGAAATAAACGGCAACCAGATTGGCAGAGAAGTTAAACTGTCCCTGTTTGCAGATGACATGATATTGTACATAAAAACCCTAAAGAATCCACTCCAAAACTACTAGAACTAATACCTGAATTCAGTAAAGTTGTGGGATACAAAATCAATGCGCAGAAATCTGTGGCATTCCGATACACTAACAATGAACTAGCAGATAGAGAAATCAGGAAAACAATTCCATTCACAGTTGCATCAAAAAGAATAAAATAACTAGGAATAAACCTAACCAAGGAAGTGAAAGACCTATACTCTGAAAACTACAAGATATGGAAGCAACCCAAGTATCCATCAGTAGATGAATGGATAAAGAAGAAGTGGTACATATACACAATGGAATACTATTCAGCCATAAGAGATAAACAAATCCTACCATTTGCAACAACATGGATGGAGCTGGAGGATATTATGCTCAGTGAAATAAGCCAGGCAGAGAAAGAGAAGTACCAAATGATATCCCTCATTTGTGGAGTGTAACGACAAAGCAAAACTGAAAGAACAAAATAGCAGCAGACTTGGAGACTCCAAGAAGGAACTAGTGGTTACCAAAGGGGAGGGATGTGGGAGAGTGGGTGGGGAGTGATGAAGAAGGGGATTGAGGGGTATTTTGATTGGCACACATGGTGTGGGGGGATCATGGGGAAGACAGTGTAGCACAGATAAGGCAAATAAGTGAATCTGTGGCATCTTACTAGACTGATGGACAGTGACTGCATTGGGGTATGGTGGGGACTTGATAATATGGGTAAGTGTAGTAACCACATTGTTTTTTCATGTGAAACCTTCATAAGAGTGTATATCAATAATACCTTAATAAAAAAAAAAGAATCATGAAAGCAAGAGCTGATCATCTCCATAGATGCCGAAAAAGCATTTGACAAAATTCAACATCCATTCATGATAAAAACTCAACAAAATGGGTATAGAGGGCAAGTACCTCAATATAATAAAGGCCATATATGACAAATGCACAGCCAACATCATACTTAACAGCCAGAAGCTGAAAGCCCTTCCTTTAAGATTGAGAACAAGACAACGATGCCCACTCTCTCCACTTTTATTTAACATAGTACTGGAGGTCCTAGCCATGGCAATCACACAACACAAAGACATAAAGGGCATCCAGATTGGTAAGGAAGAAGTTCAACTGTCACTGCAGATGACATGATATTGTATATAAAAAACCCTAATGAATCCACTCCAAAACTACTAGAACTAATATCTGAATTCTGCACAGTTGCAGGATACAAAATTAATATGCAGAAATCTGTTGCATTCCTATACACTAACGACGAACTAGTAGAAAGAGAAATCAGGAAAACAATTCCATTCACAATTTCATCAAAAAGAGTAAAATACCCAGGAATAAACCTAACCAAGGAAGTGAAAAACCTATACTCTGAAAACTACAAGACATTCATGAGAAAAATTAAAGAAGATACCAATAAATGGAAACACATCCTGTGCTCACGGATAGGAAGAATTAATATTGTTAAAATGGCCATCCTGACTAAAGCAATCTACAGATTCAATGTAATTCCTATCAAAATACCAACAGCATTCTTCAATGAACTGGAGCAAATCGTTCTAAAATTCATATGGAACCACAAAAGACCTCGAATAGCCAAAGCAATCTTGAGAAGGAAGAATAAAGCTGGGAGGATTACACTCCCCAACTTCAAGCTATAGTACAAAACCACAGTAATCAAGACAATTTGGTACTTGCACAAGAAAAGAACAATAGACTAATGGAACAGACTAGAGAACCCAGATATAAACCAAATCATATATGGTCAATTAACATACGATAAAGGAGCTATGGACATACAATGGGGAAATGACAGCCTCTTCAACACCTGGTGCTGGCAAAACTGGACAGCTACATGCAAGAGAATGAAACTAGATTATTGTCTAACCCCATACACAAAAGTAAACTCAAAATAGATCAAAGACCTGAATGGAAGTCATGAAACCATAAAACTCTTAGAAGACAACATAGGCAAAAAATCTCCTGAATATAAACATGAGCAACTTCTTCCTGAACGCATCTCCTTGAGCAAGGGAAACAAAAGCAAAATGAACACATGGGACTACATCAAGCTAAAAAGCTTCTGTACGGCAAAGGACACCATCAGCAGAACGAAAAGGCATCCCACAGTATGGGAGAATATATTTGTAAATGAAATATCTGACAAGGGGTTAACATCCAGAATATATAAAGAACTCACACGCCTCAACACCCAAAAAGCAAATAACCTGAATAAAAAGTGGGTGGAGGACATGAAGAGACAACTCTCTACAGAAGAAGTTCAGATGGCCAACAGACACATGCAAAGATGCTCCACATCACTAATCATCAGGGAAATGCAAATTAAAACCACAATGAGATATCACCTCACACCAGTAAGGACGGCCAGCATCGAAAAGTCTATGAACAACAAATGCTGGCAAGGATGTGGAGAAAGGGGAACCCTCCTACACTGCTGGTGGGAATGTAAGCTGTTCAACCATTGTGGAAAGCAATATGGAGGTTCCTCAAAAAACTAAAAATAGAAATACCATTTGACCCGGGAATCCCACGCCTAGGAATTTACCCCAAAAATACAAGTTCTCAGATTCAAAAAGACTATACACCCCTATGTATATCGCAGCACTATTTACAATAGCCAACCTAAGTGTCCATCAGTAGATGAATGGATAAAGAGGAAGTGGTATATATACACAATGGAATACTATTCAGCCATAAGAAAGAAACAAATCCTACCATCTGCAACAACATGGATGGAGCTAGAGGGTATTATCCTCAGTGAAATAAGTCAGGCAGAGAAAGACAAATACCAAATAATTTCCCTCATTTGTGGAGTACAACAATGAAGCAAAACTGAAGGAACAAAACAGCAGCAGACTCACAGACTCCAAGAAGGGACTAGTGGTTACCAAAGGGGAGGGGTGTGGGAGGGCAGGTGGGGAAGGAGGGAGAAGGGGATTGAGGGGTATTATGTTTAGTACACATGGTGTTGGGGGTCACGGGAAGACAGTGTAGCACAGACAAATAGTGAATTCTTACTACACTGATGGACAGTGACTGCATTGGGGTGTGGTTGGGGACTTGATAATATGGGTGAATGTAATAACCACATTGTTTTTCATGTGAAACATTCATAAGAGTGCATATCAATAATATCTTAATAAAAAATATATATCTTTTGTTTAAAATGTGGGATCAGCGTAGAGGGAAATTTACTTTTTTCCGTATACCTTTTAGTGCTATTCGAAATTTAAAAAGCATGCACGTTGAAATTTTGTCTGTAACCTGCACCCATCCAAGGTAACTTCTAGTAACATTTGTTGTAATGCATTTCAGGCTTATTTTATGTAAATGAATGGAATTTATGTATGCATTTACATATAGGAATTATAAACCTGTACCTTTTCCTCTTCTTTCTGATGAGTTTCCATAATGCTGCCTCTCATTAAATTGTGTTCTCTCTGCTTTACCTCCCTCCCTTTATTTCCTCTGAACTATTATTAGCTCTTCCTATACCTTCCTTTACCCCCCTTCCTCCCTCATCTACGGTGATCTCAATTTTACCCAGCTGGAGTGCACAATTGTCTACCATCCAAATTCTGGTCCATGTGGCTCTGTTATGGACTGAAATGTGTACTCCCCCAAATTCATATGTTGATGCCTTACCCCAATATATTGTATTTGGAGATAGGGCTTATGAGGAGGTGATAAAGGTTATGTGAGTGCTACTGAAATATTGAGCCCTCTCTTCATTGGACCTATGGAAATGCCTGGCAGGTGTGGAGGCAGTGAAGGGTTAAGGGGTGAGCATTTTGCCAGTTAAGGAAGGCCCAATACCAGGGAGGCCAGGAGAAGTTCTAACAATTAGAATAAGATTTCTAATATTTTTTGATGCCTGCCCTGTACCAAGCAATGTGCTAAGGAGTTTGCATACATTATCATGTTTATTCCTCCCAGCAATACTGCAGAGTAGGTTTCACTGAGGGAATCCTATGTTCTGGTTTGCCTGGAGCAGTCATGGAGGATGTCTGTTGCCCTGGCATAATTATTAATGGCATCCCCTTTCACTCTCAGAAGGTTTGGATTAAGAAATTGAAAATCCATGTTACTATCCCCATTTTATAAGTGAGGATACTGAAGCTTAGAGAGGTGAAGTAATCTGCCCAAAGTTACATAGCTGGCAGATGATGGGGCTACAATTCAAACTCTGGTCTATATGGCTTTGCTATGGACTGAAATATGTTCTCCCCAAATTTATATGTTGATGCTCTAATCTCCAATGTGATTGTTTTGATATGGTCTGTGAGGAGGTGATAAAGATTAGATTATAAGAGTGGGTTCCTAATCCAGTAAGGCTGGTGCCCTTACAAAAGGAGGAAGAGACCAGAGATAGTGTTCTCTGCCATGTGATGACACAGTAAGAAGGTGGCTATCTGCAAGCCAGAGAGAACTCTCACTGAAAACCGAACCAGCCAGCACCTTGATCTTGGACTTTCCAGCTTTCAGAATTGTGAGAAATAAATTTCTGTTGTTTAAACCACCCGGTCTGTGATATTTTGTTCATAGCAGCCTGAGCCAACCTAGTCAGGCTCTAATATCCATGCCCCTTCCACTCAGCATGCTGGAGGTGGGCATCCTCGTCCAGGGCCAGTTTGAGTCAGTGACTGGCCTTGGCCTAGACTTATCCCTTCCATTCTGTGTTCCTTGAACTTAGTTAGGCCAAGGGTAGATCCACTGTCCTCCTCCCTAAACTGAAGTAGGCAGCTTATTGTCACTCCTCTATCAGTTTCCAATCAAGAGACAGAAGCATCATTATAATTTGAACAAGGAGAGTTTAAAGGTTATGACGGGACTATAGCAATAAGGGATTGGCCAATAAGAAGTAAAGAGAACGCTGAAGAATATAGGAATAGCAGATATAAGGTGCAGCCACTGTCCACAGGGCCAAGACGGTAAGGTGGAGCATCCAAGGAAGAATCCCTCCCCACCCCCGAGCCTGAGATTCAGGCCTTGTGGCCCACTAAACGGCAGAGACGTGGCTACGATGCTAGGATAGAAAACCACTCTTTACGATTCTGGAAAAGCTATTAGCAGAGAGTCATCTCACAGGAGACTCTGCTGTGAAGGCACACAAGGGGGGTTATACTGGGGGAAGCTGCTGGCTGCTGGTCCCTGTATACAGTAGGCCCTGGTTCTGGGGAAGCTCTCCTCAGAAGCTGGGTATGGGGCACTCACACAAACTGCAAGGGCCTGGCGAGCAAGTACACTGAAACTAGGGAGGAAAACCTTTTCCCTTTCAGTGTCTCTCCAGAATCTTTACTAACAAAAGCCAAACATCCTGCCAGCCAGCAAAAAGGAAAAAAAAAAACCTTTTAAGAGTCCAGATCTATTTTCACAGAGCAGACAAAAGGATGAACTAGTGGCAAAAGACAGTAAGTCAATCACCAGCACACTTTCTCGTATTAAGACTACAGTTTTCCTCAACCAGTGGTTCCCTAAGCCAGGAAAGGGACGAAATGTATGCCTTAAAATTAAGCGCCGTATCTGGAGTGAGGCGTAGAAATCGAGTTTTTGTTAAACTCTCCACGCAGCTCTGTTGATGAGAGGTATGGTGTTGTGTGTGTCTGTATGTCTCAAGTTCTGAGTCTTGGCATGCCTGTTTCTCTGTAAGTGTCCTAGAGCATGTCTCCATCGGCCTTGAGCACGGCTGTGGGGTCTCATGCCTATGTGACTTCATTTCTACATGTCTCTCTGCCTGCTTCTCAGTCTGAGTATCTCTGCCTCTCAAGCAATGCCCATTCTTGTCTTCCAACTTCTGTACTTGTTTTCCTCTGCCTCTCTCCTTCCCAAATAGCCCATCTTCCTTCATCAGACGACACGTACCCTCCCCTTTAACTCACATTATTACTTTCTCCCAAATCCTCCTCTCTTCAAGAACCGCCCCCCAACCCCACTCCCGTCTATGGAGGTTCTCTCCGCTCCAGGACACAGCACCTTTACGCTGCCTTATCATCGCGTACTGGGCCATGTCTTTTCCACAACTGCACCTTGCTGAGCAAAGTGCTGGCTCGCGGTTGGGATTCAAGAAGTACTGACTGAAAGAATCAGTGAAAATACCACTTTAGGGAAGGGCGGGTCTGTCCTGTTCACCGCAGGGCCCTTGTATTCCCTGCTCCCAATGCAAGCCAGACACGAAGCAGGCATTCTAAAAATGGCCAACTGGCCATGGAGGCTCACGCAGGGGCTGTCTCACTGCCTCGCTCCCACGTGGCTGGCGTCCAGGGGAACTGCGCACAGGAAGAAGGCGGAGCGGCCAAAGGGCTATCTGGCGGCTCGGGGACCAGGGAAACGGAGGGCGGGGCCTAACACCGGAGGGGCGGGGCCTGGCCTGCGGGGCGGTTCCTCCAGCGCGCACGCCCGGAAGCACAGCCGCGTCAGCGTTCCGAGCAGCGACAGGCGTCGCCGCCGCCCCCCCAGCGTCTTTTCCTCCTCGGTCATGCCGGTAAGTGGCTGCGCCGTCCCCGCTCTGCGCAGACCCGCGGCCTCGGCGCTTGGGATGCACCGCCGCTTGGACAGCTGTCACTCAAGGGATCAGACCGCGGCCCCAGCTATTGCCCCTTTTCCCACCCCTCCCCACCCAGCCTCCAGCTTCTGCGACATCCCTAGAAAATCGGATCCGAGAGGGGTTTTATGTAGGAGCCAGGCTGCAGAACATTGGAGCGATTACAAGCCCAATCCTTTACTGAATAGACGGGAAACAGACACGGAGAACTGCAGTCACCGGAGATGACACAGGGTTGCCTTCACCCCGCGCCTTCCACCTGGATGCTCCTGTCCGCCGAGCTGGTCCGGAAGAAGGGGTGGGGCGGCCGTTGCCTCAGGGACAGGGGAGGTTTTCCGGGGACTGTCGTTTTCTTCCCTTTGTTGCCCACTCTGCCCGCTTTTCAGGTCGGGCTGGGTACACTGAATGGAGACAGTGCTTTTAGCCTTTCCTATTGGTCATTTTCTGAGCCTGAACGAATGAGTCCAGAGAAGTTCAGGGACTTGCCCCAAATCACCAGTTGCTCAGTGGCAGAGTCTGCGGAAAAATGAGCAGGTCTTAGCCTACCTGGGCAGCTCTTAACCGCACATACATGGCTGCTCACAGCCTTATTTATAGATAAGAAATTATAGCCTTCTGCAGTTCAAGGGCGAGTTGGGAGTTGGGTGGTGAAAGGCTTATAATTTATAATCTTCACTCTCCTGCTCCTGGCCCAACCACACTGGTAGTACCTGATTAAAGTAGTCATGACAACTTGGGAGGAAGCTCTGGTCCAGTTGCCTCCTGGAGATCGTGGTTGGAGTCATATGGTGTTTAACAGTTTCCCCAAGGGTTCCTAGTTCATGGTTTTGATCAGGTGGGTCCTAGATATGCCCTGTGTCTTTGCCCTGTGTCTTAGCAGCCTAGCTTTGGGGAGCTGACAGGCGAACTAGAGGTCCCCTTGGGCCAAGGTACAAACATCTCAGGTGTCATTTCCTGAGGTGCCAGGTGTCTTGAGACAAATCCTCAAACACAAAACAAAGAACAAAGAGCCTGACAGAATCAGCCCTCCCATTTGAGCAAATCTGCCTGTGGTAGTGTTAGAGGACAGCATTAATCACCCTGGGACTGGCATAGTGGAGCCATCAGGTTTTTGCTGGGGGTGGCAGTGAGGGAAAGCTTAAGGATCACTCTATTCTGTGTTCACTTCCGGGGATTGTGACAAACAAAAGACCCTCCAGAACAGATGAGAAGAATGAAGAGGGCACCTGGCACCCTATTGTGAGATTTCCAGCCAAATGAAAGAGGGTATCAGTCAAAACTGGAAGGGGAAGCATGTGTCACCTGAGAGGTTTCTCACACAAACACTTGGAATCTCAGAAACCTCTTTGAAAGATGTATGCCTCTGCTTGCCAACTGGGTGGCCTTGGGCAAGTTGCTTTACCTCTCTGGGCCTTGATTTCCTCATCTGTAAAATGGGGATAAAAACTATGACAGCATAGGACAATTGTTAGTATTAACTGGAAAAAATGCCAATGAACTGTAGCACGACCACCGACTTAGCTAGTCCCCAAGAAATGGTAGAGCTTGTGTAGACCTAGCATGAGTAGGGCAGCACTATCGGCAGGCAGGTGTTAGCCTCATTTTAACAAAGACCACAGTGGGTAAGCGTTTAGGCTTTGGAGAGCATCCACTCTCCAAAAAGGCGCTGCTGTTCACAAGCTGTGTCACCCTGAGTGAGGGACCTAACCTCTGCAGAAGGGATACTAATAATGCCTACCTCCTGGGATTGTTGCGATGACTAAACAAGGTAGTGCACGTGCAGTGTTTAGAACAATGCCTGGCACACAGTAAGCGTCCAGATACTACTATTAGTAACCTCTCAGTCATCAGGGTGTTGGAAGACTGTCCTGGATATTTGAGAAAGAATTCCTTCTCTGGTGGGGGGGCTGGACGATATGATCCCACCTCATTCTCTCCCTTCCATTTCTGAGATTCTGTTAAAGAATTACACAGGCTCCTGGACTTTTTCATGTACTTTAAAAGACCTGCTTTATAGGTGACAGATGAGAGGTTCAGAGAGGCCAGGGTGGGGCTGGCAAAGACAAGCCTTCAGTGGTGGGGCTGGTTTGGGGACTCTCTGTGAAGAATGGATTACTCTGTCCATCAAGTAGATTTCCCACCACCTCCAAATTCAGTTTTGCAACTCAGAGGAGGAGGAGAGTACTGGACTGTAATGTTTGCCCCTAGAAGCTGCCTCCTGGCGCCTGACCCCTGTGCTGTGGAGGATGACAGGAGCCCTGCTGTCCATAGGCAGCAGCAGAGTGCTTCACATAGTGGTTGACTGTAGGTCCTTGGGCAGCAGAAACTTGTGCTCCTTCTCAAGGTGTTCCCACTCTCAGGGCTTCTTCCAAGGGTCAGGGTTGGGGAGTGGGCATGGCATGGCAGGTAGCTCTGCTGTTTGCTGGTCCAGACCCAGCAAGATGTCCCGGGAGCCAGGGAAGCCTGGGTTCACATCCCAGCCTCAGCACATCCTTGCCACACGCCAGGCTGTGGGCAGCTTGGTTAACCCCTGGGAAGTTCTGTTTCCTCCTGAGTGAAACAGGGTGACAAGCTCCCTTTCTAAACTGGATGAATATTAACTTAGTTACTGTATAAACAGCACTTGGCACATAGTGGGTGCCCAATAGATTCAGGTCTTTTATTGGTCTTGAAAACCCTTTAAAACTTTGGGTGGGTAGACAGGTGCAAACCACTGATGAACCTTAATTATCTGGTGGTTATTGTAGAGCAGGAGTCAGCAAACTTTTTCTTAAAGGGCCAGATAATAAATACTAGGCTTCAGGAACCCTATACTCAACCTTGCCATTGTAGTGTGACAGTAAACATATGAGCTTAGCTGTGTTCCAGCAAAACTTTATAAAACCAGGTCACAGGAAGGCTGTAGTTTGCCAGTTTGTGTTCTAGAGCAGCACCTCCTAACCTGTAATGTGGGCAAGAATAAACTGCTGGTCTTGTTAAAATGAGGATTCTGATTCAGGAGGCCTGGGTGGGACCTAAGGTACTGCCTTTATGGCAAATTCTGGAGGGATGCCGATGCTCTTGGTCTGAGGACCACACATTAAAGGACAGATTTTGGAATACTCACTACAAATCCTTATTTCCAGAACTTGTTGTGGTTGTTGTCGAATAGACACTAGCTGAAGGAAATCAGAGGTGTGTTTAACTAGAAAAGAAAAACTAACCATTTTCTTTAAGGCTGGTTTTGCAAATGTGGCCTCAATAAAATAGTGGTCTCCTTGTCAAGTCATGATGGTTAAATAATTCAGCTCTGTAAAACCAAGCTCTTAACTCTTGGTCTCAGTTTCCCTTGTATGACATGATGACAGTCCAGACTCAAAGATGTTTTGAGACTTGGGAAGAGCTTGAAAATCCAGCAAGAACAATTTTTTTCAGGTGTGTGGTCTTGCCTCTCCTGTTGGGTTAAACATGGAGAGGCCCAGGGCCCACCCCAGAGTCACAGAGCCCATTGAGGCAGCTGACTGCACTGCTGCACGGTTAACAAGTCCCCAGGTGATTCTTACGTGCACTGACGTTGAGAAGACAGAGTTCACTAATACCCTTTGGCATAGGTAAGGGGACTTGGGCCTGTAGGGTCAGGGATTCCTGCCTGATGTCTTCCAGCAAGATACATTGCTATGCCCAGAATTCCACTTGAGGTAATAGATTTGAAATATTTTGACATGTTCCATGAAAAGTGTAGCCATTGATTTTTTTTTGTTTTTTTTTTTTGGCCATTGGTTTTTGAAGGGAAAGCAAAGAGGGAAGTGGAACAAACTAATAATAATAATAATCTAATAGCTAACTTCTTACCCAGTGGAACCTACCACTAGGCTCCAATCTCTTTACTCAGTGTACTAGTTATCTTTGATCCCTGAGTAATTACCCCAAACCTTAGTGGTTTAAAACAACATTAACTCACAGTTGCAGAGAGTCAGGAATCTGGAAGCAGCTTAGCTGGGTGTTTCTGACTGGGGTTCTCTCATGAAGTTGCAGTGAAGATGTTGCCAGGGCTATAGTCCTCTGAAGGAGGATCTGCCTCCAGAAGGGCTCCTCACATCGCTGTTGGCTGGAAGACTCAGTTCCTGACCGTATGCACCTCTTACAGGGTTGCTTGAGGGTCCTTATGATGTGGTAGCTGGCTTCCTCCAGAATGAGTGATCCCACAGAGCAATGCAGAAGCCACATGTCTTTTCTGACCTAGCCTCAGAAGTCACATTACATCACTTCAGCCATATTCTACTGGACACACAGACCAACCCTGAAATAATGTGGAATGGGACTACTCAAGGACATTCCAGGAGGTGGAGATCACTGGGGCCGTCTTGCATGCTGGTTGCCATGCTTAAAATCCTATGTTCATGCATTCATCGACCTGGAGAGGAACTCTCATCCCCATTTTGCAGATGTAGAAACTAAGGCACAGAGGAGTTAAGTAGCTTGCTCATGGTCATTCAGCTAGTAAGTGCCAGAGCTGGGATCTGAAGCTGGGTCTCATTTCAGAAATTGTAAAAGAAAGGAAGTGTTGGTGTAAGTAGTCTTTGTTTGAAAGCAAAGGAAGGACTCAGAGGTCCTCAGCCAGCTGTGTCAATCATCCATTCATTCAGCAAAATATATTAAGCACCTCCTCCGTGCCAGACTTTTTTCCAAGTATTGGGGATGCAGCAGTTAACTGAACAAAGCCCTTGTCTTCTGGGAGCTAGCCTTTAGGTCACTGGTTTGTAAGATATTCTGGAGACTCCTGGGAGCCCAGGCAAATCCTCTCCTTTCTCCAACTTGGGCACTGCCTCTGACTGGCACTTAGATGGTAGCAGCAGTCTTCATATGTCAGAATCACCAGGGAAGTTTACTAGCTGTAATAGATGTCCCAGCCCGGACTTGCTGATCAGAACCTGTAGTTTTTGCAAGCTCCCCAGTGATTCTAATGCAGAAGGTCATCTTCTGATGCATAAATAAGATGAGCATTGCTCAAAGTACAGGGGCCCACTGATGACGTCGGAGTGATAGGTGGTCCCAAGACAGCCTCATAGCTCAATAGTTAGGATTTAAAGGTGAAACTAGAAGCTAACATTTTAAACTAGCTTGCCATGTGACTTTACTCATTGTGTGCCAGACACTGCTAAAGGATTTACAGGGATTATCTCATTTCATACAACAACCTGTGAGATACAGAAGTCGTTCGTCACTCCACTTCACAGGTTAAGAGAGTGGCACCCAGAAACAGGCTACAGTAAGTCTGCGCTGTCTGTCAGCCCTCTGTTTTGGCACCTGAGTAGGCTAGCAGGCTGGTGAGTCTGGGGAGAATTTGGGGTTGTTTCTCTGCAGGATTTGGCTCATGGTCCCCTTTGTTTATTTCAGAAGCACGAGTTCTCTGTGGACATGACCTGTGAAGGCTGCTCTAATGCAGTCAGTCGGGTCCTCAACAAGCTGGGAGGTGAGTGAGTGGCCCTCAGTTGTGGGTGGAGTAGGGGAGACCCATTCGTTGTATCATGTTCAAATGCATGCAGACATGGAGCAGGAGAAACGGAGTTTAAGCTGATAATAACAGTAAAAATAAATGGCATTAGTGGCATCTGTGGATCTGTCATTTGATCCTCACCATAATCATTTAGATAGCTTCTTTGCCTATCTCCATTATAAGCAGGAGGAAACGGAAGTTCAGAGAGGTTAAGTAACCCGACTGGGACCACCCAGCAAGTAAGTGACAGAGCTGGGATTTGAAGTCTAGCTCTCTAGAGCCCTGGCAGTACCAGTTAAAGCACTGATGATCTTCTGGGTGATAATTTGTCATATGACACATTTGTGTGTCATTTTCTATTAAGATTTAAAAAACGGTAATATTAAAAAAAATAACGTCATGTGCAAAACTTCTAAATCACCTTTTTGGGATATATTTAGAAAACTTACCCAGCCCCGTCAATTATCAGCTGGGGAAACAGGCGCAGAGGTTGGCTGGCATCTGGCCCTGGGGCTCTCTGAATTAATGACTGAGTTGTGATAAGAGTTCTGGTAGTGCTGGGGCAGTCAGTCTTCTAAGATTCTGATTTTTAAAACCCTAGATAATAACAACAGCCTGTTTTCAAAAGGCTTCCATGTGGATGTGATCTCCTTAGCACTTAAAGCATTCCTCTGAGCTGTGGTTTCCACCTGTGGGATGGGGATGTTGGCAGTGATGCCCAGGCGGGGAAGTGACTTGCTCAGAGCCCCCCAGGGAGTCAGTGGCTGGTTTCTAGTCCTGTAAACCAGGGTCTTGATGTGAAGGAATCTGAAACAGTGGAGAGAACGTAGCTGCTGACCTGCCATGTGGCTGTGGCGCCTTCTCCCTCAGGCCTGAGTTTCCATTGCTGTTGTATGGGAGTCAGTCCATATCAGCTTTTTCTATGGATACTTTAGGAATGACGCTGGGCTTGGAAGCCCCTCCTGTCCCAAGTGGCCTGGGCTGGGCCCGAGGAATCACTCTCAAAGCTCCAGCAACCTGGGCTGCAAGGAACACAGTTTGAAATCTACTGGGTTAGATGATCCTAGTTTCTGCCAGCTCTATGATACCACCAAAATATTTATTCCAAAGAGTAGGAAGACATCTGAACCAAAAGACAAAAATTCAGAACACAGCCGAGACATACTTTACTTTTTTCTCCCCAGGTATCCAACGGATACAAATTCAGACATGACTAAACCCCGTGCCATGTGCTTTCTAAGGTCCTTTGATCCTTGGGGTTCTGCCTTTGAACTTGGGCAGGTTTTTCCCCACCTTTCACTACTGTCCACTCTTGGGTAGCCTCTTGGGATGGGGCAGAAGGGTTTTCTGAGTTGGTTGAGGCCTTAGATGAGGGATGCTGAGCCTGAGGAGTCTCAGACTAATGGCATACTTGGATTGGCACAGTCCTTTAGGAGGGCACTTTTGCAATACCTATTAACATTTGAAATTGGCCAATCTGTTGCCCCACAATTTCCATTCTGTGAATTCGTGGTATAGAAACACTTCCAGAGATTGATGAGATGTGTTCAGGTATATTTGCTGTAAGTCCGAGTGTGTTGTGATAATAGTGAGATGTTGGTAGCAGCGTCAGTGTCCTTCAGCAGGGGACTGAGTGGGTGTATGGAACATCTACACTGTGGAATAGAGGGTAGCGGCTAAAAGGAAGAATGAAGTATGTCTGTGTGTGCTAAGATGGCAAGATGTCCTGGACATTGGGAAGTGAAATATAGCAAGACCTGTTTATAGAGCATCATACCATTTTGGGGAGTTACTTTTCATTTGTCTACCTGGGAAAAAGACGGATAGATGCACACAGTGATTCCTAGAGGTAGGAGGTAGCACGGTGCCCTCAACTTTCTAATTTTTCTAACTTTATTCAGAAATATTTGGTCTTTTTTTTTTTTTAAATAGTGTGTCTGTATTACTACTTTTGAAATAAAAAAAAAAAACAAGTTAAAAGAAGCCCTGGTCTAGAGCAGTGATCGGCAAACTACAACCATAGGCCAAATCTAGCCCAGAGCCTAGTTTTGTAAAGCTGAGAATGGTTTTTCATTTTTGAAGGGTTGCAAAGGCAAACACATAGAAAAGATATGCAGCTGAGTCCATGCAGCACACAATGCCTAAAACGTCTACTCTCTGGCTGATCCCTGGTCTGGGGGAAAGAGGAAGGTGGTTGTGAATGAGAATTTCAGAGCCTGAACTCTTTCTCTCTGACTGGGAGGGTCTCTGCCTCCTTCCCCCACACCCTGTTTCCTCTTCCTGCAGGAGTTGAGTTTGACGTCGACCTGCCTAATAAGAAGGTTTGCATCAACTCTGAGCACAGCGTGGACAAGCTGCTGGAGATTCTGAGGAAAACAGGAAAAGCTGTTTCCTACGTTGGCCCCAAGCAGTGAGGGCCTGGGCCTCAGGACAGACCAAAGGGGCAGGTGGGTGACACCCCAGCACTGGAACAAAATATTTCATTATCTAATGCAAATCACAAGTTCAGGAAATCCTTATAGCCCACTGTGAATAGACAGAGCACCGTGATGTCTCCCAGGGTCCCTTTTATGGCCTCGGGAGTGCATTTCATGATTGGCAGGGTTTAAGTTTAGAGCGTATGACCCTGAGCAGTGTGTCTTGTGCTTTGATGAATTGATGTGTCCATCAGAGGTGACACCTGCACCCTGGGCCTCCTGTTCCTGTGCACTGACCAATGAAGCCAATTCAGTTTGGCCTGCCTCCCAACTTGGACTTGCTGTCAGCTTCCTGAACATGCCCTCTGCCCAGACTGGTGCAAAAACAATCCCATGTCTAAGCTGGGTTTTATATAATCCAGAGAGGTAGCTAAGTGGCACCGTGCCAGCTGGTCACTGTGAAACCAGGGAAGACCTTCCTCATTGATCCAACACCCTGCCCTCAGTGCCCAGCCATAGCCTCAGAATCCTTCACAGCACGGCTTCCTGGCTGTCACTGCCCCTGTGGTGCATTTGACTCATGAAGTACAATGATTGCCACATCCCTGATGTGGTTCAGTGGACTCACCGTTAATTGAGAAAAAAAGAGGCCTGGAGAGGGAAAATGACTTGACAAGATGTCACACAGGTGAGTGGCAGAGGGAGGATGGGAATCAGGCATCCTGGATCAGAGTTCTGTAATGACTGGGGACATTGCCCCTGTGACAGGGCCCACAGAGATCTCCCCAGGCAGAGGCTAGCTACGACTAACCAGTGGCCCGTGAGTATCCCCTGCGAGTACAGCCTCCTTCTTAAAGGGGCCATTGGAATCTGAGCTGTGGCAGTGTCCTATGTTTATGGTGACATCACATACAGATCCTGAGATGTCAGGTGCATCTGTTCTCCTCATTCCCTTGCTGTCCATGGATGCAACCTATGTTCAGGAATGAGCCCAGGATGAATAATCAGAACTCTGGGATTCTAATTCCAGCTCTGTCCTCATTTCACACTGTGGCTTTGGCCACTTTTCCTTAAGTTCCTGAGATTTAGGCCTCCCACCTATAAATGGGCTACAGCCTCCACCCTCCTTTCCTGCCTTGTGCAAGCTACTATTCCTCTGAATAGGAAGGGTTACCCTTCATGGGAGGGTGACATTTCCACCTCATGCTGCAGATCAGTGTTTATCACCTGGTTCCTGCATCCCTAGGGTGTTCGGGTAGGGTGAGTTGGGGGACTCTGGGCCCCTCCATCTACTCCAAGTATCCCTGTCTCATATCAGACCTCCCTGTAAGATTGTGTTTCATACAAGTTCTGTGACCGGAAGGGATGGAGGGAGGGAAATGGATAAACTTCCTGAGAGAGCCCCAGTGCAGACACCTGAGTTGGAAACTCCTGGCCTTAGCTTGGAATTTTTCTTAACTAAAAAAGTAGTACCTGCCAGTACATGTGGAGCTTAATGTGTTTTTCTCATAGTAGGTGTTTTTTTTTTTTGAGGTGAAGTTCAAATAACATACAGTTAACCATTTTTAAGTGCCATTCAGTGGCATTTATCACCCAAGAAAAAACCCCTGTTTACCCACTTCTTCCAGCCCCTGGCCACCACTAATCTGCCTTCTGCCTCTCTGGATTTGCCTATTTTGGATAGTTCATTTAAAAGGAATCATGATCTGTGACTTTTTGCATCTGGCTTCTTTCACTTAGCATGTTTTCAAGATGCATCCAAGCAGTGGCATGTATCAGTCCTTCAGTTCTTTCTATGACTGAGTAATTCTCATAGTCATTTTTATTTATTTATTATAGTTTTTTTTGTTATAGGAAGTTTCAAACTTACGAGTAGTAAAACGAATCCCCATATACCCATCACCCAGATCCAACAGTGATCAAATCATGGCCATCATTGTTTCATCTCTGTCCCCACCTGCAGTACTATTTGGAGGCAAATTCTAGAACCATATAGTTTATCTGTACACAGGCTGGTGACTGTGCTTGGTATGGAAAGCTGTGCTTCTGCAGATTCAGATGCAATGTGCTGGGTGGAAATCGCCAGTCAAGCAAACTACCCCATGTGCCTGGGCAGAATCTGTTTCAGTCTGTTTTAAAAGGCTCCCCAGGGACCTTTTTGAAGCCAGGTTTGGGAGTCAGAGATAGAGTGCTTATTGGTTCGGAGGTCACCTCGATCATCTGGACTTGGGCAGATTTGTTGGCTCAGGGTTTTGTTCATTGCCTTCCCAGTGTAAATTGAAATAGGGTGAACTGTCCCAGCAGCCCAGAAGAGGGCCTTGATGATGATTGGTTTAGCAAGGTTAATGGGTTCCAGCCAACCCCAGTGTAACAGACTTGGTGGGAGCAGTGTGCAGGGCTGGACACAGGTTCTGGTCCTGATGCAGCCTCTGGGTTTCCCACCTCACACGCCTATGACGGCCTCTTCAGGAACCTTTACTGCTTTTGAAATGCCTCCATGTGCACAGCAGATGGCGCCTTTGCTCCACCTAACGTCTCATCTCTTCCAGGACGCTGATCCTCTCCTGCCTTCCGGACAGACCTGGGCCTGGCAGTCCCGCTCAGCCATAGGAGTTCCTGAAGAGACCCTCGCTTGCCCTGCCCCTTCCTAGCTTCCCAGCAATAAAGCTTAGCTGTTTTCGTTGAAAGTGGTTCTCGCATGGTCTCGATGTCACTTGCTCACATTTCAGCGGTTGCTATGAAGAAGATAGTTGCAGTGCTTACTTGGGTGGAGTTCTAAATGCTCCCGACTGGGAGTAAGAAGCCTGGCAGATTTTGATTCTTTGCTGTGTCATCTTTAGCAAGGCACTTCTCCTCTCTGGGCCTCACTTTTCCTTCTCTATAAACTGAAGGTGTTGGGCCAGATTGGTCATCTCTTTTCTTTAAACTCCTTTCTTAGACTCCTTATTTTGAAAGACGTTTGTCTACCAAGTGAATTGCATTTAAGGGATATAAAATCTTATGGCAACCCAGCCCACCTTGTGGGCAGGGCAGGGGGTCTTACAACAAGTCTGCAACCCTAGCCTTTTGCCCCCATTCCTGAAAATCCTCAACCATGCATAAAACCCATAGACAACGGCACAACCATGGACTCTCCTGTCTCCTCCCGGCATGAGCCAGGAGCTCTGTCCTCTCACTTTATCTCTAAATAAAAGCCTCTACCTTGCTCTTCTAAAAAAAAAAAAAAAAAATCTTATGGCAGCTGGATTAGTGGGTAGAGGCTGTGAAGACAAACTTCCTGGAGTGGAGTCCAAGCTCCTGTACCCCCAGGCTAGGCCACTTAATCTCTTTGTGTCCACAGGCATAAAATAATAAGAACATCTACTGCAAATGGTGGCTCTGGGTATTAACTGAGGGGACAAATGCAGCTCAGTTAGGCAGTATATTCTCTATGCACTCAGTTTTGGGTATTCTATTAACCGAAGATCTGTAGAAATGGCAACCAGAATTCCAGGCAGCCTTACAGAGTTGATTCAGTTATGTCAAAACAATGGGAATGTTTCAGTATGTGCAGCTTAATTTTTCAAAAATAGTTCTATAAACCAGCAGTTCTCAAACATTTTTGTCTTAAGACCCTTTAATTAGGATCTCAAAGAGCTTTTGGTTATGTGGGTTATGCCATATTGGAAATTAAAATAGGAATTTTTGAAATGAATACAGAAGCACACAACCCATTAGCCATCAGGACTGGATGAGGTCAATACACATCATTTAGATTCTGGAATACTTGACTGTATGATTTTAAGAGAAAAAGTCCATGTGGAGACAATTTTTGCTCTGTGAACCTCCTGAAAGGGGTTTGGGGACCACATTGAGAATTACCACTTTAACGATTTATGGGGCACTGGCAGGGGACCAGTACTGGACACTGGGATGTGACCTGGCTCTGTACTTCGCCAGTTGTGACCTTGGACCAGTCACCTAATCTCTCCAGAGGCAGTTTCCTTATCTGCACAGTACCTAATGCCTGCGCCTCAGGGGGCTTGGTAGCCAGAAATGAGACTGTTTTGTGTGCTAGCATAGTTTTGGTCTCATTATGAAATATGTCTCAGTCATTTCTGCCTCTGTGGCCCCTTGGGGGCACAGGGACTCTGCCCAGCCATCATGGTATCTGGGTTTCTTGGCCATCAGTTGGTGGTGTCCTTTGCATTTGGCCATCTGACGAGAAGTTTAACACTGTTTCTGTGGGTCCTGGGAGTGTGATCTTGAGTTTCCATTGTTGCAGGTTCCCAGGGGACCTGCTTTCTGCTGGCTGGCCCACCAGTAACGCCCCAGGATTGAGACACTGATGCCACTTGACACGAGTGGCCCTCAGAGGAGTCCATTCCTTTGGCTCCTCTCTACACCCAACCCCCCAGCCCCGCCACTGGACCCAGGTTTCAAGCTGAAGCCCTGGATTTTGTTCTTACAGGTCCCAGAGGAGCTGGGGAAGCTCCGCCCAGCTGGCTGTCCATGGAGCAAATGAGATCACACTGCAGAGCACAGGCTTCTGCAGGGGTGGGGGTGGGGAGGAGATGTGTCCACATATTAGGTGCTTCCTCTGGCCTTTCTGGCGCTTCCCAGGCCTCACTGCAGCCAGACAGCTCCCGTCTGCCCCAAGTGTCTGGGTTTTGTTCATGCTGCCTTGTAAATGGAATGACCTCCCCTGCCACCCCCCTACCTCTTCTCCATGTACAAATTCCTTTCGCTCTCTCGCATACCACAGCCTCCATGAAACCTCCCCACAGCTGGAGAGATTTCGTTCTCTTTTTGGCCTTCACGGCATTTATCCCACCAGCTTCAGTGTTGTGGCAAAGGTTTTTGTCCACGTGTCTTTCCTGCGTTCGAGGATGAGGCCCAGCATCTATTCCCTGGGGGCATTTATTGTGTGTCATGTCTGTGTGTGAATCTCATTCCTTCCTTTCTGGTCCCCTTGACAGGGCCAGGATGGGCGCCGATGCTCGGTAGATGCCCAGCAGGTGTTTTTTTTGTGTGTGTATATATATATATATGTGTGTGTGTGTGAAATATAGTTGATATACAATATTATATTGGTTTCATGTATACAACATAGTGATTTGACAGTTATATGCATTATTACATGCTCAGGCCAACGAGTGTAGTTACTGTCAACCTAGAAAGATGCTACAGAACTATTGACTACATTTTCTATGGTGTACTCTCATTCAGGGGGTGTTTGTTGTGTTGATCTTGCAGGGGAGGAGATTGCCTGGCTTAATCCTGTTTTACTATAAAATCCTTTTATGTTTTTGTCAAAGATCTCTGGTTGTGAATACAGCAATGCTGAAGCCACCCCGAGCCACCCAGTAACCGTCTTTATTTCCAGGACCGCAGCAGTAAAGCTCCCACCAACTCTGCCTTTGTCGACCTACCCTTCTCTGGCCAACCAAAGCTGTCCCTTGTCCAGTGCTGACATCCCCTTGGCTGGAGAGAAACCATTCCACCCCTCAAAGTGCTGGAGGTGGACCCTGGAGGCCGGACTTGAACGAGCCTCCACGCCCATGGTGGTGTGGGCCACAGAGGGAACCCAGCCCCTCCACATGCTGAGTGAGAGTGAGCAAGTCATATTCTCAAAATATAAGCTTTTGACTTCTGTTTTTTAAAAACAGCTTGATTGAGGTGGTGTTTCATTCAAGAAACTGCACACATTTTAAGTGAATGATTTTTTTAAGATACACACACATCCTCATTTACTCATGCAACCATCATTACAATCAAGATGGTGACGACATCACTTCAGAAAGTTTCCTGAGGTTTCTGGGTGATCCCTCCCCCAAAGCTGTTTATCTGCTGTCTTTATCAATTAGTTTGCATTTTGAGGACTTCTATATAAATTCAATCCCACGGCTTGTATCCATTTTTTTCTGCCTCTTCTCACTCAACATGATCATTCTGAAATTCACCCACGTTAGTGTGGGCATCAATAGCTCACGTCTTATCACTGAGCAGTAAGTGTCCCATGGTGTGGCTGTATTACAAGCCACGAATGGTTATTCATTCATCTATCGATGGACAGCTGAGTTGTTCCCAGTCTTTTAAGCTGCCCTCTGCTTCCCCAGGACACCACAGGGGCACAAGGGAGAGTCTTGGTGGGCTGGACTCTTCCAACCCAACCCACCCAGACCCAAACCAAGGCGACTCAACGCATCACTTTATCCACTGGGCTTCCTCCTCCAGCCCAGCAATATTAAGCCATCCTCTGGACTTCAGCTGGACCCAGGGCCCTCCTCCACCACTTAATAACTACATGGCCTTCAGAAAGTGGCTGGTTCTTGCGTGCAACTCAGTTTCCTCGCCTGTAAAATAGGGACCCCATGTGACTATCGTGAGACTTAAGGTCCTCACAGACCTAATGCTGATGACGGCATTCCACAGTAAAGCTTTTGTTTGAACAAAGTTTCATAAGTATATAGTTATTCACAGTTTCACAATTTAAAAACTGAAATTTGGAAAACTTCAGATCTAGATCCTTTCAAGTCTGGCAGACTATGAGAAGTAAAAATGGAGCCTCAACAACTGTGTGGAGTGAGCAGTTGTTTTTCCAAATGCCGTGGCATTCCCCTTTAATTAGTGCCAGTCTCCTAGAAAAGCCATGTCTGTAATTTCTGGGGCATGTCCATCAGAGCTGCTTTTAGATTTCCATGTCTTTAGGGGCTGTGGCCACTTAATTTAAGTGGACAAGACAAGTTTCCTAATCTGCTTCCTGAGAGAGGGAAGGTCTGCAAATCCCATGACTGCCAGCTGGAGCCTTGAAATAAAGCATCAAAGCCTCTGGAAATAAGGATGCCATCTCCCCTTGGTCTGCTTATCAAGGGTTCCTGGCACCCTAGTCCTTTTGGATCAGGAGATCCCAGACAGCTAGAAGCAGCTGTGTCTTGGATAAGAATTCAGGCTCTGTAGGCAAACAGATGGGTTCTGTCCCAGCCTGGCTGCTTACAAGCTATGTGAACTTGGGCAAGTTGCTTGACTGCCCAGGATGTCAGTTTTCTCATCTATATAATAAGAGTAATAATAGCCATACCTTCTTTTAGAAGGAAGTGAGAGGACACAGAGGCACTCAGCTTGGCTATTGTTATTATCATCGCAGGATCTTAGCAAAGGAGACCTAGTTGGCCATCCAGCCCAATGTCCACATGCCCTCCCTGACAGGTGGCCCCAAGCCTCGGCCTTCATACCCCTCCCGAGAGGGAGGGCCACCGGCACCTTGGGCTGCTCTGGGCAGCTCTGTGAGGGAGAGTGCCGGGATTGAACCCTTTCTTATCTCCTGGGCATTTCTCACCCCTGGGGCTGGGGTTGTGCTGACACTTGGGGCATCAGCTTAGCTATTCCCCATCATGGTTCCTCAAGGCAGAACTTGTTTCACTTGCCTATCCCTTCTACCCTTCCCTGGTCTACCCCACAAAGAATATCCCAAATTCCCTCCCTCAGCCCTTCCTTAGGGACAGAGCTGGAGTTATCAGACCACCCACCGGTCACGAGCCTTTGTTGATACCCTTCTCATAATGGAAACCAAGAAAACACGGAAAAGGCCAAGCAGTTCTGGGCACCCACTGTCCTACACCAGCTCACACTGTGACTGACAGCATGGGAAGAGCTGGACTGAGTGGAAAGCACATGGGACCATCAAACAGGGAAGCTGGGCAGGATACGCACTCTCTCCTCAACTGTTTCACAAGTAATGCCCACAAGCACCCAGAAGGTGCTCCATCAGGGCTGGTACTCTATTTTCTGTTTTTGAGAATGGTATCCTTAGGTCCTACCATTTTGTAAAAGGACTGGACCCGCTTAGTCAGGCCGCAGCTAGCATCAGACGTGGTCCCAGTTCTGCTCAGTCACTGCCCCTCCCAGGGTCCAATTTGGGAAGGGCCCTCACTGAGGCAGCTGTTTGTGGGCTTCTAACTCCTTTTTAGGTCTAAACAGAAGCTGTGGTTCCCTCTATGTTCCTAGTAATTAGAGAGGCCAGAAAAGCCAGTGAGATGGTATGGAGGACTAGAGGGAAAGGCCGAGGACTAAAGGCTGGAGGAGCAACCTGGAGTCTCAGAGATTCAGATGCCCCTCCAGGGCTGAGAGCTGTGGCCGGAGACCACCACCTCAAGCCTCTGCCCTTCCTCAGACCAAGTACTTCCAGAGATAGCAGTGCCTTGAAGAATTCTCAAATGTTAGAATTGTACAGGTCATTAGAAAGAAAAAGTCCTACTGCCTCATTTGTTGGTGTAATTATATTATTAATGGAAAAACTTATGATACAGAATAACTTTCAAAAATTAAAATAATCTTATTTTTATATTAGTTCCTACCCCCATAATCTCCATATGACAAAGAAAATCCTCTTACTTTTTGGTGTATACCCTTCCAGATCCTTTTTAGACTTTTGTAAATATATGTGAGTAAATATAAACAGCAATAAACTGTAGCATGTCAAAGCTCAGGCTCTGGAGTTAGACCACAGGGGCTCAAATCCCCGCTCCATATCTCCCTGGCAAGATATTTAAATCATCTAGGCCACTGTTTCCCCATCAGTAAATTGGAGATCATTGCATTTATATCATTGGATGTTTCTGAGAATTGAACACAGTAATCTACTAAATTATTTAGCACAGTGGCTGCTGTGTAGTAAGCACTCAATACGTATTAACCATTTTATTAGTATTGATGTTTTGCAAGCTGATTCTTTCACTAAGCAGTTCATGGACACATTTCGTCTTAAACGTATTTGTTATTTATGGCTGCTTCTGCACTATAATGGCTGAGTTGGGTAGTTGCAGCAGAAACCATATGGCATACAAAGCCTAAAATGTTTACTATCTTGCTCTTTACAGAAAAATTTTGTCACTCCATGGTCTAGATCATTGACTTTAAAATGCATTCTATGGAAACCTAAGGTTCCATGCAGAAATCTCAGGGAAAAGAGAGGAGGAGGTAGTAGGGTTCCAGGGCCCCAGCAGCTTTCTATCAATACTGATTCTCTTTTTTGTTAAAATTAACTAGTCCTTTTATCAAACACTTAAAGAAGAACCATAGCAATTCTTTCCAATTACTGTCAGAGGGTAGAAGCAAAAGGAATATTTTCTACCTCATCTTATGAGGCTAGCATCACCCTAGTACCGAAACCAGAGGCATTACGACAGAAGACTGTGAACACAGGCGCAAAAATCCTCAACAAAATATTAGCAAATCAAATCCAGCAGTGTATAAAAAGAATTATATACCATGACCAAGTGGCATTTATTCTGGGTATACAAAGCTGGTTCAACATTAGAAAATCAATTAATATAATCCATCATATCAGCAGGCTAAAATAGAAAAGTCATGTGATCATATCCTTAGATGCAGAAAAAATGTTTGACAGAACCCAACACGCATTCATGATATCTCTCAGTAAACTAGGGATAGAGGAGAACACCCCCACTTGATAAATAATATCTACAAAAACCCTACAGCTAGTATCACACTTAACAGTGAGAAACTCACTAAGATCAGGTAAGGGTAAGGCTGTCCCCTCTCACCATTGCTTTTCAAGATCTTACTGGAAGTCTTTGCTAATGAACTAAGGGAAGAAAAGGAAATAAAAGGTGTACAGCTGCGAAGGAAGAAATGAAACTGTTTTTGCAGATGACGTGATTGTCTATGTAGAAAATCCAAAAGAATCAGGGTTTGGAGAGCTTCCAGGTTTGTGAACATGTCCACATACCAGGAGGGTAATGCACCCCAACTCCATAGGGACAGACACTCCTGCCTTCAGGACCCTCCCAGACCTTGCCTATGTATCTCTTTAGTTGGCTGTTCACATGTATCCTTCATTTCCTTTAACAAATGGGTAAACGTAAGTGTTCCCTGAGTTCTGTGAAAAATCAAATCCAAAGGAGAGGAGCTCATAGGAGCCTTCAATTTGTAGAGTCAGACAGAAGTTGCAGGTAACCTGGGGATCTACTAGTTGTGACTGACGTCCTAGTAGGGCATGTCTCATTGGATTGAGCTCTTAACCTGGGATCTGATGCTTTCTCCAGGTAATGTCAGAACTGAGTTAAATTGTAGGACACCCAGATGGTGTTGTGGGATTCTTGGTGTGGGAAAAAAACCCACACATCTGATGACCAGAAGTGTCAGAAGCATTCTATGTGAAAGTAAAGGAAAAAGACATAGAAAGAGAACTGTAGGTTTTTTTCCAATACAACTACATTTGGTAAAATATCAAGAGTTGTCAAAGCCAGCAGGTAGATACAAAGATACTAACTTTATTATCCTCTGTACTTTCTTTGTATGCTTGAAATAGTTCATAAATTAAAAGGAAAAAGACTTGATATATAAACATGGAAAATGCTGCTAACATTTCAAAGGATACACAATGAAAAATACCCCACTGTTTCTTGGCCTTTTGGGTGAGATCAAGTGTAGTATCTATTCTTATCAGTTTAATATCTGATATGTCCTCTGTCCAAGGACACTATATTAAATGGATTTTTGGAGCAGGGAGATGGAATAAGAGCTTGCTCCATCCACTCCACCCACCGACCTTGTGTATTGCAGTATATTCTGGAACTGCGTACCCCCTTGGGATTAAAAAAAAAAAAGAAAAATATCCTGTTCATTTCAGATTCATGGTCTTCCTCCTTAGAGAGACTGATTCCTACCAATTTCATATGCATCTTTTAGGAATAGTCTGCAGATGCACACTACTTTAAGAGCTGTCCCACTCAGAAGAATCATTAAACATCCTTAAGCACATGGAAGTCTGATTCATACATGTGGGAAGCAGGCCTGCAAACCGACTGGTGACCCTTTACTTTGGATGTCCACAGGAAACCACTCTGTGTTTTCTCTGTCAGTCTCACGAACCCATCTTGTGTCTTTTCCAGTCTGGTGATTATGTGAGCCTCTTGTGTTTAATTCAGGTCAGCTTTTCTGGAGAATGACTATGGATCTCTTTGAAATATCTTCCCCAGGATCCCCTAGAATGAAATTTCCATATACCGAACAACCTATTGTCAGGTCAGGCCATCCCAAACACGTCCTTAAAATGCAGTGAATATCAGTCTGGCCATTTTCTTATGTGGTCCCCAAATAGGCAAGAAGTCACAAAATTCAGTTTATTATGTGGATGAATCCCCTACTTGCTCCTTTAGGGGACAAAAAAGAGAGAAAACTTACAAAGTGAGAGCATACTTGTCTGCAATTGCTTCTTAGGGGCTATTAGGAATCCTGTTCTATATCCTGCCTTTTTTTTCTGACTTATCGATCTTTCTTGAGATGGTTTCATGTTTCATACAATCCACATAATCTTGCCCTTTTATTTATAGTATAAATACTGGTTCAGTTTCATTTACAAACATGCTGGGGGCTAAAATTAGTAACAATCTATGCTTTCAAAAATTAAGTCTTAATTTCTGTTAGGTATAGAGTGACCAACTCATCCCTTTGCTTGGGATTTTCTCAGTTTTATCACTTAATGTCTTGGGTCCCAGGAAACCTCTCAGTTACAGGAGGCAACTGATAGCTGGGATATTTGGTCACCATATTTAAGTATGGTATGAACACTAGACAAGTTTGATTGGGAGTTGGCACATCATAACATGAGTTGTGATCTTCATTTTTGCCCTAAAATGAAATAATTAATCAAATATTGTTCTGATAAAATAAAGATTTTCGTAGGACTTCTCTTATTGCTAGAAATTGCCTCGTGTTTTTAGGTGGCTGCATAATATTCCATTGTGTGACTTTACCATAATCTTATTAAACCTGTTCCCTGTTGATGGACATTTCATTTCTTTCCAGTGTTTTGCTGGAACAAACAAGTATGCCATCAATGTTCTTATTTATCTGTTCCAAAAACTGGTAAATTCCGCTTAATAACTTGTTTTGAAAAGAAGGTTTTCCTGCTAAAAACAAAACTCAAAAAGTCACAGGATTAAAGATTCTTTCACCCTGGGCCTTCTGTGAGTCTCTTTTTCTTCAGGTGACTTGACTGGGCTAAGAATGAGTTTAAAACAGTTTGGCGGCCACAGTCTGGGAAGGAAGCCCAGGCAAAAGGGAGGCTTCCGGGGGTGCATGAGGCAGAAAAACAGCCCGGGGCTGTGGTTCCCAGTGTGGAGGGGTGTTTATCAAGGCGGGTGGGAGCTGAGTCGGCCAGACTCTGAGGGGTCCAGTGTTGGCTGGGAGTAGGGCTGAGAGACTGGAGCCTTTCAGCTGTGTTCTAAAAGGAGCAGGGAGACGAAGGAAAGACAAGCCCAGACACACACTGGGTGGCTGCCGGCTGGCCGGGGCGCTTGGTACAACGAGCCGGGTGCCAGGCCATGGGGCCCAGCCAGCTCTCCACCACAAGGAACTCGCCCCACACTGGGCAGGTTTCGGTCAGTTCCACAATTGCTTCTTGGGGCTATTAGGAATGGGTTTTTACAGAGTATGGAATAATTCGGTACTTTTCCAGAGACATGGGCTACCTGGGCCAGAAAGGTGATTGTCTAGCCACGTTCTATGTGTGATGCATGTGTATTAGCGCATCGTTTATCCATCAAAGGGGAGGCAGCATCAGTTGCCAAGCTGTTCTGTTTTGTGCAGAGTATTGTTAGTGAAACACAAGGTCCAAGAGTCAAAAAAGTTTGGGAAGTTCCAGGTCAGTCAAAATCAAGTAAAATTCTTTATTATGAGAATTCTCACAGGTCAGTATGCTAATACTGTGCTTTAACTTTCAGAAAGGATATAGAGGGTGCGTTGTTTCCCCGACTTTGAGTCCTTGGAATTCCCTCCCGACGATGCGTAATAGCATCTTTGCTGATTCTAGTCTTTAGGACAAGGCAGAAGCCAACAGGCCTACCCTTAAACAGCCACGAGTCTAGGACAGAGAAAGCTGTGGAATCCGGCCAATGAGACACACCGTGGACACTGCCATGTCCTACACACATTCATGATGGGCATCTTTCATGATACGAAATAATTGACTTCTACGAGCATGAGGGATTCTCCTGGAATTCTGAGTTAGGAGCAGTCCTGTGGGGTCCGAGCAGTTGAATGAACATGGCAGAGGAGCCAGGCTTTCTACAGCTGCCTCACTGCCTCTCACTTCTCTTAGTCCCAGAGATTTGACATCACACCTAACTAACTGCAGTGACCTCTAAGGGCCTCTGCATCAGGCTCGGTGCGCACAGGCCCAGCTGGCATCCCATGGTGTGACTCTGTGTCTATGACTCCATCTTTTAGGTTAAAATGCAAAGCCATCTGAGAAGAACCATTGCCAAGGTCCTAGGCAGCCTCTTTGCCCTGAAAGTTGTGTGGAAAGAGCCAAGTTTGGTGTTGGTGGAAGATGGAATGCCCTGTGCTAGTGGCTGTGTTTGCAAATCTTTGGGTAAGGCTGGTACCTTGTATTCAGCGTGTCTTCCCTTAGAAAGAACCGGAAAATGAAATGCTAAGGAGTGTGAGAGAAACTGAGTCTTAGTTCATTCTGCCACTAATTTGCTGATTGATATTATAAAGCCTTTTCCTCTTTCTGAGCCTCACACTCATTCTTCCTCTGTAAAATGAGGCAGTGGGACTATTTCAGTTTTTTTCTTTTTTTCTAACATTCTGATCAGAGGAAGACTTCTGTCAAACAAAGGTCTTAAGTGTCATTCCATGTAAAACAGATTAAAGTGGTCCTTAACCAAAATGTTCCCAAGTAGTGTTATATCATTATAACATGATTTATAAATTCATGATGGGCATCTTTCATGATACAAAAAATCATGAAAAATCAGGATGTTTACTGTAAAAATCAGGATGGAAGTGTTTTAGGCGGAGGGAGGTAGTTATGACTGGATCAGGGTACACGGAGGGCTTCTGGGTGGCTGCAGAATTCTATTTCTTGATGTGAGTAGAAGTTACAAGTGCTCTTTTCCTTAGAATATTACAGTAAACTACAAAAATATTAGTAATACATTACAAAATCAATCACTGAGAACATAAATGTGTCAATTAAGTCTAGCTGCAAAATGCAGAAACTCCAAAATAAAAGTGGCTTAAACAAGATAGAAGTTTATGTTTCTTTCATGTCAGTGAGGTCTGGGGGTGAGCAGTCCAGGACACTCTATGTCGGTAAATAAGAACTCAATGATCATCAAGGACCCAAGGCTCCTTCTTTGTTCACCGCCTTCAGCACAAAACTTCCAATTCAAAGTCCTGAGTTCCACCACCATGTCTACATTAAAGCCAGCAAAAGTAGGTATGAGGAGAAGGGCACACCCCTCACTTTAAGGAACCCGCCAGAAGTAGCACTCACAGCCTTTATTTATATCCCATTGACCAAAAACTTAACGCCACGGAGATACCTAACTGAGGGTTGTCTTTAATTTGGGTGCCCATGGACCCACTCAACTGCAGTTCCCACAACGCAGGAAAAAGGGAAGGGTAGATTTAGGAGACAAGGAGCAGACTCTGTCACAACATACGAATGGATTTTGGTTTCTCAGGCTTTGAAATTTAATGGGTGACTGCTTTTGGTGTCTTTGATGCTTATCAGTCACAACTTTAAATATAGTTTGAGGTATACAAAATGAGAGGAATATTAATAGTTTGTGGAACTGTGGAAGCACTCACAGAATGTGGCAGAATGAACTGGAAACCCCCTCAGAGCTTTTCCAATGTTGACATTCTAGAATTCCATGAAAGCCCTGGCCCCTCCCATGAGCTGACTGAGAACTTTCTCTCTGGGGGCCGTCAGGGGGCTTCTCGTTAACGTTAGGACTGGACCTGTGCTCATTGTTTCTTCTGAGTCAGCAGAGTCCCAGCCAAACTTCTTGAAAAGCGCTCTGTCATTCAGCAGCCTTCCCTCTGGGCTAGGAGTTCCCCAGAGGAGGTGTGGTTTACTGAGGCTTTGGGAATTCAGGGTTTCAAAGCAGCTGCTGCTGCTTAGCAGGGACGAGCTCAGCCGTTCCTTCAAGAGTTTCAGAGATCTCTAGTAGAAGGGACTATTTTTGGTTCAACTCTTACTTTGCAGAGGAGGAAGCATGGGTCCAGAGAGGTTGAGAGATGAATTTGAAGTCACTAGGAACTTATAACACAGCTGGGCCACGTACTGACTTGTCCGGATGCCTTCTGTTACTGTTAATTATAATGGCTTAAATGTAATGTACACTTTCTGTGTGTCAGGCTCTGAGTTAAGGACATCACACACGTTATCTCATTTAACCCTCACCACAACCCCGAGAGATAAGTTCACTTTTTTTTTTCGTTTTTGATCACCTTCCAGGTGAGGAACCTGCAGCCTACATGTGTCTAAGGCCTCCCTGTTCCTTGGGGTGGATCGGAACTGGAACTCGGGCAGGGCGACCATGGGGCCTGCACGTTAACCTCTGTGCAAGAACTGTTCTCCTGCTTGGCTCCTGGTGTGAGGAGGACAGACTTCACGAGAGTAAGGGTGTTCATTCAGCACTTGAACAGTGCGTCCCTTCCGACCACCTTCTGCTCCAGTGCTATGTTCCTTCATCAGCCTCTTGATGTCTAGTTCAGCAGCTTGGCATAGGGCCTAATACGCCCTGAGGTGTGGACACAAAGCCTGCAACGGTTTTGACCCTAGACGTCAGAACTCCCCCCACCAGAGGCAGCCCTGAGTGGGTCTCCCTCTCTGGCAGCTGTCTGTACTCTGTGTGCAGTGGCATCTCGGCAGCACAGCCCCTCTGCCTGCTGTGGCTCACTTTCCCCGGGCAAAGGAGCTGTGGCCTTGGCTGGCTTCGCGGGCCACAGGAAGTCTCAGGATGAGAAGCACTGTGGAGTCACGGTGGAGAATTCCGCGCTTTAGCTCACCCCCGGCTCGTCAGGTTTCTCCCTGTCCTCCAGCACAGGAGGCTTTTAATCTGTTCCAAAGGATGAGGTAATGGGCCCAAGGACTGTGTATCTTAAAGAAGGTTCTAGAAGGGCCCCGGGCCAGAAGGTATTGTTTTTGTCCTTCTGACAGCATTTCTGAGAGGAATGTCAGTGGGGGTGGGGATGCTGGTCAGCCTGTTGAGAGGACAGAGGGCTTGGAACAATGAAAGGGAATCAACATAGCTGACCTGCTTCTGTGAAGAGCGTGACCCTGGAAAATCCCAGGGCTTCATATGGCCCAGTCTGTGCAGGAGTCACAGCTGAAGAAGACAAAGTTCCACCACCATGAGTCACTTAAAAGCTCTGTAATCTTTACTTTTATATCCTAACAGCATTACAAAGGATCTAATTAATAATCCTTAGAAAATTCCATTCTTGTTCCCATCAAGTTCTTTCATCTCTTTACTCCTACTGTGAAACTGCTAGGAAACTCTAAGTGGCACACTCAGGACTTGTGGATTTTTGTCTTCTCCTTCCTTTCCTATTTTTATTTCATTATTTTTCCTAATTTTTCTCATTAAAAAAATTTTTTTTGGAACTTTTCATTTTGAGATGATCATAGATTCACAAGAAGCTGGAAATATGGTAGCCCTTAAGGCCCCATGTACCCTTTACTCATTTTCCCCCATGGTTACATCATTCCTTAATTCTTTCCTATTAAATTTTAATAGAGTTGTTGCAAGGATTAGATGAGCTATGAGATTATTACTATCATCATCATTTTACATAAGAAATTGAGTACCAGAGAAATTAAATACTTAGCTCAAAATCCCCAGCAATTGGTGCAGATTCGGGACCTAGATTCTGATTTGCTGACTCCAATTTTGTGCATGCTCACATTAATTCTTATTCTCCTTCCCTTTCTGTCCCTCTCCAGGAGAGAGAGGAAAAGTCCTGAAGAGGCCCAGTCCCTGACAGAATGCAGTTCTTCACATACCTCAGAAGAATAAGGGCCAATGACAGTTTGCCAAAAGTTGGAGGAGCCTCCCTTTCATAGCTTGGCTGCAGAGTCATCAAAGTCTGTTTGTGACCCAAACAGCAGCCCCAGACACTGCTTCAGCTCTTTCCCAAACTTTCTGCTCCCCTTAAGGCTGCTCTTTGCCCCCTCCTATGACTTTCTTCCTCTCTCCCCCTCCTGCTTTGATGTTTCTTTGATTCCGAGGTAATAGTTCCCTGCCATGTGTAAGGAATACCATCAGCTTTCTCTTAAAGGTACAATTGTCTCTCACCTTGTCTCACAGACATGAGAAAAAGTTATAGGCCTGCTGAGTAAACACAAGACCTCAGAGTCATAAATTAAATTTCTTCTTTTAAAAGGGACAGAAAACCCAAACCAGGAGAAGCAAAAAGGGGATTGATTGGCTCCTGTAAACAAAAAGTCTGGGAGTAGGGCTGTATATCACACAGGCTTTGCAGTCTGCTGTGTGTCACAAAAACTGGATTCCAAAAACTTTCATCTCACTTTGCAGAGCATCTGGCCATCGTGCAGCACGATGTGGAGCATGAGCAGCCGCTGGTACTGCTGCAGTCCCTTCTGCCAGCCTTTCCTGTGGCTTCCATTCTCCTGCTGCTCCACTTCTGGTCTCATGTCTGCAGCCCGAGAAGGAAAAGGGATAAAGGGCAAAGCCTCCCTGCTTTCACAAGCTTCCCCAGAAGCCCCAGGGACTGACTTCTGCTGCAAGTCATTGGCCAGAACCATGTCACGTGGCCTCCCTGCGCTGCAAGGGAGTCTAAGAAGCTGAGTAGTTTGGGTTGGACATAGAGCTCCCTGAGCTAAACTAAGGGTCTGTTGATTAGGCAGAGGAGCAGACAAACAGCAGTGTCTGCACCAGGCTGGTTGCTTAGACCAATGTCCCAGAACCAGTTGCACGCTCCCTCTCTTTTTCTCTGTCCTTCTTTCCCTGTCTTACTTTCTGTCTCTGTCTCTTGTGCTGTCTGTCTTTCTCTCTTGCTCTTTCTCAGTCTCTCTTACCACACTGCTCTCTTTCACCGTTGACATCATGCCCATGCACGCTTCTGCTCGTGATCTCAGGGAGCTGCTGTTACTCTGGAGACCTTACATCCACTCCAAGCCCAGCCCAGAAGAAAAAGGCCAGATCCTTTGTTGGATGCTTGCTTTCCACCTCATGTTCCTGCCTGAAATAGTTACTGTGGCCATGGGGACTGGGCTTAGCCTAGTCTCGTGCTCTTTTTCTAAGCTGGGCTAAGAATATAGGCGAGGGTATTGCCTGCAAGGGAAATCAAGACATGTTTCCCAAAGAAGGGGAAATGGATGCTGGTGGCTCAAAATTAAACCAAACAATTATAAACAAATATCTACTGCTGAATTTTAGACATCACCACGTTCATAGGTTCTTAAATCACTGAAGGTGTGTGGGAGCGTCTCTAAATATTTGATTAGAATTGTATGTTTTAGATCAGTGGTTTTCAAAGTAGTCTGCAGTCCTTATGGGTCCCGTTAAGCATCCATAAGGTCCAAACTATTTTCATAATACTCTTAAGTTGTTATTTGCCTTTTTCACTCTTTTTCTCTCACAAGGGTCCAATGGAATTTTCCAGGGGCTACATGACATTTGCCTATATGATATGTGATCTTGTCATTGCTCTGACAACTAATGGGATGTGCTTGTATAATCATGTGTTTTCAAAAGATCTTAGTTTTTATTTCTAATATAGAAGATATTGATAGATATAACCCACTAAATAAAAGTTCTTTGGGGCCACAATAATTTTTTTATTATGGTATCATTAATATACAATCACATGAGCAACATTATGGTTACTACACTGCCCTCACCATCAAGTCCTCACCACATACCCCACTACAGTCACTGTCCATCAGCATAGCAAGATGCCACAGAGTCACCACTCATCCTCTCTGTGCTATACTGCCTTCCCTGTGCCCACCTCCCCGACATTATGTGTGTTAATCATAATGGGGCCACAAAAATTTTTAAGAAAATAAAAAGGCCCTCCAAAAAATAGCCAAGCCTTCCTGAGAAAGAAGGACAAAGCTGGGGGATTATGTTCCCTGACTTCAAGCTATACTACAAAGCTATAGGAATCAAAACAACATGGTACAGGCACAAGAATAGACCCATAGATCAATGGAATAGAATGGAAAGACCAGATGTAAACCTACATATCTATTGTCAATTAATATATGTGGTAAAGGAGCCATGGACATACAATGGGGAAAAGACAGCCTCTTCAACAACTGGTTTTAGGAAAACTGGACAGGTACATGCAAGAGAATGAAACTGGATTATTGTCTAACTCCATACACAAAATTAAACTAAAAATGGATCAAAAGCTTAAATGTAAGACATGAAACCATAAAATTCTTAGGAGAAAACATAGGCAAAACCCTCTTGAATATAAGGATGAGAATTCTTTTCCTGAACACATCTCCTTGGCCAAAGGAAACAAAATAAAAAATGAACAAGTGGGACTACATCAAATTAAAAAGCTTCTGTACAGCAAAGGACACCATGAGGAGAACAAAAGGCACCCAATAATATGGGAGAATTTGTAAATGACTCATCTGAAAAGGAGTTAACATCCAAAATATATATAAAAAACTCATTCACCTCAACACTAAAAAAACAAATAACCCAATTTAAAGATGGGTGGAGGCCCTGAAACAGACGTTTTTCCAAAGAAGAGGTGCAGATGGCAAACAGGCACCTGAAAAGATGCTCCACATCACTAATCATCAGGGGAATGCAAATCAAAACCACAATGAGATATCACCTCACACCAATCAGAATGGCCACTATTCAAAAGGCAAGAATAACAAGTGTTGGTGAGGATGTAGAGAGATGGGAACCCTTGTATACTGTTGGTGGGAATCTAAATTTGTACAGCTGCTGTGGAAAGCAGTATGGAGATTCCTCAAAAACCTAAAAATAGAAATGCCATTTGATCCAGTAATTCCACTTCTAGGAATTTACTTGAAGAAAATAAAATCCCTGATTTGAAAAGATATATGCACCCCTATATTTATTGCTGCATTATTTACAATAGCCAAGATATGGAAGCAATCAAAGTGTCCATCAATAGATGAATGGATAAAGAAGATGTGGTACATATACACAATGGAATATTATTGTCAAAGAAAAGAAAGAAATCCTGCCATTTGTGACAACATGGATGAAACTAGAGGGTATTATGGTAAGTGAAATAAGCCAGGCAGAGAGAGACAAATATCATATTTGTGGTATCTAAAAACAAAATAAACAAAACAGCAGTAGACTCATAGATACTGAGAAGTTACTAGTGGTTATCATGGGGATGGGATGGGTGAGCGGATGAGGAGGGTGAGGGGGATGAAGGGGCACAGTAATTCTCAATCATAATACATGTTGGTCATGGGGACTATAGCCAATCATTCTGCCGCATCTTCCTATGTTGACAGATAGTAACCTGCACTAGTGTGGGTGAGGATTTAATAATATGGGTAACTGTTGAACCCCTGTGTTGTATACTTGAAACCAGTATAAGATTGTATATCAACCATACTTCGATAAAAAGAAAAGAAAGGGGTCCTGAGACCAAAAGTCTGAGAACAACTGTGAAGAGAAGTGCCACCCCATGCCACCCCATGGCACTTGGTCATACTTCGGAGTGTCATACTCTGCTACCCTTCAGCTATTTTAGATACTAGGTTTAAGGAACACTAGATACACTTATAAATGTTACATAGCAAATTTTAGCATATTTGAGGCCATGATCAGGTCAGCTGTGACAGAAAATCAACAGTAGCAATGTCTTAAACAATACGGAAATTTGTTTTGCTCTCAAATAAACAAAGGCAAGTTATCAAGGGCTAGGATTGTGGCTCCATGATCATAAGAGACCTAGATTCATTCTATTTTGCTGCGCTGTTGCTTTCAACATAGGGTTTAAACCTCCTGTTCCAGAATGACTACTTAAACTCCGTCTACCTCAATTGCATTCTGTCAGCAAGACATTTCCCAGAAATGCCTATGACACTACAGCTTATATTCTTTTAGCCAGAACTTAGTTATATAGCCAAACTTACCGGCAAAGGAATTTGGAAAATTCAGTTTTAAAAATTCTGTCTGTCACACACACCGTTAAAAATCACTTTCTATTCCTGAGAAAGAAAAGTAATAAAATAGCAGCGGTCAACTATTAGGTTAACTTTTTTTGTGTAGACCTTGGAATAAAACTTCTCCTGTATAATTTAATTGCAAAATATCCTATGTTTCAAAGTGAACTGTTTAATAGTTGTGACCATTTACAATTACATATCCGGGAATTGGTATTTTCTCATTATCATGCAATAAAAATTACTGTTCCATAAACTGGCTACTAAGGCTGATTCAAGCCTGCCATTGTCACCCAAACCCTGGTTTCAGTTTCAGGTTTTTGTGATCATCAGTGCCTATGCTGCTCACTGACTGTTGCTGGGGAGAAAAACTTCCTCTGCTTCTCAGGGTTCTTTTAGCTGCTCTAAGAATCAAATTGACATGAGACAGATTAACAGGAGAAGATCAGATTTAATTGAGAGTATGAGGCCTACAGACAGTCAGGCAATGAGACTTATATGCCCTCCAGAGCCTAGAAGGGCGGAGGGGTCTGGGAGTTCAAAGGGAAGGAAAACAATTCACAGAAGATAAAAGAGTAAATGTTTGGTAAGCAAATGTTGACTGGGCCTCACAGAAACAGTGGGACATAGGAATTTTAACAGACTTTTCTAGGTTCTTCCCTGTCTACCACACCCAGGTCATATTATAATATAGTTACCCAAGGTGATAGCTGTCTTCCTGGAGCAGGTCTGATACCTAAATTTTTTTAGGGAAGGTCAAAGTTCTTTCTGAGTCTTTTGGGTCGTGATTGTTCTCAGCTCTGCATGACCTGCCTGCCAAAGTCGCATCTCTTAGGGTTGCCTGCCCTCAGCCCCTACCCTGATTTTAAAACATACATAAAACAATGTTTAAAATCATAAAATAAATGTATGTTGATAAAGCACTACTTTTATTTATCTTTAAAATAATGGGGTTCACATTGTGGAAAGCAGTATGGAGTTTCCTCAAAAAACTCAAAATAGAAATACCATTTGACCCAGGAATTCCACTCCTAGGAATTTACCCTAAGAATGCAGCAGCCCAATTTGAAAAAGACAGATGCACCCCTATGTTTATCGCAGCACTATTTACAATAGCCAAGAAATGGAAGCAACCTAAGTGTCCATCAGTAGATGAATGGATAAAGAAGATGTGGTACATATACACAATGGAATATTATTCAGCCATAAGAAGAAAACAAATCCTACCATTTGCAACAACATGGATGGAGCTAGAGGGTATTATGCTCAGTGAAATAAGCCAAGCTGAAAAAGACAAGTACCAAATGATTTCACTCATATGTGGAGTATAAGAACTAAGGAAAAAAAACTGAAGGAACAAAACAGCAGGAGACTCACAGAACCCAAGAACGGACTAATAGTTACCAAAGGGAAAGGGACTGGGGAGGATGAGTGGGAAGGGAGGGGCAAGGGGGAAGAAGGGACATTACGATTAGCAGATGTAATGTTTGGGGGGCACGGAGAGGGCTGTACAACCCAGAGAGGACAAGTAGTGACTCTATGGCATCTCACTATGCTGAGGACAGTGACTGCAATGGGGTTGGGGGGGGGGGAACCTGATGAAGGGGGTAGTGTAATCACCATAATATTACTCATTTAATTGTAGATTAATGATATCAAAATAAACTAAAAAAAATAAAAAATAAAAAATAAACAGTTTAAAAATCATAATAATGGGGTTCAGTGTATAATTTCATTTGGAATTGAGGTTTTATTATTAAAATTTGATAGCGATGATCTTCTGAAGGCCCCAGGCCAACAGCTGTGTTTTATTTTGTCTGGTTACCACTGTGTTCCTTAGCATTTTGAATTTGAATGTCTCTAGACAGGCCAGGTGCTCTTTGGTTCACTACAAGCTCCACCCCACCATCTTGTGTTAAACTGGGCTACTTCACCAAATCTTAGTATCTGCCTGGTTCCTAGAGGCACCAGAAAGTGGGTGAAAGAATAATCACTGAAGTGTGAGTCAAGCACAGGTTGTGTAAAAGGTCATGGTGGACGTGGAGGGCCGAAGTTGAGAGTCCTGGAGATGAGCTGAGAACTTTGGCCCTGACCACGTAGGAGATGGGAAACCCCTAGATGCTGAATTTTCAGTGGTTTAAAATTCGGAGATCCTCTTTAAACCCAAGGGTAAAATAAGCTGTTCTGGAGATTGAGATGAGAGGAGGTTTAAACAAGGCAGAGAGGATGGCCTACAGTTAGTATTAACGGAGAGAAGGTTTGGGTGCGTCTTGCCAAGGGAATCTGGGAAAGTCTTGAAGAAAAACAATTAAGTCAGGGCCATCCCGGCATCTCAGCTATTTTCTATAGTCACTAGTATTTCAATGAACACTCATAAGCAAGAATTTGATGGGTTTCCTAAGAGTTCCAAGCAAAGCTACTTGGGCATTTGACCCAGAAAAAGATTCAGGGGCCACAAATGGAATGACCAGGGTCAAGGTTGGTTTGCTGGGTTCTATGTGGAGGCAGGAAGCAGGGGTCACAGATGATCAACAAGAAGGTCACGTTCCAGAAGGCCTGGGCAAGCCACGAAGTTGCTTTCTGGGCCTAGTGAACTGGACTGAGTGGACAAAGGTAGTGAGTTCACTGGTGTTCAGTGAGACATTTCTATGTGCAAGGCATTGTGTTAAGCATGTTACATGAAGTATATCCTTGAATCTTCACTGTTATATGGGGATAGAGACCATTATCCCTATTCTACAGATGATGAAACTGAGATAGAGAGTTAAAACAATTCTTTGGCTTGATTCCTACTGATGAGGTTAGTTAAAAAGTATAACTGGCTATCTTCTCTCCTCAGAGGGAGTGGGAAAGTGTAGTATGTTTATTCTTATACTTGCAGTGAAGTAGGAAAGGCAGTGGACTGGTCCATCTTGTCTCAGCATTCACTGACCCCCTTCTCTACAACACCCAAATTTTTCCCTGGAAGGCCCCTCTTCTGGCTTGCAGCACCTGTTTGGGGTGGGAATTCTCTATCCCCTGGTTTGGGATCAGAATGTCCCTCGGTCTGGCTAACCAGGGCACTGCATACCCTGGCCACAGGGACGCAACAGCTGTTCTCTCAACTGTTCTGAAATGCAGGTGACCTGGGGAGGAAGTCTGGACTTTGAGCAGGCAGGAGGCCCGGGAGAAGACTGCTTCAGATTCCTTCCAAAATGTACCACTAGGCCAGTGTCTACTTTCCAGAAACAGTTAACATTATCTTGGAAATGGCAGATATTACAGCTACACATAAGCTCTGTGAAGGTAGGGGCTATGTCCAGGTGCATTCCAGCACCCAGCAGTCAATAGGTGTTTAATAAATGGTTGTCGATTGGCTGAATGTGTTGTTAAACACATTGATTATTTACTGCATCACAGCTTGACATAATTGGAGAGATCCTGTTAGTCTGATTTCTCCCATCTTATAGGAGAAGAAACTGAAGCAAGAAAACTTTCAGTGAGCCCAGAACTGAGTTAGAACTAGATTCCAGGCCTCTTGTCCCCCAGTCCCAGTGAACCTGGGCATCTATGTCTTTACTTGTTTATCACTTCACTACGCTGTCCCTCCACAGTTACCTTGCACCATATACAATCTTGCAAGGATCTTTAACTTAGTCTTGTCCTTTGTCCTCTTCTCTGAGGCTGATTACAGGAGGGAGGGGGGTGTTGGTTGGTAACATTTATGTTGCAGAGCTGATACCAGACGTGGAATCAACCTGAACCATGCCAAGACCCCTCAGGCGGCTCTAGGAAGATGGGATTGGCACATAATTCCACCAAAAGTTTCAAGGTCCCTCCAGTTTCTGTCCTAACCCTCAAGGTTCTTTGCCAATAATATATAACCCATCCCTCAGCCTGATCAGGTAATGCAGGTTTGGGAACGGTCCCCTGCCTTCTCATTGGGCTGCCCTTCCGATAATAAAGCTTTCTCTGCTTCAGACCTAGTGACTCCGAGGTGGGCTTACTGTGCATCAACATGCAAACACTGGGCTCACTTTTTAATAGCAGAGCTTCTCAAAGTGGGTGCTTACTATTTGTTCTGAAGACATGAATTTACATTGAATCCACAGGATACGTAAACAATTCCTTTTTAAAGTCTTTTCCGAGACTTCTGATCACATCTAGCCGAAAGCGTTGGTTTGGAACTATTAAATTTGCTAACACTTTTCTAATACTTGCTGATTTTTCTTTTATAGCAAGGGAGACGACTTTAAACTCAAGGACTACACAGGTAACAGAATTAATTAATTTAATGTAATGTAACATCTTTATCTAAATGTTTTATGGAAATTTTCAAGTATACTTCAAAGCAAAGAGAATGATAATGTTTAACCTCCTAAGCACCCATCACCCAGCTTCGATTACTACCAACATTTTACAAGCTTGTTTTACAAGTCTACCCATATCACATACCTTTTTTCAGGAGTATTTAGAAACAAATCTCAGGTTATATCATTATACCCATAAACATGTTAGTACGTAGAGCCAACAGAAAAAGTCTTTTCAATCTAGCCACAATTCAATCATCTCAACTAACACAACTAAAAGTAATTCCTTAATATCACCCCATATCAGTCTGTGTTCAAATTTTCTAGATTATCTCAAAAATGTTTATATTTGGTTGATTTGAACCAAGATACAAAGAAATAAACACCCTATATTTTGTTTTTATGTCTCATTTAATCTATTGGGGCTTCTCTTCCTCTACCTCCCCACCCCGCACCTTCTTTCATACCATTTCTTTAGTGAAAAAAAAACATGTTATTTGTTCTGCAGGATATCCTACATTTTGGATCTGGCTGGTAGGATTCTTGTGTTTTTTTTTATTATTTATTTTGGTATCATTAATACACAATCACATGAGCAACACTGTGGTTACGAGACTCCCCCCATTATCAAGTCCCCACCACATACCCCATTACAGTCACTGTCCATCAGCATAGTAAGATGGTACAGAGTCACTACTTGTCTTCTCTGTGCTATACTGCCTTTGACGTGCCTTCCCTATGTTACGTGTGCTAATCGTAATACCCATTTTTCCCCCTTATACCTCCCTTCCCACCAACACTCCTTAGTCCCTTTCCCTTTGGTAACTGTTACTCCATTCTTGGAATCTGTGAGTCTGCTGCTGTTTTGTTCCTTCAGTTTTTGCTTTGTTCTTATACTCCACAGATGAGTGAAATCATTCGATACCTGTCTTTCTCCACCTGGCTTCTTTCACTGAGCATAATACCCTCTAGCTCCATCCATGTTGTTGCAAATGGTAGGATTTGTTTTCTTCTTATGGCTGAATAATATTTCATTATGTATATGTACCACTTCTTCTTTATCCATTCATCTACTGATGGACACTTAGGTTGCTTCCATTTCTTGGCTATTGTAAATAGTGCTGCAGTAAACATAGGGATGCATATATCTTTTTGAAACTGGGATCCTGCATTCTTAGGGTAAATTCCTAGGAGTGGAATTCCTGGGTCAAAAGGTATTTCTGTTTTTAGTTTTTTGAGGAAACTCCATACTGCTTTCCAAAATGCCTGAACTAATTTACATTCCGACCAGCACTGTCAGAGGGTTCCCCTTTCTCCACATCCTCGCCAGCATTTGTTATTCCTAGTCTTTTCTATGTTGGCCATCCTCACTGGTATGAGGTGATATCTCACTGTGGTTTTAATTTGCATTTCCTTGATGATTAGTGATGTAGAGCATCTTTTCATGTGCCTGTTGGCCATCTGAATTTCTTCTTTGGAGAAGTGTCTGTTCACATTCTCTGCCCATTTTTTAATAGGGTTATTTGCTTTTTGGGTGATGAAGCATGTGAGTTCTTTATATATTTTGGATGTTAACTCCTTGTCAGATATGTCAATTACAAATATATTCTCCTATACTGTAGGATGCCTTTTTCTTATGTTGATGGTGTCCTTTGCTGTACAGAAGCTTTTTACCTTGATGTAGTCCCATGTGTTCATTTTTTTTTTTGCCTGTGGAGTGAGCTGTCAGAAGCCAGCTACTGCCAGATTTTATTTTATTTTTTTATTTTGGTATCATTAATCAACAGTTACATGTGCAACATTATGGTCACTAGACACCTCCCATCATCAAGTCCCCCCCACATACCCCATTACAGTAACTGTCCATCAGTGTAGTAAGATGCTATAGAATCACTACTTGTCTTCTCTGTGTTGTACAGCCCTCCCCGTGCTCCCACCCCTACATTATATCTGGTAATTGTAATGCCCCTTTTTCCCCCTTGTCCCTCCCTTCCCACCCATCTTCCCCAGTCCCTTTCCCTTTGGTAACTGTTACTCCATTCTTGGGTTCTGTGAGTCTGCTGCTATTTTTTTCCTTCAGTTTTTTTCTTTGTTCTTATACTCCACATATGAGTGAAATCATTTGATACTTGTCTTTTTCTGCCTGGCTTATTTCACTGAGCATAATACCCTCTAGCTCCATCCATGTTGTTGCAAATGGTAGGATTTGTTTTCTTCTTATGGCTGAATAATATTCCATTGTGTATATGTACCACATCTTCTTTATCCATTCATCTACTGATGGACACTTAGGTTGCTTCCATTTCTTGGCTATTGTAAATAGTGCTATGATAAACATAGGGTGCATCTGTCTTTTTCAAACTGGGCTGCTGCATTCTTAGGGTAAATTCCTAGGAGTGGAATTCCTGGGTCAAATGGTATTTCTATTTTGAGTTTTTTGAGGAACCTCCATACTGCTTTCCACAATGGTTGTACTAATTTGCATTCCCACCAGCAGTGTAGGAGGGTTCCCTTTTCTCCACATCCTCGCCAACATTTGTTGTTGTTTGTGTTTTGGATGTTGGCCATCCTCACTGGTGTGAGGTAATATCTCATTGTGGTTTTAATTTGCATTTCTGTGATATTTAGCAATGTGGAGTATCTTTTCATGTGCCTGTTGGCCATCTGAATTTCTTTGTTGGAGAAGTGTCTGTTCAGATCCTCTGCCCATTTTTTAATTGGATTATTTGCTTCTTGTTTGTTGAGGTGCATGAGCTCTTTATGTATTTTGGATGTCAATCCTTCATCAGTTATGTCATTTATGAATATATTCTCCCATACTGTGGGATGCCTTTTTGTTCTATTGATGGTGTCCTTTGCTGTACAGAAGCTTTTCAGCTTGATATAGTCCCACTTGTTCCTTTTTGCTTTTGTTTCCCTTACCTGGGGAGATATGTTCATGAAGAAGTTGTTCATGTTTATGTCCAAGAGATTTTTGCCTATGTTTTTTTCTAAGAGTTTTATGGTTTCATGACTTACATTCAGGTCTTTGATCCATTTCGAGTTTACTTTTGTGTATGGGTTTAGACAATGATCCAGTTTCATTCTCTTACATGTAGCTTTCCAGTTTTGCCAACACCAGCTGTTGAAGAGGATGTCATTTCCCCATTGTATATCCATGGCTCCTTTATCGTATATTAATTGACTGTTTGTGTTTGGGTTAATATCTGGACTCTCTATTCTCTTTCACTGATCTGTGGGTCTGTTCTTGTGCCAGTACCAAATTGTCTTGATTACTGTGGCTTTGTAGTAGAGCTTGAAGTTGGGAAGCGAGATTCCCCCCTCTTTTATTCTTCCTTCTCAGGATTGCTTTGGCTATTCGGGGTCTTTTGTGATTCCACATGAATTTTAAAACTATTTGTTCAAGTTCATTGAAGAATGCTGTTGGTATTTTGATAGGGATTGCATTGAATCTGTAGATTGCTTTAGGTAGGATGGCCATTTTGACTATATTTATTCTTCCTAGCCAAGAGCATGGAATGATTTTCTATTTGTTAGTGTCCTCTTTAATTTCTCTTAGGTGTTTCTTGTAGTTTTCATGGTATAGGTCTTTCACTTCCTTGGTTAGGTTTATTCCTAGGTATTTTATGCTTTTTGATGCAGTTGTGAATGGAATTGTTTTCCTGATTTCTCTTTCTGTTAGTTCACCGTGAGTGTGTAGGAAAGCAACAGATATCTGTGTATTAATTTTGCATCCTGCAACTCTGCTGAATTCAGATATTAGTTCTAGTAGTTTTGGAGTGGAGTCTTTACGGTTTTATATGTACAATATCATGTCATCTGCAAATAGTGACACTTTGACTTCTTCTTTACCAATCTGGATGCCTTGTATTTCTTTGTTTTGTCTGATTACTGTGGCTAGGACCTCCAGTAACTATGTTGAATAACAGTAGGGAGAGTGGACATCCCTGTCTTGTTTCCGATCTTAGGTGAAAAGCATTCAGCTTCTCGCTGTTAAGTATGATGTTAGCTGTGGGTTTGTCATATATGGCCTTTATTATGTTGAGGTACTTGCCCTCTATACCCATTTTGTTGAGAGTTTTTATTATGTATGGATGTTGGATTTTGTCAAATGCTTTTTCAGCATCTATGGAGATGATCTTGTGGTTTTTGTTCTTCTTTTTGTTGATGTGGTGGATGATGTTGATGGATTTTCAAATGTTGTACCATCCTTGCATCCCTGGGATGAATCCCACTTGATCATGGTGTATGATCCTCTTGAGGTATTTCTGAATTCAGTTTGCTAATATTTTGTTGAGTATTTTTGTATCTTTGTTCATCAGGGATATTGGTCTGTAATTTTCTTTTTTAGTGGGGTCTTTGCCTGGTTTTGGTATTAGAGTGATGCTGGCTGCATAGAATGAGTTTGGGAGTATTTCCTCCTCTTCTACTTTTTGGAAAACTTTAAGGATGGGTATTAGGTCTTCACTAAATGTTTGATAAAATTCAGCAGTGAAACCATCTGGTCCAGGGTTTTGTTCTTAGGTAATTTTTTGATTACTAGTTCAAATTTCTTGCTGGTATTGGTCTATTCAGATTATTTGTTTTTCCTGGGTCAGCCTTGGCAGGTTGTATTTCTCTAGAAAGTTGTCCATGTCTTCTAGGTTATCCAGTTTGTTAGTATATAATTTTTCATAGTATTCTTTAATAATTCTTTGTATTTCTGTGGTGTCAATTGTGATTTTTCCTTTCTCATTTCTGATTCTGTTTATGTGTGTAGACTCTCTTTTTTTCTTCATAAGTCTGGCTAGGGGTTTATCTGTTTTGTTTATTTTCTCGAAGAACCAGCTCTTGCTTTCATTGATTCTTTCTATTGTTTTATTCTTCTCAATTTTATTTATTTGTGCTCTAGTCTTTATTATGCCTGTCCTTCTACTGACTTTGGGCCTCATTTGTTATTCTTTTTCTAGTTTCGTTAATTGTGAGTTTAGACTGTTAATTTGGGATTGTTCTTCTTCCCTGAGGTAGGCCTGTATTGGAATATACTTTCCTCTCAGCACGGCCTTTGCTGAGTCCCACAGATTTTGCGGTGTTGAATTATTGTTGTCATTTGTCTCCATATATTGCTTGATCTCTGTTTTTATTTGGTCATTGATCCAGTGTTTATTTAGGAGCATGTTATTAAGCCTTCTTGTGTTTGTTGGCTTTTTCATTTTCTTTGTGTAATTTATTTCTAGTTTCATTACGTTTGTGGTCTGAGAAGGTGGTTGGTACAATTTCAATCTTTTTGAATTAACCGAGGCTCTTTTTGTGGCCTAGTATATGACCTATTCTTGAAAATGTTCCATGTGCACTTGAGAAGAGTGTGTATTCTGTTGCATTTGGATAGAGTGTTTTGCAGATGTCTGTTAGGTCCATCTGTTCTAATGTGCTGTTCAGTGCCTCTGTCTCTTTACTTATTTTGTGTCTGGTTGATCTGTCGTTTGGAGTGAGTGGTGTGTTGAAGTCTCCTAAAATAAATTCATGGCATTCTATTTCCCCCTTTAATTATGTTAGTATTTGTTTCACATATATAGGTGCTTCTGTGTTGGGTGCATAGGTATTTATAATAGTTATACCCTCTTGTTGGACTGACCCCTTTATCATTATGTAATGTCCTTTGCTTCTTGTTACTTTCTTTGTTTTAAAGTCTATTTTTTTTGATACAAGTACTGCCAATCCTGCTTTTTTCTCCCTATTTGTTGCATGAAATATCTTTTTCCATCCCTTTACTTTCAGTCTGTGTATGTCTTTGGGTTTGAGTGAGTCTCTTGTAGGCAGCATATAGACGGGTCTTGTTTTTATATCCATTTAGTGACTCTAATGTCTTTTGATTGGGGTATTCAGACCGTTTACATTTAGGGTGATTATCGATAGGTATGTACTTATTGCCATTGCCGGCTTTAGATTCGTGGTTATCAAAGGTTCAAGGGTAATTCCCTTACTATCTGACAGTCTAATTTAACTCACTTAGTATGCTACTGCAAACACAATCTAAAGTTTCTATTTTTCCCTCCTTTTTCTTCCTCCTCCATTCTTTATATATTAGGTATCATATTCTGTACTCTTTGTCTGTTCCTTGACTGACTTTGGGGGTAGCTGATTTGATTTTACATCTGCTTAGTAATTAAAGTAAATAATTGTTCTGCTTTCTTTGCAGTGGTTTATTTCCCCTGGTGACAGCTATTTAGCCTTAGGAATACTTCCATCTATAGCGGTCCCTCCAAAAAGCAGTGTAGAGATGGTTTGTGGGAGGTAAATTCTCTCAGCTATCTGAAAATTGTTTAATCCCTCCTTCAAATGTAAATGATAATCTCGCTGGGTAGAGTATTCTTGGTTCAAGGCCTTTCTTCTTCATGGCATTAACTATATCATGCCACTCCCTTCTTGCCTTTAAGGTTTTTGTTGAGAAGTCCGATGATAGCCTGATGAGTTTTCCTTTATATGTGATCTTTTTTCTCTCTCCGGCTGCTTTTAATAGTCTGTCCTTGAGTAATGATATAGAGAGGATTAAAGATGTTGGCTTGAAAGATGAGACAGAGGCTTCCTCCTCAAACCACATATAATATGAAAATATAATTAATATGACTAATCCTGAAAGAACATCAGGAAGGAGGGCTGCACCAAACTGCATACACCTGGAGAAAAGAATAAACCCCACAGAACAGGGTAATGTACCAAAGCCATGGCCCAGCTGGACCCAAGCCCTTCCGTCAATCCAGTTCACTGGCGGGAGGAAGAGAAACAGAGTGGAGAGTGAGTAGAGGCCTGGTACTGCTGAATACCTAACTCCAGAGATCTGCTCTGGGAGCACAAACCTTCATTTCATGGTGCTTTCATGGTACTCTCATGATTAGGGGGTTGGAGAGCTAAGACAGGCAGAAGACCTGGAGAGACTGAATTCCAGCCACTTGTGGAAAGCAGGGATCCATATCTGGCTGCTCTGACACAAGGGAAAGGTGGGCAGTCTGAGGGACTTCCTAACAGCAAGAGGGCTGCTAAAGGGGCAAGGATTTCACAGAGCTTACTGCTCAGGAGAAAGGACAGGTAGACAAAATTGTCTGGGTGTACACTGCTGAGTAGGTTGGGAACTTTCTTGATCTTCAGGCACTCCAGCTCCCTGGCTGGCTACACAGCTCGAAAGACTTCCTCCGTGATATGCAGCCTACTGCGCCTTTCTCCCAGACGGCCCCACATGGCTCGCAAACCAGCAAACCAGCAAACTGTACTCTGGCATTAGGCCAGCCAGAGGGAAGCCCCATCTACAGCAACTACAAATGCAACGCATAGAGGCTTATACCTGCATGCTCAGACCACTGGCTCTGGCAGTGGAGGCTGGCATAGCAGCCAGGAAGCAGGAAACAGCTCTTCCCTCTCCCCAGGCACCAATATCGCTCCCCTGTGACCCTCGACATTGCTTTCTGGGCACTAGGGGGCACCATATACAAATATGAAATGCCAAAGAAACCTGGTTCAAAGTAAAATTATGAATACAACCCCTGAGAATGATTCAAATGAAATCCACCTCATGAATCTTCCTGAGAGGGATTTCAAAATAAAAATCATTAACATGCTCATGCAGGTACAGAAAAATATTCAAGAACTCAGGAATTAATTCCGGTCAGAAATCTAATCGTTGAAGAGAACAATGGAGGGTATTAAAAGCAGATTAGATATGGTGGAGGAGACGATAAATGAAAAAGAAATTAGAGAAGAGGAATACAAAGAAGCTAAAGCACAGAGAAAAAAGGATCTCTAAGAATAAAAGAATATTGAGGGAAATGTGTGACCAATCTGAAAGGAACAATATTCGCATTATAGGGGTACCAGAAGAAGAAGAGAGAGAGATATGGATAGAACGTGTCTTTGCAGACGAAACTGCTGAAAACTTCCCCAAACTGGGGAAGGAGATAGTCTCTCAGGCCATGGAGGTGCACAGATCTACCAATACAAAGGACCCCCAAGAAAGACAATACGAAGACATATAGTAATTAAAATGGCAAAGATCAAGGATAAGGACAGACTACTAAAAGCAGCCAGAGAGAAAAGTAAGATCACATACAAAGGAAAGCCCATCAGGCTATCATCAGACTTCTCAACAGAAACCTTACAGGCCAGAAGGGAGTGGCATGATGTATTTAATGCAAAGAAGCAGAAGGGCCTGAACCAAGGATACTTTATCTGACAGGATTATCATTTAAATTTGAAGGAGGAATTAAACAGTTTCCAGATAAGCAAAACCTGAGAGAATTTACCTCCCACAAACCATTTCTACAGTATATTTTGGAGGGATTGCTATAGATGGAAGTGTTTCTAAGGTTTAATAGCTGTCACCAGAGGTAATAAAACCACAATAAAGAAAGAAGAACAGTTAATTATTAAGCAAATGTGAAATTAAATCAACCTTCTCCAAAGTCAATCAAGGGATACACAAAGAGTACAGAATATGTTACCTAATATATAAAGAATAGAGGAGAAAGAAAAAGGAGGAGAAAAAAAGAACCTTTATATTGTGTGTAATAGCATATTAAGTGAGTTAAATTAGACTCTTAGATAGTAAGGAAGTTAACCTTGAACCTTTGGTAACCACAAATCTAAAGCGTGCAATGGCAATAAGTACATACTATCGATAAACACCTTAAATGTAAATGGACTGAATGCACCAATAAAAAGACATAGAGTCACTGAATGGATAAAAAAACAAGACCCATCTATATGCTGCCTACAAGAGACTCACTTTAAACCCAAAGACATACATAGACTAAAAGTAAAGGGATGGAAAAAGATATTTCATGGAACTAATAGGGAGAAAAAAAGCAGGAGCTGCAGTACTTGTACCAACCAAAATAAACTTCAAAACAAAGAAAGTCACAAGAAGCTAAGAAGGACATTGCATAATGGTAATGGGTCAATCCAACAAGAAGATATAACCATTATAAATATCTATGTACCCAACACAGGAGTACATATATACATGAAACAAATACTAAAAGAATTAAAAGGGAAATTAAATGCAATGCATTCATTCTAGGAGACTTCAACACTCCACTCACTCCAAAGGACAGATCAACCAGACAGAAAATAAGTAATGAGACAGAGGCACTGAAAAACACATTAGAATAGATGCACCTAACAGACATATACAAAACTCTACACCCAAAAGCTTCCTCTCAAGTGCGCATGGAACATTTTCAAGAATAGATCATATACTAGGCCACTAAAAGAGCCTCAGTTAATTCAAAAAGATTGAAATTGTACCAACCAGTTTCTCAGACCACAAAGGTATGAAACAAGAAATAAATTATGCACAGAAAATGAAAAATCCCACAAGCACATGAAGGCTTCACAACATGCTCCTAAATAACCAATGGATCAATGACCAAATAAAAACAGAGATCAAGCAATATATGGAGACAAATGACAAAAATAAGTCAACACCGCAAAATCTGTGGGACGCAGCGAAGGCAGTGCTAAGAGGAAACTATATTGCAATACAGGTCTACCTCAGGAAAGAAGAACAATCCCATATGAACACTCTAAATTCAAATTAATGAAACTAGAAAAAGAAGAACAAATGAGGCCCAAAGTCAGTAGAAGAAGGGACATAATAAAGATTAGAGCAGAAATAAATAAAATCAAGAAGAATAAAACAATAGAAAGAAAAAATGAAAGCAAGAGCTGGTTCTTCAAGAAAAGAAACAAAGTAGGTAAACCTCTAGCCAGACTTATCAAGAAAAAAAGAGAGTCTACTCTCATAAATAGAATCAGAAATGATAAAGGAAAAATAACTACAGACACCACAGAAATACAAAGAATTATTAGAGAATACCATGAAAAATTATATGCTAACATACTGGATAACCTAGAAGAAATGGACAACTTTCTAGAAAAATACAATGTTCCAAGGCTGACCCACAAAGAAACAGAAAATCTGAACAGACCAATTACCAGCAAAGAAACTGAACTGGTAATCAAAAAACTACCCAAGAACAAAACACCTGGACTAGATGGCTTCACTGCTGAATTTTATCAAACATTTAGTGATGACCTAATACCCATCCTCCTTAAAGTTTTCCAAAGAGTAGAAGAAGAGGGAATAATTCTGAACTCATTCTATGAGGCCAGCATTACTCTAATACCAAAACGAGGCAAAGACACCGTAAAAAAAGAAAATGAAAGACCAATATCCCTGATGACATAGATGCAAAAATACTCAACAAAATATTAGCAAACCTAATTCAAAAATACATCAAAAAGATCATCCATCATGATCAAGTAGAATTCCTTCCAGGGATGAAAGGATGGTACAATATTCGAAAATCCATCAACATCATCCACCACATCAACAAAGAGAAGGATAAAAACCACACGATCATCTCCATAGATGCTGAAAAAGCATTTGACAAAATCCAACATCCATTCATAATAAAAACTCTCAACAAAATGGGTATAGAGGGAAAGCACCTCAACATAATAAAGGCCATATATGACAAACCCACAGCCAACATCATACTTAACAGTGAGAAGCTGAAAGCTTTTCCTTTAAGATTCAGAACAAGACAAGGATGCCCACTCTCCCCACTTCTATTCAACATAATACTGAAGGTCCTAGCCATGGCAATCAGACAGCACAAAGAAATAAAATGCATCCATATTTTCAAGGAGGAAGTTAAACTGTCCCTGTTTGCAGATGACATGATACCGTACACAAAAAACCCTAAAGAATCCACTCCAAAACTACTAGAATTAATATCTGAATTCAAAGTTGCGGGATACAAAATTAATACACAGAAATCTGTGGTATTCCTATACACTAACAATGAACTAGCAGAGAGAGAAATCAGGAAAACAATTCCATTCACAGTTGCATCAAAAAGAATAAAATAACTAGGAATAAACCTAACCAAGGAGGTGAAAGACCTATACTCTGAAAACTACAATACACTCATGAGAGAAATTAAAGAAGATACCAATAAATGGAAACACATCCCATGCTCATGGACAGGAAGCATTAATATTGTCAAAATGGCCATCCTGCCAAAAGCAATCTACAGATGCAATGCAATCCCTATCAAAATAACAACAGCATTCTTCAACGAACTAGAGAAAATCTTTCTAAAATTCATATGGAACCACAAAAGACCCCACGTAGCCAAAGCAATCCTGAGAAGGAAGAAGAAAGCTGGAGAGATTATGCTCCCCAACTTCAAGCTCTACTACAAAGCCATAGTAATCAAGACAATTTGGTACTGGCACAAGAATAGTACAATAGACCAATGGAACAGACTAGAGAGCCCTGATAAAAACCCAACCATACATGATCAATTAATATATGAAAAAGGAGCCATGGACATACAATGGGGAAATGACAGCCTCTTCAACAGCTGGTGTTGGCAAAACTGGACAGCTACTTGCAAGATAATGAAACTGGATTATTGTTTAACCCCATACACAAAAGACCTGAATGGAAGTCATGAAAGAATAAAACTCTTAGAAGACAACTAGGCAAAAATCTTTTGAATATAAGCATGAGCAACTTTTTCCTAAACGCATCTCCTCAAGTAAGGGAAACAAAAGCAAAAATGAACTCATGGGACTACAACAAACTAAAAAGCTTTTGTACAGCAAAGGACACCATCAGTAGAACAAAAAGACATCCTACAGTATGGGAGAATATATTCATAAATGACATATCCGTTAAGGGGTTGACATTGAAAATACATAAAGAACTCACATGCCTCAACACTCAAAAAGCAAATAACCTGATTAAAAAATGGCAGAGGATATGAAGAGACAGTTCTCCAAAGAAGAAATTCAGATAGCCAGCAGACACATGAAAATATGCTCTACATCACTAATCATCAGGGAAATGCCAATTTAAACCACAGTGAGATATCACCTCTGAAAGGGTTCTTTAGCTACCCTGCTCACTCACTCACAAAGAAGGACATGAGAACTCTGTCAGCGTGGTTTTATTCCCTGTAAGACAAACAGGCACAGTGGCTGTCTTGAAAGAGAGAGAGCAGCAGCGGCAGCAAGGGGTTGGGGGGGGTGGCTGCTTATATATGAATTTAGGGCCTTGGTGAGCAGGATGGTGGCCTTGAGACTTCTGAGAAACAGAAACTGTTGATAGGGAACTTAGAAACTGCTGTGGGGGACTTAGGAACCGCTGTAAGTGATAAGGAGCCACTGTGCCCGGAGGCTCAAGGTTGTGTATTAAAGGGAACAACATTCCTTCAAGGTTGTGTGTTAAAGGGAACCTAACAACCTCACACTAGTAAGGATGGCCACCATCCAAAAGACTAAGAACAACAAATGCTGGCGAGGATGCGGAGAAAGGGGAACCCTCCTACACTGCTGGTGGGAATGTAAGCTAGTTCAACCATTGTGGAAAGCAATATGGAGATTCCTTAAAAAATAAAAATAGAAATACCATTTGACCTGGGAATCCCACTCCTTGGAATTTACCCAAAGATTACAACTTCTCAGATTCAAAAAGACATATGCACCCCTGTGTTTACTGCAGCACTTTTTACAATAGCCAAGATATGGAAGCAACCTAAGTGTCCATCAGTAGATGAATGGATAAAGAAGATGTGGTACATATACACAATGGAATTCTATTCAGCCATAAGAAACAAATCTTACCATTTGCAACATAGATGGAGCTGGAGAATATTATGCTCAGTGAAATAAGCCAGATGGAGAAAGACAAGTGCCAAATGATTTCCCTCATTTGTGGAGTATAACAATGAAGCAAAAGTGAAGGAACAAAATAGCAGCAGACTCAGACTCCAAGAAGGGACTAGTGTTTACCAAAGGGGAGGGGTGTGGGAGGATGGGTGGGGAGGGAGGGAGATGGGGATTGAGGGGTCTTATGTTTAGTACACATGGTGTGGGGGATCACAGGGAAAACACTGTAGCACAGAGAAGGCAAATAGTGTATCTGCGGCATCTTACTACACTGATGGACAGTGACTGCATTGGGGTATGGGTGGGGACTTGATAATATGGGTAAATGTAGTAACCACATTGTTTTTTCATGTGAAACCTTCATAAGAGTGTATATCAATAATGTCTTAATAAAAAATTAAAAATAAAAATGAAAGTAATCATAGCCAAAAAAAAAAGTCTGTCCTTATCCTTGACCTTTGCCATTTTAATTATTATATATCTTGGTGTTGTCTTCCTTTGGTTCCTTGTGTTGGGAGATCTGTGCACCTCCATGGCCTGCGAGACGATCTCCTTCCCCAGATTTGGGGAGTTTTCAGCAATTACCTCCTCAAAGAAACTTTCTATCCCTTTTTCTCTCTCTTCTTCTTCTTGTACCCCTGTAATGTGAATATTGTTCTGTTTGGATTGGCCACACCGTTCTCCCAATATTCTTTCATTCCTAGAGATCCTTTTTTCTCTCTGTGCCTCAGCTTCTTTGTATTCCTCTTCTCTAATTTCTATTCCATTTACCATGTCCTCTACTACATCTAATCTGCTTTAAAATCCCTCCATTGTATGTTTCATTTCACATATGGAATTTCTTAATGATTGAATCTCGGTCCTAAATTCATCCCTGAGTTCTTGAATATTTTTCTGTACCTCCATGAGCATGTTTATGATTTTTATTTTGAACTCTCTTTCAGGAAGATTGGTGAGTTCAGTTTCATTTGGCCCTTTTTCTGGTGTTTGTGAGATTTTTGTTTGAAACACTTTCCTCTGACATTTCATATTTGTATGTGGTGCCCTCTATTGCCCAGAAGCTCCAGTTTGCATCTGTAGCTGCCATAGCAGGGCCTTCCTCTGGTTGGCCTGACACAGGGCAGGGACTGCCATTTCGCAGGCTGGCACCGGCAGGCCAGGAGGAAGGCTCAGCAGGCTGCATAGCAAAGTATGGGGGGATGGAGCTCCTGACGCTCCTCAAAGTTCTTGACCTGCTGCTCAGAGCATGCCCAGACAACCTTGCCCACCTATTCCTTCTCCCGCGCAGCAAGCTCAGTGCAATCCCTGCCCCTTCAGCAGTCCTCTGGCTGCTAGGAAGCCTCTCAGACCGCCCACTTTTCCTTTGTCCCAGAGCAGCTGGATTTGGGTCCCTGTCCTCCTCCAATGGCTGGAATCTGAGTCTCTTCAAGTATTCCACCTGTCTTAGTTTTCCAACCCCACTCATCTCCAGAGCACCATGCAATGTAGGTTTGTGCTTCCAAAGCAGATCTCTAGGGCTGGGTATTCCACAGTCTTAGGCTTCCACCCCCACCCCACTCCTTTTCTCTTCCTCCTGCAGGTGAGCTGGGGTGGGGGAAGGGCTTGTGTCCTGCCAGATCAAGGCTTTGGTACGTTATACTGTTTCATGAGGTCTGCTCTGTTCTCCAGGTGTATGCAGTCTGGTGCAGCCTTCTTTCCTGTTTCTCTTTCAGGATTAGTTTTATTAACTATATTTTGGTATTATATGTGGTTTTGGGAGGAGGCCTCTGTCTCACCTTTCATGCCGCCATCTTGAATCGTCTCCAGATTCTTGGGTTAAAGATGAGTCTTCAGGTCTTACTAGATTTAAAGGCACTAGTAGCCCTGTTGCCAAGGGACACTTGCAGTCCATGGCGAGGGGTGGTAAAACAGCTACTCAAACTATTAGCCTGTTTCCTATAACAAAGCACCTATAGAAGGCAAGGCTCTGAGTGACTGAGCATTTGCTGTTACAGAGTATTTTAGTGAAATTGAGGAGTATAACCCAGAGAGTGGTTTCTTCCAAGGCTCCTGGAGAGAGCAGGGAAGAAAATTATGAGTGCAGGGCATTAAATTCCCAGCTCAGATAATTACAGGCTTTTCATTTAACTGTTAATTAAGAAATTTCATGTCTTAGGCTGTCAGTGTTGGTTGCCAATGATATCACATTATTTATTTGCTTTATCATATACATAATTTATTTATCCTATTTTTTTAAGATACTAGTATCAATACTAAGCCTATTAAATGTGCTTTTTTCCTTAGTATTTATCTCACTAAGATGAATAGCCAGTATGCTGTTAAACTTATTTGAAATAATGATTCTCAGGATAGTTATGCCACTAACTTGATACATAGTTAGGGTCATTTGCTTCTGTCCTTTTTCACTTTTAGAATTTACTTTATCTCTTTGATATAATTTAGTATTCTTAATTATGGAAAACACTTAATAGTGACAAAATTCAGACTATATAGCAAGGTAGATTCAGATAACTAGCTTTTATCAGCAACCTTTTCCCTCACTTCCCCTAAGATAACCATTCTATTAACTTTCAGTTTCTCTTTGAAAACATAAGCAAATTCCTATATCAATTCTTATTTCTCTCTCTTGCCCTCTAAACATTGTTTTTGCACCTTGTTTTTTTCTGTTGCTTCTTTTTCAACAACAATGTCCTGAAGATCATTTTATAGCATTATATAGGAAGTCTTCCTCATTCCTTTTTGCATTGAGTTAGAATTTAACAGCATAACTTTATTAGCACGATGTCAATCACTTTCTACTTATGAGGAGTATATCAGGTTTCTGGCAGGAAACAGATGACACTTTCAAAATGGGTAACCTGAGAATTTAATCAGGGGACAGTGTATGCTGATGCGGGCCCCATGTAGGTAAACCACAGAGACGGTGTAGACCCTTGGGGCCAGCCAGTGCAGGGGGTCTGGGGGCCAGGGGAGAAGAGGAGTGGTTCCTAGACCCAGAGTGGGGCTGAGTGGCAGCTAGGCCCCTGGGCTCAGGGACACAGCCAGGGTGCTGGGATCTGCAGGGCAGGAGCTGGGAAATAAATACTCCAGCCATTCTCTTCTACCTCTCTCTTCCCAGCCTCCCACCAATGCCCACCACTGACCAACTCCAGATGGAAACAGGGACCACGAGAGCCCACAGATGCAGGCTTCAGGGGGACCCCTCTGCCCTGGAGCAGGACACATCAAGTGGTCCTCTGTCACTTACCAGTGATGTAAACCTTCCTGTAAATGAAATGTGTTCAGGTTTTAAAGAATAAGTCAGAGTGAAGCAAAACATACACTAGCGTTATGAGGCTACAGCAGGAGTGGTGAAGGTGGTGCCAGCCGGCAGAAGGCTGAGGCCTGCGCAGGACCACGTTGCCTCCTTGTATTTTAGGTAATGGAATACCCTTGTATTCCTCTCCCTCCTGGCCGCTCCCTGACTGCCTTTGTCTGGACCTTTGAGAGCTGCTAAAAAGCATTAAGGAAATGATATTTTTAACTGGAAGGAGCAAGAGAGGCCCTGGGAGGTCACTGGGTGAAGGGGTTTGAGAGCCGCTGAAATGCATCACGTTCTCCTGGGTATTCCACTGCAGTGCTCCGCACGCCCCAACCCACCCCCTTGGCCACCCTCTGGGGAGCCCAGGGCCCCCTTTCTTATTCCTTGGCCAGCTGGGCAGCAGGGGGAAGCTGGACATTGCCTGTCAGTGGAGCTGTGAGTCTGGGGTGGAAACTGGAGGAGGGCCTGGAGGGGCGGAAAGCTCCTGCCCGTGCCTGGCTCACTAGGCAGCCATGGTGAGGGCTGAGTGATGACCCCAGAGAAACTTTCACTTCTTTTCAGGGGGAAGGAGGGGTGAAAGAGACAGTTCTAAGAGGAGGTATGCCTCCTGCTTTTTTCTTGCCTCCATCTTTACATATCATCTCACTCACTCAAATGACTGACTGAGCCCCTCCTCTGGGCTGGGCGCTGGGCAAATGCTGGGGACACAAAGGAAACAAGGTATGGTTTCTCCCATCACGAAAATCCCAGCACAGTGAGGAGGACAGATGAGTAAAAACAGTTACAGAGCCCAGAGAGGAGACACCTAACCCAGCCTCTGGGGTGAGAGGTGCTTTCTAAAGGAAGTAATGCCTAGGCAAGCACTGAAGGTTGGTAGGAATGAGCAGTTAAGTCCCCTGGCAGAAAGAACAGTGTCTACAAAGGCAGCTGGGGGTTCAGGAGATCCTGGTCTGACAAGCAATTGCAAGTAGGCAGTTTATTAGAATGTACTTTGAGGTGAGGGGTAGGGGTGTTGGGGGGTGAGGCTGGAGGGGTGTGCAGGCACCAGGCCCTAAAGGTAGCCGCCTTAGGAGTTTGAAGACTAGGCCGCTGCGGGGAAGGCAGTGTTTAGGCATAGAGTAACATTATCAGATTTTTGTTCAAGAGACTCTTCAGAGCACCGCAGAGGCAGACCTCCACTTTGTCCCTACATTTCTATCCTTGCCGTCATTCCATGGACTCCTGCAATAGCAAATTCCCCTCCCTGAATCCCCCAGCTCACTGTACCTCTGCTCTAGGTGAATCCATCTCCCTCCCTTCCTCCGTCCCTTCCTTCCTTTTTTCCTCTTTCTTTTTCTTCTCTCTCTTATTCTTTCTTTTTTTATTTAACAGTTTTATTGATACATACCATACGTTACTAGGCTGAATTGTGTTCCCCAAATTCATATGTTAAAGTTCTGACCCCCAGTACCTCAGAATGTGATCTTATTTGGAGATAAGTATTTAAAGAGGGATGAGGTCATTATGGCAGGCCCTAACTTCATCTGACGTGTCTTTGTAAGAAGAGCAAAGTAGGGCACAGACACACAGAGGGAAGAAGACCCTGTGAAGACATGGGGAGAAGATGGCTATTTACAAGCCAAGGAGAGAGGTCTCTGAAGAAACCCACCCTGCTGATACCTTGATCTTGGATGTCTAGTCTCCAGAATTTTGAGACAATAAGTATCTTTTGTTTAAGCCTCCCACTCTGGTATTTTGTTAAGGTGGCCCTAGCAAACTAGGACACCACACAATCCGCCCATCTAAGGTGTAGGGTTCAGTGGTTTTTAGTGTGTCTGCAGAGTTGTACAACCATCGCCGCAGTCACTTTGGGAATAGTTTTATCACCTCCAGGAGAAACCCCTACTCACTAGCAGTAATTCCTCAGTCCCCCTAGAGCCCTCCCCTGACCGCAGCCCTAGTCAATCATTAAGCTTCTTTCTGTCTGTGTAGATTTGCCTCTTCTGGACATTTCATATAAATGGTATCACGTAATATATGGTCTTTTGTGACTGTTTCTTTCACTTAGCCCGCTGTCTTCAACATTTGGCAGCTAGTCTCTGTAGTGTCTTCTAGCTATGTGTACACGTGCCTTTTCTCATCTCCAGTCACCCATGGGCACAATTCACGTCTTGATTCATACCTCTATTACCACAGCCCATGCATGGTATGTGGTATATTCACTTTTCTGTGAAATCATTTTTAAGGTGAATAAGGGGGGACAAAAGCACATCAAAGAAATGTGTAGTTCTTAGAAAGATTACATTGTGTGACCTAGTAGTTGAACACAAAATCACATTCCAGTTAACCCTAACATTTATTAGTGTAAATATCTTTAAAAATAATTGTAGCATTATTCCTTAAACCTTCTAATATTTGTACCCACTAAGATTTATTTTTTAAGAAATTATGGCAAAACAAACAAAAATAATATGGTGACTTTCTCATAATGGAAAAACTACTACTGACAAACAAACATAGGCATTGTGCAAGGCACAGGGCTATACTGGTGACCACGATAGACAAGGTCCCTACTCATGTCGCACTTAGATTCTTGCGAGAGGGAGATAGAGAATAAGCCCATAAATAAACATAAAAGATAATTTTATCTTGTGATAAGTGCTATGAAGAAAATACGCCAAGGTCCATATGATAGAGTGACTGGAGTTAGGGGGGTCGTTAATGAATTTGTTTGTGATTAGGTGGCCGGTGAAGGAGTCTCTCAAGAAATTAGCTGAGTTGAGATCAGGTGGATGGGAATAGCTTGTTTGTGAAGACTTTGGGTTACAGCATTCCAGGCAGCAGAATTGCAAGTGCCTGGACCCTAAGGTTGGAGAACAGGGATCATGCTTACCAGAGACAACACTAGTAGGTAAAGAGTGTGGAGCCAGGGAGAGAGTAGTTTGAGCTGAAGCCTCATAGCTGGGGCCACATTCTATAGGGCTTTAAGGGTTAAGAGAAAGAATTTGAATTTTATTCTAATGAACTAGGAAGCATTAAGGGTGAACCAATTTGAATTAAGTTTGGCTACACAGAATAGAAAACCTGAAAATAATACTGGCTTAAACAAGATAGAAATAATCTCTCGCAGGTAAAATTCCAGGGTTGATATGGCAGCTCGTTGGTCATTAGGCACCAGGCTCTTAGCTAATGACTTCCATGCTTAAGGTCACTTTGTAGTCCAATATGGCTGCTGGTGCTCCAGCCATTATGCCTGAAATCCATGCAGCAGGAAGGAGTGGAGGAAGGCCAGAAGAGAGGGACTTCCACATACTAATCAAAGCACTGCTGAAAATAAAACCTCTGTCCTTTAGAGTCCCTTTTCATCCATTCCAGGAAGGAGTGTCTTCCAGATAAAATAACTTCACCAGGAGTGAAGAGGGCTAGTTAAATCTGCTCTGCCTGCCAAGAGTGAGCATTTGAGAGATATGAGGAGGAGAGTCTGTGTCAAGAGCCTGAAAAGGACATGAGACATGAGACATTTGGATTTAGCTACAAGCAGAACATCCTCTAATGTGTATATGGCCTTGGCCAACTTGTGTGTGTGTGGTGGGGGGAATGGGGTCCCTAGTTATAGAACAATGTGATTTAAAGAAAAAGAGAGATGTACTTTCCAGCTGAGTCAAATTCCTGAAAGAATCCTTAGATGCTCCATACATCTCATTGACTAGAAAATGCATATTGAGGGATAATAGGGTTCTGTGATGGTTTTAAACAGGGCAGGAACATGAAGTGAATTGTATTTGAAGTCATTCTGGCTGCTATGGGGGAAGTGGACAGTAGTGAGGCAGGAGTGGAAAGAATACCAAAGAGGGAGACACAGAGATTTGGTTCCTCGTCCTGATGTTCGACAAATTAACATGTGACCTTGCACAAGCCCCTCCCCACACTGGGGCCTGAGTTACCTGTTTCTTGAATTGGTCTGGACTTCACAAGCACTCAGTGTCCTTCCCCTTACAAGACTAACACACCAGAGGCGGCTTCCTGTGGGCCTGGCAGGTCTCAGAGCTGGTTTGGGGCCCTGGGGAAGTATCTCTGGTTCCCAGATGTCTTCTGAATGGCTCTCCTGGCCTCTATCTCCTTGACCCCACATCTCTGGAAGGTATTCAGATCTGGCGCCAGGTTCTGGCTGGAGGGAGAAGGCCCTGCCCCAGCTTGCTCCTGTTTGACCCCCGACCTGCCCGTGGTGTGCCGGCCCCTGCTCTGTCTGTCTGCTCCATGTTTGCCTCTGCTCTGTTTCCTCCAGCTCCTTCCCTGCCTTCCACAGAGGCTCCTGATAGCCCCACACTGCCGGGCTGCCGGCTTAGTGAGTGCCAGAAGCAGACAGGATGCACTCTGGGCCCTGCCCTCAGGGGCCTTCTGCCCAAATCCTGCTCTCTCCACTTTAGCTACTCTGGATACCATCCTTCTTTGGTGGTTTCTTCAAACTCCTGCTCTCTTTTTGCCTCTCCCTCTATGTCTGATTCTCTATTTTAGGAGCATAAAGTAACAGGTGCTTATATGCTCATAAGAAATTCCATACGGAGTGTGAAGAAGTGAATGTGAAGGCCTGCCTCATCGTCATTTTCCTCTCTGCTTCTAGCCCTCCTGACTTTCTGTCTCTCCTATTCTGTGTATGGGTGTGACTGGGTCTCATTCCCTCATTCTCTTTCTCTTTCTCTTGCCTCTCTTTCAGTGTTTACCTCTGTCCCTTTCTCTTTCTGTCTCAGCCTTTCAGTTGCTTACTTTCTTTCTCTATCTCAGTCTATTTCTGCCTCTCAATATAGATTGACCATAAACTTGTCACAATATAGTTTTAGTTAAAAACATGACTCACACAAATAAAAAATGAGTGCATGTCAATGACATATTTAACCCATCAATGAGGAAATAAGCAGGACAATAAAGCTGGTTCAGAGAGAACTCAAAGAGCGAGATCATGTATGTATAGGCACTTAAAGAATGCTAGAGAAAGACTGCTTGGTCATATACAAAACTAGTTAATGTCCTGCTGGGCATTA